>OY992894.1:65582153-65849653 GCA_963921405.1 Cepaea hortensis | reverse complement strand
AGACCTTAATCTACGTACATACTTACTGGGATATTTTGCTCCAACTATTCAGACGAATTGCAGGCCCTAAACATTACTGCATCAGCATAATGTCAATGGCAACAGTTTGTATTCCACAGTGATGAATTTTCAATTCCGCAAGCCCTCAGCGGTGACAAACAACTGTATTGACACACACACACACACACACACACACACACACACACACACACACACACACACACACACACACACACACACACACACTAAACGCATTGAATACCAACAGAAGAGTAATATTGCGGTGGAAACTGACATATTGTGGCATAACAAGAAATGTGAGAGCAAACACGTTGTCAAATTAGGGGACAACACACGTGCATACGAATCAATCTATAAACTTCAATGAAAAGAGGACCAACATCTTGGTCGTTAAGAAGAAAGCCCACTACAGAGACACTGACAACTATTTTCATAGTGCAAAACAAGTAATCATTTTCCGTCTCTGAACGGTAAACAGCAGAGTAGACAGTCTTTCACGAAGACTCAAAGCGGGCCTGTCACCCATGTGTACGTGTGAACAAACTACACAGACAGCTGAACAGATCCTTAAAAATGGAAACATGATGACTAAATTGCGGTATCATTTCTGGTCACTCCATACGCACATTAACGCACAGCTATTTGGAAGCTTTCACGAACTCAATATAAAAACTAACATGAATACTTGTGTACACTTTATTAACCAGCAGCTGAAGAAACAAGAAGGAAATGTAAAATAAGGTAAATATATTCCTTCTACTTTCCTGTTAATTTACAAATTATTTACCCCGTGCCTCTGTAAATTCTCTGTTTTTACTAATATTACACATTGCACCCCTCTCGGGATTCTCCGTGGTGAAGTGGTCAAGCCGTCTGACTCGGGCTCCGAAGGTTGTATGTTCGATTCCGGGCCGCGTCCTTCATTTCACGAGTGCATTTTTTCGGAGACTACCGAGGGTCGTCACTGGAGCTACGGAGTTCGTGCTTTGTGCGACGCTTTCCGCGCTGCTGAAAGAAACTGAGCCATATGGGATAAAAACCAGGTGCAATGCAGCCGACCCTGTCGATTTTAAGCTACTTCTTTCATTGCACCCACTCCCATACGAATCCATACGCCTTTGTGTGTCATCTGAATTGGCGGGTCTCTCATTACTGTAAACATACATTTGTTAGCGAGAAATCACTAGTTGTTCAGCAAAACATCAAAGGAATGTCGCCGCTTTCGATGATTTAAGTTGTTTTTGGACCTATCAAAGACATATTCCTTTGGTGGGGGTAAATATAAGACGGCTGGAAAAATTTCATAACGATGCAACAGACAGTTTTCAAAAGAATTGATCGTGAATGAAGGCATTCTTTGTGGGACATACTATAACAGAAAAACGAATCAGACATTGACTTCTCGTTCATAAAGCAATAGTAAACTAACGAACGTAAATTTGCCAAGAAAGTCAACGTGAGGTTGATATCAACGTTCCGCAAAGAATGTTAAAAACAAAAACATTTACCTACATAAACAGAATGAAGACCTTTTGAAAACATCAATGGAATAGAATCAATATGATCGATTTCATTGTCCCAACATGTAAAGGGAATCTAGAATGATGGAACTTTACAGATGACAGAAGAACGACACATGTGTCGTGAATAAGGAGATAGATAAAGAAAGAACTCTCACAAGATAGTGCTGTCAACTGCAGTAGGAGTGGCTGTTAGATGTTCCTGCAAAGAAATTGACCTACCACAGAGAATAGAGAAGACACGGCCTTCAGCATATGGCGTACATAGAGAACAGGGAAGGCGGTACCTTCAGCATATGGTGTGCATAGAGAACAGGGAAGGTAGTACCTTCAGCATACGACGTACAGACAGAACAAAAAAGGACCGCGTTTAGCAAAAGTAATCAATGGAAGTTTAGCATTACCATGAGCAAAAGACAGACTCACATAGAGAATTGGTAAGTCAGTCGACAGTGGATAATTCGTTTCAGTGATGTGGTCATTTACACAGAAGGGTTTGTTGTTTGATACACTAGGAACTCCTGGGCTTGTACGAACTGTGAAGGGGGTAACTTTAACAACACCAACCTGACTATGGAGGTCGTGGCAGTAACTAAAGCAACAGCCTGGATACAGACTTTCACACAGGTATGTTTTCTCAATGAGTATGTTCAGGTAGATCTAGATATGATTATATATGATACTTGTCATCTTCTGAAATGCAACTTTTGTTTGGCCTGTTCTGGTATTCTATTTGTATTAAAAATACAAGGAGGCTTAAAATGAAAACCCTAAACGTGTGATAGAAATTACAATAACCATGCTTTTAATATGTTAATATTGTTATTAAGGACGTCAAGAGTGTTAAGCACGTAACATCACGTGCAGACGAACACGGTGATGTCATAAGGACAGTTTGAAAATGACCGCCCCACTTTTGACATACACCAAAGAGGAGCGGCGTCCTGTTATCAGTTTTGTGTGTGTTTAAATCAGTGAACGGGTGAAACCTATAGAAATTCATCGGTGAATGAAGGTCCAGTATGAATGAAGGTCCAGTATGGGTGATGCATGCCTGTCAGTCCAGCAAGTGTATGAGTGGAGTAGGAAGTTTCTAAACGGCATGCATTCTGCGACAAACTGTTCATGACCGGATCAGGCTGGATAAATCGACTCTGAGCTAATCCACACAGAAAATTAGCTCAATACATTAGAAGTAGAAGCACCAGTATTGACTACGTCTGAGTTCAAATCGAGCTAACGTAAATGAAAGAAAAAATGACTTTGCACTTTGTCTAGTGTGAGTGAGTGGCACCTTGCAGTCTTGACAGACCAAAGTATGTGAGTTGGAATATGGCCAATATTCCATCACAATGTCTGGGCAGAGCTTCAGAGAAACATGTGGTGCCCAAACGACAAGTTCCCTCTCTAGGCCTAATCTTGTGTTTTCCAGAGGAATGGGTAACCAATACGTCTGCCACAAGGTAGGCTGCAGACGCTGGCGGCACAGCGTCAAACCTCCGAAAACCTTGTCTAGTGTACTCTTAATCATTTCTAATACAACGCTCCTTTTTGCCAGGGTGTAAACATGCCCATTATCTTGTATTTTCATTGAACAGTATTCTATCACAGAAATAATGAACGTAGACTAATTTTCTGTGGTCTGATATGGAAACTATCAGTCAAGTCTTAGTCAGATATGACTGAGCTACCGTATGACAGTAGACGGTACTACCTGCTTTCTGTCAGCGCCGAGTGTTGGGCGGCGCTTACCAAACCTGACACCCCACATTGTGCGAACGGCTTCGGGCGGAAGAGCGCAATTGGGAGGGTACTAGCCTTATCCTGGTGCGAGGAAATGCAACCCAAAGACAAAATAAGTCATGGCAGGGCAGACCAGGCCCTAAGCCTTGGTTGGCAGCTGGTCTAGGATCGAAGCTCCGACAGGCGGACAGTTAGAGCATTGCTTTGCGGATCCGGCAGCTTCTGCAGCTTGTCTTGTTCCAGATGTATAGGTAACTTTCCTCTGGAGTGAACTAGGCAGGCCGAGAGAGGGATCATGCTGCATGGGCAACACATGGTTTCTTTATTTTAGCCCAGGCTTTGTGCTATGGAGAGGCAATAACTCCATCCCTGGTGTTAACCGGTCTCGGAATCAAAGCGAGAGGCAACTGTTACGGGTTATAAGTCCTTGTCATTTGGCGTAGACATGGGGCGCCACGCGTTGCCTCTGACGGTGGGAGACACCTACAGGTGTCACTGATCAGCTACCGCCCACCTCAAGCTGGGCAGCCCCCGGCCAATTGGGTGCTGATCCGCCACAGCCTGCCTGCTTCAATGGGTGCTTGGGGCTAGGACAAAATCTGAATCGCAGGGCTGTAAAACCAATGCACCAGGTACTAATAAAAAGAATAATAGAAACCTCAAGCTACGGCTTGCAACCTGGAACGTGAGAACCATGTGTCCAGGATTTTCCACTGACTTGACAAATATTGACGATGTGAGAAAAACGGCTGTGATTGATGCTGAACTCAATCGTCTTAACATTGATATTGCTGGCCTGCAGGAGACTCGCCTCGCTGAGGAAGGGTCACTCAGGGAAAACAATTACACCTTTTTTTGGAAGGGAAGAGGGCACGGCAGAAAAAAGGCAACACGGTGTGGGCTTTGCAGTGAAGAATTCGCTACTGGGAATGATTGATATCCCAGCTGGAGGTAATGAAAGATTATTATCACTGCGCTTGGCAACCTCTTGTGGATTTGCCACCATTCTCACTGCATATGCACCGACACTCGCTTCCTCTGATGATGTGAAGGATACGTTCTATGAGCAGCTAGACTCTGCGATCAAGGCAGTTCCAAAATCCGACTACATTTATATGCTCTGTGATTTCAATGCTCGTGTGGGCAAGGACTCGAGTTCATGGCCAGTGTGCCTTGGAAAATACAACATCGGTCGCTTGAATGATAATGGGCAAAGGCAGCTGGAGCATTGCACTAGAAATGACCTATGTATTACAAACTCCTTTTTTAATACAAAAGAGATGCATAAGGTCACATGGAAACATCCAAGATCCGGCCATTGGCATCAGCTGGACTTCATTATCACACGGAGACAACATCTGAACCATACATCATTAACTCGAAGTTACCACAGTGATACAGATCATTCTTTGGTTGTTGCAAGGGTTAGACTGAGACCAAAGAGAATCTACACAGCTAAACACAAGTCTAGCCCCAGGATTAATATTATTAACACTCACGATCCTGGAAAGTGCTTTGAATTTCAACAGCAACTTGAGTACGCTTTCAATGATACATCAGAAAATTGTATAGTAAATGATAAATGGAGTAAACTTAAGGAAACTATTTATAAAACAGCGGTAGGGGTTTACGGCATTGTGGATCATAAGAGGCAGGACTGGTTTGCGGCAAACAGCCAGGTACTGCAGCCCTTGATTGATAAAAAGAAGATAGCTCTCTTAAGAAACAAGGAAAGACCAACGCGTAACACTCTGAGTGAGCTGAAGCAAGCGAGGAAGGATGTACAAAAGGCTGCCAGGCAGTGTGCGAATGACTATTGGATCAAGTTATGTGAGTCCATTCAAATCGCAAGTGATAAGGGAAACATCAGAAGCATGTATGAAGGGATAAAGAAAGCCTGTGGTCCAATGATCAAAAGAAATGCACCGCTGAAAACCTTGACTGGTGAAATCATCACTGATAAGAAACAGCAGATGGATAGATGGGTCGAGCACTATTTAGAGCTTTACTCAAGTGAGACCAAGCTGGCGGATGATGCCCTTAACGCCATAGAGGCCCTGCCAACTCTTGACCACCTGGACACACTTCCCACTATAACAGAAGTTAAGTGTGCTATAAATGAGCTTGCATCTGGCAAGGCTCCAGGTAAGGATGGGATTCCAATAGAGGTGATCAGGAGTGGGCAAGACACCCTCGCTCTACAGATCCAACAGCTAATAGAGCTATGCTGGCGAGAAGGACAAGTTCCACCGGATTTCAAAGATTCAAACATCATAACGCTGTACAAGAACAAGGGAGATCGAAGCGACTGCAATAACTATAGGGGTATCTTACTTCTGTGTATTGTTGGGAAAGTATTTGCCAGAATTGTCCTGCGCAGACTTCAAGTCCTGGGAGATCAAGTCTACCCCGAATCACAGTGCGGCTTCCGTCAGAACCGGTCTACCATTGATATGATATTTTCATTGCGACAGATGCAAGAAAAATGCCGGGAACAAAATCAGCCACTGTTTATTGCCTTCATCGACCTCACAAAGGCATTCGATTTGGTCAGTCGTGAGGGTCTGTTCAAAGCACTAAAGAAGATTGGCTGTCCACCAACTCTTCTGTCCATTGTGGAATCGTTCCACACAGGCATGAAGGGTATAATCAAGTTTGATGGCTCAACGTCAGAAGAGTTTGAAATCAAGAGTGGAGTTAAGCAAGGTTGTGTACTAACCCCCACCCTCTTTGGGATATACTTTTCACTTCTACTGAAATATGCCTTTCGTGATCAGGATGACGGTATATACATTCACTCACGCTCAGATGGTGGCCTCTATAATGCTCAGAGATTGAAGGCCAAGACCAAAATTAGCAGGGTACTAATCAGAGAGTTGCTTTTTGTGGATGATGCTGCGATTACGACCCACTCTGAGGAAGAATTACAACATCTACTATCTGCATTCTCCAATGCTTGTTCTGAATTTGGTTTAACAATTAACAAAAAGAAGACACAGATTATGTCACAAGGTGCACATGGTGTACTATCAATCTTTATTGACGACGCCGAACTGGAGATAGTAGACCATTTTACATATCTAGGATCAGAGGTAAATAGCAAATTATCCCTCGATCAGGAAATCAACATCAGGATTGGCAAGGCAGCAACAACAATGAACATGTTAGCAAAAAGAGTCTGGGAGAACAGGAAGCTTACTGCCAAAACAAAAGTCCTCGTCTACCAAGCCTGTGTCCTTAGTACTCTTCTTTATGGCAGTGAAACCTGGACAACTTACTCACGCCAAGAGAAACGTTTAAACAGCTTTCATATGCGGTGTCTGCGAAGAATACTTGGTATTAAGTGGCAAGACAAAATCACAAATACTGAAGTATTGGAAAGATCAGGTTGTGTGACGGTGTATTCCATGCTCAGTCTTCGTAGACTTAGATGGATAGGACATGTTAGGAGGATGGATGATGGTAGAATACCAAAGGACATCTGTTTTGGTGAATTACAGACGGGTAGGAGATCTCAGGGTCGGCCTCTACTGCGATACAAAGATGTGTGTAAGCGGGACATGATTCATACAGGCATTGATAATGCACAATGGGAGCACGTCGCCGCTGAACGTGTTGCATGGAGGGCAACTATTAGAAATGGAATAAAGACAAAGGAGAAAATCATTGCAGATAAAGCACACACAGAGCGTGAGAGACGTAAGATGGTGCAAAATGGTGGAAATGACCATGTTTTCACATGCACCTACTGTGGGCAAACATTTGCAGCAAGAATTGGCCTTACCAGCCACCGCCATGGATCGTAGTTATTGCCATATGACAGTTATTAAGCCTTTTTGAAGCACAATGAACCAAACTATCGTCTGTCAAGACGGAAAGGTGCCAATGAATGATATGGAAACTATGGATTTAAAAAAAATAATTGATTGATTCTATTGCGGCCTTATAGCACAGAGTTCAAGAACTGATGAATGTTCTGCTCTTCTCTAACCCTGTCACTTCCCCCACGTAGAAGTCAACCAACATTGAAATATATCTGAAACACATACGTCCACAAATAATCATTCTGTATAGTCTTATCGCGAGTGTCTCTTCCAGATATACGAGATTACGTGTTTGTACACACACACCGGTTGTTATTGCCGATCTATATATAGCCTGGCCACTGAGACACCAGAACAGACTTGGAATGTCAGAAATGTGATTCTGTGACAGGCATACAGAAAGAACACGCGATTCTATGAAAGCACGGCCTGTGCAAAAAGAACATAAGGTTCTATGAAAGCAATTGGTATGTAAACAAAAAAACATAACATTCTATATGGCAAAAGGTATATCGAAAGAACATCAAAGTCTACATTTGCATACTGCATACTGAAAGAACATATGATTTTGTGAAAGCTACAGGCAAACAGGAAAGAAAATGTGATTCTGTGGAAAGATATAGGCATACATAAAGAACATATGATTCTGTGAAAGCAAGAAATATACAAAAGGAGCACACGATTCTGTAAAATCAACAGGTATACACAAAGAACATGATTCTGTATGAGCAAGAAGTCTACCGAAAGAACATATGATTGTGTGGAAGCAACAGACATGCAGACAGTGACGCCCAATTCCTCTACAGTTAAACACGGTTCTGTACAGGTACGTCTCCAAGTTCTGCAAAGTAAACATCTGCAAGGTCACGGGTTCGAATCCTCATAAAGGCATGTTTTTTAAACTTGACATGGTCTCCCAGGTCGGTCTAGCATAACACGTGGGTACCAAGAAATGTTATTGAAAGTAAAGGCTGCGTGTTATTGGCCACATTACCACACGAGTGCCGTCTGCTCTATACAAATATGAGATTAGCACCGTATACACTATACGTCACAAGGCGTGAAAACATGCCCTTTACTTTCTGACGTACTACACAAGTAAACCAGGCCGAGAAACTGTTGAGCAAATGGTCAACAATGAGTTTACTTGTGTGTCCTCGCTGGAATAAAGGTTTCAAATCAATTTTTTGGGGTATATCTCTGTTTCAACTCTCTCTCTCTCTCTCTCTCTCTCTCTCTCTCTCTCTCTCTCTCTCTCTCTCTCTCTCTCTCTCTCATTTTCTCGCTCTCTCTTTCACGCGCTCTATCTCTCTTTCATTGTCTCTCTTTCTCGCGCTCTATCTGTACCCTCTCCTCTCTCTTTCTGACTCTCTCTGGCTCTCTCTTTCTTTCTTCTTTTCTCGTGTTCTCTTTCCCGATCTCCCCGTTTCTCTCTCCTTACCAAGCTTTCTATATCTATTTCCTTTCTCTCTTGTTTTTCCTCTCTTTCTCCATTGCTCTCTCTCTCTTGTCTTTCCTCTCTTTCTCCATAGCCCTCTCTCTCTCTATCTCTCTCTCTCTCTCTCTCTCTCTCTCTCTCTCTCTCTCTCTCTCTCTCTCTCTCTCATGCTCTTCCCCAGCAGTATGTTAATTAACGGTATGTTTTAATTATATTCACTAATGAATAATGTGGTGTCATTAATAGTTTCGTAGTTAGCCCACGAAGAAAAAACAGCCATCTGTAAGCAACACGAAAATATTGAAGTTACTATATTATCCCCCTCCCCCGTCAACACATAAACACATATTGGCACATTACCTAGTGGCTATCCTATCATCTAGTGCAGTGTTTCCCAACCTTTATTGTGCTATGCCCCACCTGTCTTTCTAAAATTCTTATGCCCCCCTCTCCCCCTCCCAACATATGCATCATTTTTAATATTCAAACATTGAAATGTTCACCAAAGAAACTTGCATTTTTTTTTTAAAGAAGGGCTCACGGTTCCCAGAGGGGCCAGAGCTGTGTGTCGCTTGTGTTGGGTGAATTTTTTTTAGAGAAGGGGGGGGGGGAAGGGGGTTTGGCGGTTACCCCAGACAAGCTGATTCCCCCACATCCCCCTTTTTTGTGTGGACCCTTAGTCTCACTGTGAGCTATTGCCCACGGTGGTCCACCAGGCACACATCTAAGGTGAGGATATGTGATGGGTTTTTATTTGATCATCTCGGCCCCTGACCAGACCAGGTGCGCTACTGGGGGGGGGGGGGGGAAGAGCAGCAAATGCACCCGATCATAGCCAAAGGACCGATAATCACTAGGAAATTATTGAGCAAACACAGTAAGTAAATTTTCAAAACATATAATGGAGAACGAACGAATGAACAAACTTTATTTTAAAAGGGTAACAAATTGGGCACGCAGGCCCGTCTTACATTCGGCCCTTTCAATCACTCATCTTTCATTCATCAAATGTGCATGTTACATTAACATAGGGGAACATTGTCAGATGGAGTTTGTAAGCATAAACAATGCATATTACGCATGATACATTCACATGAGAAAAAAAAACATTATCAAATGAAAGTTGTAAACATAAACAGTGCATATTGCAATGCTGTGAGACACATCCCCCATCCACCCTCATATCCCGCAGCCACCAACACATCCCCCACCCACCAAACCTCCCCCACCCACCCACACATACCTCCATGCACTCACACAGAACCAGGCGAACATATATGCCGCAACACACCCACTGAACCCCCACCCACACACATTTCCCCAAGAAGAAGAAGAAGAAGAAGAAGAAGAAGAAGAAGAAGAAGAAGAAGGAGGAGGAGGAGGAGGAGGAGAAGAAGTAGAAGAAGAAGAAGAAGAAGAAGAAGAAGGAGGAGGAGGAGGAGGAGGAGAAAAGGAGAAGAAGAAGAAGAAGAAGAAGAAGAAGAAGAAGAAGCAGAAGAAGAAGAAGAAGAAACCACACACACATACCCCCGACAACCCACTCATCCCGCACCTATCCACACACATATCCCGCACTCTCACAATTTCCCCCACCCACCCACACACACATCAGCCAACCTACACCCACTCACCCACCCAATATTCGCCACCTCTCAACTACACATCCCCACTTATACACACATCAGCACCCATAAACACATCTCCCCACCTGCCCACATATATCCCCCACCCATAACCCAAAAACACACACCTCCCACCCACACCCCGCCACACACATATACCCCACCCACACACATCCGCCGCTCACACACATCTTCCCACAACTACACACCTCCCCCAACCCATACACTCATCTCTCACACACATCCACCCACTCACGCACTCATCCATCAACCACTCACACCCACACATCACCCACGCGCCCATCAACACATGCATCTCTCATCTACCCTCCCACCCACACACACCTCAACCACCCAGCCAAACACACATTCCCCATCCTCGCATACATCCTTCAATCACCTGCACATCCCACAACTCCCCCACCTCTCACACATCTCGCCTCCCACACAAAACTCCACCCATGAACACATTCCCCCCACACACACATCCCCCACATACATTCCCTATACACATCCCCGCACACACATCTCCCCACCCACTCACACATCCTCCACCTACAAACATCCACACCACCCACACATACATCCTCCACCCACTCACATTTACCCCATCCACACTCACACACTCCCACCCAGACACGTCCCATTCACAGACATCCCCCACAATCATCCTCCACACCCATTACACACTCATCCCCAACCCACACAATCTCCTACACACCCATTCACCCACCCAAACACTCCCTACCCACACCCCCTCCCAACCCACCAACACCCACATACTTCCAACTATCCTCTCAAATATCCAACTCCCCTCCCCCAAACACACACATATCCCTCACATACACATACATCCACCACCGACTACACATCCCTTCACACATCCACACATCACCCATTAACCCATACACATCCCCCACACACAACCCCTCCACACATACATTCCCCACATCCCCACACACACATATCCCTCACATACACACCCATACACACATCCTCACATCTAGACACACACATGATGCCTCACATGATCACTGAAACTAATAAGAACAAACTCCCACACTTTACACACAATTGAGACACTGGCGATTGTCGTGAGAATTCTCTCAATTGCAAGAAGTGGAGAAAAAATTGTATATATACATTATGTAGCGTAAAAATTAGTGATGCAATTCAACTCTCTCTTTTTTCTCTCTCTCTCCCTCTCTCTCCCTCTCTCTCTCTCTCTCTCTCTCTCTCTCTCTCTCTCTCTCTCTCTCTCTCTCTCTCTCTCTCTCTCTCTCTCTCTCTCCCACTCACTAACTCTCTCACTCACATCACAGTAATGTTATATTATACATGATAAAATCAAGTGGTATTCAAAATGATAAGATGAGAATTAAAAAAAAATATATGGAATGGCATGTTACAGGACAATCAAGTGGCATACAAAACGATACCTCGTAATATGAAAGATGAGAATACATAAAAAATATGGAATAGCATGTTACATGACATGCGTGGGCTTAACTCTCTCTCTCTCTCTCTCTCTCTCTCTCTCTCTCTCTCTCTCTCTCTCTCTCTCTCTCAGTCTCTCTCTCTCTCTCTCTCTTTACATACACACACTCTCACACTCATTCTCTCTCTCTCTCTCTCTCTCTCTCTCTCTCTCTCTCTCTCTCTCTCACTCTCACTCACACACACTAACTCTCTCACTTACTTTACAGTAATTTACATGAATTCATTTTATGCATGTTAAAAACAAGTGCATCAAAATGATAATATGAAAATGAGAATACACAAAAACATATGAAACAGCATGTTAGATGACATGCGTGCACTCAGCTCTCTCTCTCTCTCTCTCTCTCATGTACATACACACACCCACATACAACATACACACGCAAATACACACACCTACACACATCCATATACTTACGCACACGTACTCACATAACACCCGAATATACACTCCCTCGCATACACTGCATGCATGCACACTTACACACACAAAGATATACAATACATACACGAGCACACACACACACTCATCCATACACACATATACACACGCACATGCATATAAATGCATATAAACACATGAACGCACACCTTAACACACGTACAGACATACACACAGAGGCACACACAGATACACACATGTACACACACACATATACACCCATACACATATCCAGACATGCACACACATACATCACACTTTCTCATGCACTCTCTCATTCACCCACGCTCTCTCTTTTACACACTCACTCGCTCTCACACTCACTGATTCGTGCACATACACGCATACCCACAAATTTTCTCTCACTCACTCACGCTCCCTTACTCACTCATTTACTCGCTGACTCTCTAACTCACACTCACTCACTAACTTTCACACTCTATCACACAGACAGGCAGACACACAACACACCCACTCTCTCAGATTCACTCATTCTCTAACTAAATCTCTCACACATATGTCCACACACATTCACTCACTTTTACACTCACTCAGGCACACGCGCATGCATACTCTCTCACTCTCACTCATACTAATTCTTCCACTCACACTCTTTCTCACTCACTCACTGCCATAACCTAAACCAGGCTATGAAAGGAGAGACACAGTTTGCACAACATGAGTTGAAGAAGATTGGGAAAATGTACAAGACGTTTTTGGTGCAAGCGCGAAAGCGACACAAAAACGTCACTTAGAGATCAGTGGGATATGGCCTGCCGTCCAGCTGGGACGCGGCATGTCGTATAGAGCATGGCTAACAGTCCGTTATGCCGCTCTTTGTGTTAATCCAGTGTGTGTGTTCGGAAGTTTCTGTGGAGCGATTGAGTAATTGAGTCGACAGATTAAAGTCAATGTCCGAGAGGAAAGTCGTTGTGGAGTTTTATTCCAGTGGCTGTTTTTGGTCTGCACGGAGAACTAAAAGGTATTCAAGTATTATTCATATATTATTATGGTGAACCCTAGACGCATCAGTAGCCTTTACAGCATTCACTTCGTGGCAATGGGGACTCTTTTTGCTAGTCTGTTGTTATTATAGTTGTAGTTAGTTGTGATTATACAATATATTTATACACATATAATTAAAAGGAAAAAAATGTTACACATTTTTTTATCTGGGAGGGGGCATTATGCCATACGGCGGCACGACCCACCACGAAAAGTATAAATTAGAAAATGGGAATTCCCCACTCGGACACGAAAGTGGACGTCAACAAAGGAATCCAAGGAGAATGTGGACAACGTAATTGGACAGCAACGGGGACTCTGTGATTGTGTTTTTCGAACAAGGACGTGTTTCAAAGGATCTGTGTGAGGTGACCTCTGGACGCGATGATATGAGCGTGAGACAGCTATGAATCAGGAGAGGAATCTGTTGATGATGATACGGCAGTGAAGTAACCGGGCGGAAAAACCTAGAGTGGAATTACAGCTTAAATGGAATCAGTGGATTAGGGCGTCAAGCAGAGCGCAGTAGACTGGACACTCATCGGTGGATTAGTAAAGTAGGTGCCGATCCTGTCTATAGGGGTCAACCTACAGGTCTGCGTGAGTTTAATGTTCACATGTCTGCTACGGAATAAACTTCTGGTAGCGTTTTGATATCTTGACTTTTGCCGTTGATTATCATTGTATTCAAGGTAAGGACGCAAGTTTAATTCCTCGTCCTTCGTTGCTGTTTTGCATTATTACGAGTTAAAACCTCGACGGTTGCCGGTGTAGGCACTTCGAGGCACTCTCTCACCCACTGTCTCGCTCACACCCATACAGTGAAGAATGATAGTGGAAAAATGATACTAGTAGGTGACTTATGGAGGCATATAGTCGGTATGAAGTAAGTATTGAAAGAGTTTTCGGTTGAATGTGTAGGGACTCATTGGTGTTTTCAGTTCTGGTGGAAGGCTATTCCACAAGTGAGCACCAGAATATGCGAAAAAAGTTTTGTATAAGTCCAATCTAGGCTTAGGAAACTGTAATAAATTTAAGCGCTTACTGTTCATTGCATTAGATTGAATTAACGGTAGAAGATACTGTGGGGTATTTTCAGATATAATTTTATTCACTAATTTGGCTTTGTTAAAAAGGAAGCGCTTTTGATGTGGTAGAAGTCTTAGATGGCTGTATAATTTATTACTTTCAACGTGCTTTATGCTAGAAACTAGACGTGTAGCGCGGTTTTGAAGCGAACACAATCGTTTCATATTAGATTTAGGGCAACCATCCCAGACTGTGGAACAATGATCGAGAGGTGATTGGATAAAGGATGCATAGAATATTTTTCGTGTGCTTTCATCCAAAAAGTGCTGGATTTTAGCAAGTTGGTAAACTTTTTGTGCTATTCTCTTGGCAAGGACGTGAACATGAGAATGAGAACTGAAATTCAAGCACAAAATAATTTTAATGAAAATTTTTTGTATATTATTTTAATTATTAGTAATTATTTAAATTTAGTGAGATCCTTGCGCTTGATGCTTGCTGCAAAGAGATTTTATGTCAGGTTCCAATTTAGTTAACTTCAGTCTCAAGTCTCCCCGTTTTGTTATATCCAGCCGATTTCTTCCATTTTCGAATTGCCCCCCCCCCCCCCTTAACAATCGAATTGCCCCCCCTGTGGGGCGTGGGGCTCACGTTGGGAAATACTGATCTAGTGTCTGTCCTGTCATCTAGAGGCATGTCTTGTCATCTAGAGGCATGTCCTGTCATCTAGTGGTCTATCCTGACATCTAGAGGCATGTCCTGTCATCTAGTGGTCTGTCCTGACATCTAGAGGCATGGCCTGTCATCTAGTGGTCTGTCCTGACATCTAGAGGCATGACCTGTCATCTAGTGGTCTGTCCTGACATCTAGAGGCATGACCTGTCATCAAGAGATCTGACCTTCATCTAGAGGCCTCTTCTGTCATCTAGTGGCCTACTCTGTCATCTATAGGCCTGTCCTACAATCTAGTGGCTGTCCTGTCATCTGATGGTCTGTCCTGTCATCTTGAGACCTGTCTTGTCATCTAGTGGTCTGTCCTGTCATCTGATGGTCTGTCCTATCATCTAGTGGTCTGTCCTGTCATCTGATGGTCTGTCCTATCATCTAGTGGTCTGTCCTATCATCTGATGGTCTGTCCTATCATCTAGTGGTCTGTCCTATCATCTAGTGGTCTGTCCTATCATCTAGTGGTCTGTCCTGTCATCTTGAGACCTGTCTTGTCATCTAGTGGTCTGTCCTATCATCTAGTGGTCTGTCCTATCATCTAGTGGTCTGTCCTGTCATCTTGAGACCTGTCTTGTCATCTAGTGGTCTGTCCTATCATCTAGTGGTCTGTCCTATCATCTAGTGGTCTGTCCTGTCATCTGATGGTCTGTCCTATCATCTAGTGGTCTGTCCTGTGTCTAGTAGCATGTAATGTGCAGAAATGATTTGTCCCATAGCATTCTATCTCCAGAAGTTGTTCTTTGAAGGTTATAGCTTTTCAGGCATATTGAAAAAAAAAAAAAGTCTGCATTGCTTTCCTTCATAGCAGTGACCATAATGATCGGTTGCCGTAGCTATTGTCTCTATCAGAGACCATCTGCCAATAGTACCCATCTTGAGACCTTAACTAGCAACTTTCTCTTGTCTGCTCTCAAGCTGAATCTGCAACAAGCACCGGTGGTTTCACGTTTCCTTATTGGAAGTAGGGGGGGGGGGGTAAATGGGGGGGGGGGGGATAAACGGGTATTCCACATTGCCCAAGGGTGTCCCATAGAACACCATCTTTATGTCCACAGATATCATCTAGGACCTCGGGATCCAATTACCTTTCTTACGTCCGCTGTCGAATTGTACAAGGGCAGAATTGATGTCTTTCAGTGTTGGATGGACTGTTTTCCATTCAAGCCCAAGATTCGTGAGTGCAGATTTACTAGTATGACAGTGTCTTAAGCCAGATCTAACCTCTCTTTACTTCTCATGGAATCGTTTCCTTTGCCTCTGTTGACCTTTGGCTGCAAAATTCGTTCAATGGGTTTTATGCGCTATTCTTCATTGCTTCTTCTCTCCAATCTGTCATCTGGTTGCCATTGCAGCTGGCAAGAGGGCATTCCAAATAGTTACCCAGCCGTTTCTTTTAGTGACATGTTCTTCATTATCTGTGTATATTAAACGGAGTTATATAATTTCTATAACAGGCACGTTCATAATGCCATTAAATGCCACAGAGTGAAATAG
This sequence comes from Cepaea hortensis, assembly GCA_963921405.1. Classification (NCBI taxonomy): domain Eukaryota; kingdom Metazoa; phylum Mollusca; class Gastropoda; order Stylommatophora; family Helicidae; genus Cepaea; species Cepaea hortensis. Next base: position 65,833,289 of record OY992894.1, on the reverse strand, counting down.
ACATGCTGATTCTTGGCTACCGTGTCATGGATCATTCCTCCTACGCCAAGACTTATTCCCCGTGAATGTGTATTCTCTTTCTATGTCTAATTACTAACAACCAGCTCACACTTTGCCACTTTGAAGTGCAGAAACGTTTTGAAAGGAAGCGCACTATTCACTTTCTTTGGTAACTAGTGTTTGTGAAAACTGACACAACCTAAGTCTGTGTTAATGTTAGTTCCCGCAGTAGCCGGTTTAATCTTTTAATTATTCCGTTTGTGGATTAGTTGCCGTAGAGTTGTTTTGTAATTGCTGCTCATATAATAATAGATGAAAATATTCGAAGAGGAATTAATAGACTCAAGAATTACGGACAGGCCAGAAACTGTAAATAATATGTTTTTGTGTTTGCCGGAGATTGAAAGTTCAGGCACCAAGGACATGGCAATATAGACGAGACAAAGAGGAACAAAACAGACAATGAAGAGTAACGAGATCATCAAAACCATCCTTGCCGCCCTTTGGTTACGATTCGTAACGTTGTCTCCTTGTGAAGTAGAACACAACTCTTTCCGCCATTTTGAGGCATTCCGTAACTTGATGACTAAAGTTACTGTACAAATAATGATGATGAAGAAGGCAACAAACGGGATGAGAACATTATTAATGATGTAAAATATATTCTCCATGCTGCCTCGGTGCTCTGTGTACACAATGCCCAGGAGGGTTCTATTTGCCTCAGGAACAAACTTCATGTCCAGTCGGTTGACGGCGTATATTGGAGCTACGCTGGATATCAGGATGATAAACACGCTAGCGATAACAACGGCAACTCGCTTTGGCGTCACAACGTTCTTCACCTGTAACAGATCAGTAAAGGAACACTTGTACCTACTAAATGAATCTCACTAATTATGTTAGTCGGTCAAATACTATGCCCCAGTCTTCTTCTGCGATTGTTCTCTGGTTGAACTATAGGCCCTCGACCAACTCACGATAAGCCGTCCTATCCGTTGCTATCTCCTACACTTCCCTCATTCCCATACCCTCATATTCTTCTTCTCCGTCTCTAATTCTCTACCCGATGTTTTTTTTATAGTAAACAACTGTAAAGAACTCATTTACACACCAGGGGAATTTTATGTGCAGGGTGCTAGTCCTATTTGTTTGGTGTTTGTCCCCCAAGAATGATGATAACCATTCATTTCATCCAATGGGGTTGACAGTTTGGAGCCGTGTGTTCTAAGATGGCTGGTAAGGCCTATTTTGGCTCGAAATGTTCTTTGACAATGTGTGTAAAGAATGCCTGACGTTCCAGGAGGAGGATCTACTGCAGTGGTATTTTTGTCGAGTCGTTTTTCCTTACAGCTCTAGCAGTCCTGTTTGCTTCACAAGTGACCACACCCTTGCGTAATGATGTACGCCACGAATTTCGATTATTTTGGCAGCAGTATCCCAAATGTCTGGATGAATTCCAAAAGCTTTAAGTGAGATGTTCAGTGTCTTTAAAGCGTTTTATCTAACTGTCTTGTGAGCGTTTACCACAGCACATATCACCGTAAACAATTGGTTAGATGACGTGGACTGTATCACACCAGCCGACTTTACTTCCCAAGACATTACTGGTAGCCATGTTGGATTGACCCAGAAGCCCAAGCCAATTGTAAAGAAACAATTCGCCTCGATGGAGATTCGATACACGACCGCCGGACCAGCATGCACGCGTGCCAGCCACTGGTCTCTCCTGTACTTTTATGTCTCCGCCTGTTTCGTTTGCCCTGTGAATTTAAGAGAGAGGATGTTTTAAATAATACTATTATTAGGTTTTCAAGATTTGTCTTATTGAACGCCAGTCTCTTTGACTGACCTCTGTTTTCGCTGGAATGTGTCTAGTTCTCCCCCTATGCTCCGCTTTATAGATTGTGTCCAACCCTTTTATCCCCTCTATGCTGTCCTACCATTTTAGCCCTTCTATTCTGCGCAGCGCAGACACCAATTAATGGAGTCTTGCAGTGTATTGGTAACTATTTTAGCAGTCCACCTTGTTGCAGATCAATAAAGTGTCATGCTGCAGAAAAAATAAGGTATTTACTAAAGCACTCAATGTACACGGATTGCGGCGTACTGTATGAGTCACCGACCATTTCACCATCAGTGAAATACACAAGAATAAGAAATACAATACAATCAGAAAACGGGGATGCGTAATGTGGAGTTGTGGATAGTAGAGGCACAAACAATGACATATATCTTGAGAACATTAAAATAAAAAATAAAAATGACTGGAATGAACAGAAATACGCTTTATTGACTACGCTAGGGCATTTGATAAGGTTAAACACGAATAAATGATTAGGATGCTGGACATTTTAAACATTGTTGTTATAGATTTGAAAATAATAAAGAACATGAGTTGGCAACAAAAAGCAGCCATATGAACTGACAATCAGCTGGAAACGTTTCAGAACATTAAACAATTAGTTTTCTATACCACATCACTGAATGTTGTAGAAAACTTAATAACCTCAGCCCAACGAAATAGTGAAAATCACAACTTATATCTTAACATAGCAAAAAGAAAGATAATACATACAGATAAAACTACTATGGAGAAAGAAATATATGTTAATGAGGAAAGATTGGAGGTGGTAGAAAATTTTGATTATCTTGGGTCATTGATTACCAACAAATTAAACGACGACTATCAATTGCTCGTCAAAGACTAAAACAACTGAATAAATTATGGAGTGGGACAGATAGAACTACAAAGGTTAGATGTTTAAGAGCATGCATCTTTCCCATTGCAACTAACGCCTGTGAGACCTGGACACTTACTAAACAAGCTGAACAGCGCATATATGCTTTTGAATATAAATGTTATAGACGGGTTCTAAGAATATCTTGGGTAAAAGACAAATGCATCCATACTTCAAGAGCTGAATATTGAAGATTGTTGGCTATTAAAGACGATAAAACAAAGAAAATTGATATATTTTGATCACTTGAAACGTTATGAAAGTTTGGAGAGAACAATACTGGAGGGGTATATGCCTGGGAAGAGAGGAAGAGGAAAGCCAAAGAGAAGATGGGTGCAGGATGTAGTGGATGATCTCCAGATGGGTGTATCGGACGCAGGACATCTTGCTTGTGATTGAGAAGTTTTCCGGAAGGTTGTTATGGGAGCGAAGTTCTGCAAAGAACATGCTACTTAATGAATGAATGAAACAATTTCTTAGACAGGGTTGTATACTATGAACAGATCGGTTTCATTTGTACAACGAAATAGTAATGAAATCACCGCGGTTCCCCTTTATTAAGTAGTCTAAAATAATTGTTTCAGATAGACTCAAATATACAGCGAAGAGAAATCTACACCTACCTTTAAGGGCGCTGTTATGCACAGACAACGCTCCAGGGTGACTATAGCTGTGATCCATTCAGAGATACGAGAAAACGTTACATGCAAAAGTCCCACTGTAAGGTACATGACTTCGGCAGAGACGAACGGCAGGTCAGCCGAGCTGAATGCTGGAGTCAGAAAGATGTTTGTTCCAAACAGTGTTATCAGAGAACATAGGTCAGCAATCGCCAATCCTGTGGATAAGAAACAAAACGCGACATTCGTGTGTTCGATGTATGCTTGAAGACAATATCCAGTTGCGATTGGTATTCTTGATCCAATGACAGGTACAGACGAATTTTAGTGTACTTGTGTATGTGAAAAATACGTGAAAAAACAGTGTGAGACCTGGTAAATAGATAACACAAGGGGGCTGGAGACATCTGAAAGAATATACCATCACAAAATATGAGGACTCTATGACATAGCTTAATACGTCTTTGCCGGTCTCCGTGGCGACGACGTTGCGGGCGCGATTCGTGATGTCGCTTACCCGCGTTCGAAACACAGCGGTGAACGATTCGGCAGCAGACCGTGTCTCGTTGGTTTTAACGTGTTGGTATGAGAGCCGGTCGTTCAGAAAGCAATGGCAAACTACTGAACATAAAATTTGCCAAGACACCAACAACAGAGATTACATAATGTGACACTGAACATGTCAACTTTAGTATATTGCGATGTGAGAGATAGTGTCACAAAATAAAACCTTGCGTTTAACCAATGATTAATATAGAGGCTTTCTGATTAAACGGACTATCTGCCAGCGTCAACTATTTTAACTAACAGAAAAAACAAATCAGATGTTAAACCCCAGGACGGTAAATAGTTGCAGCTGCACGGGGTTACATTGAGTCCATACATCGCTTTGACAGTTTGTCAACATTTGAATACAGATGGAACCCGTCGGATCATGGTGGCAATCGGATGTCGGCCATCACATGTCGGGTAAAATTAACATTTGCAGATGTGTAGAGGAAGTGAATGAGCTGAATCATACATCGCTTTGACAGATTATAAACAAGTCGGATTGGAAGCGGAAGTACTCAGCTCGGAAGGTAACAGTCCATCTGTCAATTGGAGTTTCCCGACATCAAACAGAAATGGCAGCGGTGATTGTCACCAGTCGACAGAAGATTGACGGCTGGTTATCGGCAACTGTTGTTGGGAGTATACAGGAACTCGCTGGCTTGTTTTGGGACTCTAAACAACTGATGACAACTCTGACATTGATGGAGCCAGGGAAAATAGATTCTTGATAATGGTTGATATGCCCAAATGACACCTGCCGGACGTCAACCATGTCACGTGACCAATTTTAGGGGTTTGCCAGAAAACCATGATTGGAGAGGACAGTTGAGCTCCAACCTTGGATTTTAACGGACGTGCTTCGGCACTGCAGTTCTATTGGAATAATGTCTACCGTGTGCTGATTAGTGGATTTAATGGTTCACGTGCCTGTCATGGCAATTTGTAGATGTGATTTGTTAGACTGCAGTGTTGCCTAAGGTAGTATACTATGTAATTAGTCCTAATTAATTTAGGCGGTAGCATGGTGAAAACTCGAGTAGTGAAGTGATATTGGCTCTGCTAGGGTGAATAGAATACTGAGGTTGCCCTCTGCTTATTGGTCTTTCCTTATCATAGCCTGATTCGGACGTAGGTGAGAAGCTTTAAGGCTCTCTGACAGAGTAGTTAGCTGTAAAATAACAGAGCAGGGAAATAAGCTTACACCCAGCCGGTAGGATCAGTGACTAGTGCTCTCACATGATGTGTTGGTTTTCCCACAGGTTCCCCACCAGTTACTAGGAAACTCAACACTGGTTTTGAAGAAGTACACTCAAATTGGATGACCACCAGTTGGACTCTAAAATGATTCTTACGGAAAAGGAATAACGTCCGAGAAGAAAGATGGTATATGTTTACGCTGGACTCATACTCATAAGGGTTCATCATGGCATGGCCCAGAAGAGCCAGCCAATATAACGACTCCTGCGTGGTATGGTTCACATAGGATGGGTGATGATTGTTGATATATCACACATCAGACAAACATTGTTTAAGGAACGAGAACATTAACGGATAGGTCACATCGTGTGCTAGATTCCAATGGAATATTACATATGACATATACTTGAACCTATATGAACACTAGTTAGGATCAAGTGTAGAAACATTAACAGTAAAACCTAAATACACTACACAGGATTTGTGCATTCTTTAGGACCGATAGGAACTTACAAAGTTAGTTTGCAACCAGTCCGTAATCAATCTGTACTTACAAACAGTATCTATTTCGGATGATCATGAAGATGGATTACCAGGTGGCTACAGATGACAGTCAGTATCCGGCAAGAGGGTTTCGACACTGGGTGAGGTGCACTGGTTATGATTTAATGTGCTGTGGTGTGCCCTTGCAATGAAGAAACTATGCTATTATCTGAAAGTCCGATCATACACACAGTATAGAACACATCACGCATTTTCTTCGCATACACGTCTCATATACGTTACACTTTTCTTTTAATAAATTAATCTTTATTAATTTTTAGAAGCAAGAGTTGTTGAGTATGTTGCGTTGGGGAAGTATGAGAGGGGGCATAGTACGACAGTGAGAGAGTGATAGGAAAAGGTGTCCACGGGCTGATGGAGTGTGTTGGACGGAAGCTGGTGGATTCTCCAGGATATTGATAGGGAAAAAAATATTATAATGTGGGTGTTGACTCTCTTCACTCCAGGGACGACACTTTAAAGGAGGACACGACAGATAGGAGAGATTACATAATGTGACACTGAACATATCAACTTTAGTATATTGTGATGTGAGAGATAGGAGAGATTACATAATGTGACACTGAACATGTCAACTTTAGTATATTGTGATGTGAGAGATAGGAGAGATTACATAATGTGACACTGAACATGTCAGCTTTAGTATATTGTGATGTGAGAGATAGGAGAGATTACATAATGTGACATTGAACATGACAACTGTAGCGATGTGAGAGATATGAGAGATTACATAATGTGACACTGAATATGTCAACTTTAATATATTGTGATGTGAGAGATAGGAGAGATTACATAATGTGACATTGAACATGTCAACTGTAGCGATGTGAGAGATAGGAGGGATTACATAATGTGATACTGAGCATGTCAACTTTAGTATATTGTGATGTGAGAGATATGAGAGATTACATAATGTGACATTGAACTTGTCAGCGGTAGTATATTGTGATGTGAGAGATATGAGAGATAACATAAAGTGACACTGAACATGTCAGCGGTAGTATATTGTGATGTGAATGATATGAAAGAAAACATAATGTGATATTGAATATGACAACGATAGCATATTGTGATGTTAGAGATATCATAATGTGACATTGAACATGTCAACGGTAGTATATTGTAATGTAAGAGGTATGCAAGATTACATAATATGACATTGAACATGTCAGTGGTAGTATATTGTAATATGAATGATATGAGGGATAACATAATGTGATACTGAACATGTCAGCGGTAGTATATTGTGATGTGGAAAATATGAGAGATAACATAATGTGACATTGAACATATCAGCGGTAGTATATTGTAATGTGAATGATATGAGGAATAACATAATGTGACACTGAACATGTCAGCGGTAGTATATTGTAATGTGAATGATATGAGGGATAACATAATGTGATACTGAACATGTCAGCGGTAGTATATTGTAATGTGAATGATATGAGGGATAACATAATGTGACACTGAACATGTCAGCGGTAGTATATTGTAATGTGAATGATATGAGGGATAACATAATGTGATACTGAACATGTCAGCGGTAGTATATTGTAATGTGAATGATATGAGGGATAACATAATGTGATACTGAACATGTCAGCGGTATTTTATTGTGATGTGAGAGGTATGAGGGATTACATCCACACACACCCACACAAATATATAACCTGCACAGTTGGCAAGGATTACGCCTAGCCAGACGGCCTTGATTCCTCGGGCTCAAGACCCCCTTTGTCCTACACAGCAAGGTACTCTAGGCAGTAGATGACAGTTCATGACACAATCCTGAGACGAATGTTGGGAATTCCTTGGACTACCAGAGTAACTAACAACGACTGCCTCAAAGAGGCTAATGAAACTAGAACATTATATGCAACAATAAGAAAGAGACAAACAGCTTTCTTTGGTCTTGTGATGAGAAGAGAGACATTGGAGAACGTAGTGACAACTGGAAAGATCGAGGGGAAGAGAGGCAGAGACAGACCAAGAGAAATGATGCTGGATGGATCGAGGCGGCGACATGGAGGAATGTCATCAACAGAGTTGATCCAGAACACCAAAGGCCGATATATGAGATCCATGAACGCCTACGTCAGCAGGCACGGCACTTGATGATGATGACAGAATCGAACATCCGGTGCTGTGATTTAAGTGCAGTGAACACGTTTCATAATTCACCTGCTGCGGGCGATTTGGAAGCACACCGTTTTGCTTTGATTTAGGTGGTATGGGGCGTTGGTCGTTTAGAAAGTAATGGCAAACTACTGTGCTCCCTGTGGTAGGCCAGGATATATTGTTGTTGGTTCCGAAGTCCAACTGCCACATCTAAAAACTACTTTCCGTTGGAAGAGGGCTGCAGCGATCCAACTAAGGAGGAATGGACTTACGTTTAGTTCAAGAAGCTGAAACATTAAAAAATCCAGTGGTACTCTGTTGTATGCGTCCTCAAGATCAATCGCTGCAGCAACGGTTTCAGTGCCTGAGTGGAAACCTTCATAGACATCCTGGGCAAAGACTGCTGCATTGGTCCAGGTTTCTCTTTTTGGACGGTACCCACCCAGGGTAGGTGGGAAAACACCTTGCCTCTCTAGTTGGCTTGATATTTTCCTGGCAATTACCTTCTCCAGCAGCTTGCCTATTGTATTCTGCATGGTTATAATTCGATATCCCTGAATTTTGTTGTGGTCTTTGTCAGGCTTCGGCAAGGGAATCAGATAGCTGTGTAACCATTCCTCCTTGATGCTAGCACTCCCTATACTGTTGTTGTACATGTCTGCTAGTTTCTCTAGCTCATTGTCGGTACACCTATTTATGTCGTCGTATCTTATGCCATCAGGACCTGGAGCACTGTTTTTTGATCGTCGAAGCAAAGCCTTGATTTCTTTCACTGTCACTGTGTCTTCATCCGAAGTGTTCTGGGCCTTGCATCTGTCTGAGGTGACCTCCTTGGCCAGATTTCGACCTCCTTCGACCACCTTACTGTGCGTAAAAATTGCTTAGTAAATGCCGGGGTTGTTTGCGACGTCCTATAAAGGGCATGCAACTAACGATCGAACGGTATGAAATAAACACCACCCACTGCTCACAACAGACAGATAAACATTCCATGCATGCTAATACAACAGACACATACTGCCTACCAAACAGACTGACGTTGACCGAGTCCTTGAAACCTTGCCTACTGAAGCAGACCAGATTGACAATATTTGAACCGATGCCAAAGATGTCAATTAACTGACACAAGACTGCATTCACAATCCACTTGAAAACCACTGTAGCATTGTCACTAAGTAAATAAGAAGACTCTTGTCCACTATCATTCACCAAATGTCGTGTAATCAAGGACGATATCGTCTCACGCTCCAACCCAGCAGACATAGTTGGTTTACTGTGTACACACAAGGACTTACCAGAACTGACAATTCTTCTCATAGTTGTGTCTTCATTGACAGTTCTACATTGTTCATGTTTTGTTAGCTTCTTTCCTGCTTTTGTAAAGTTTAAAAGTTTAGAAGTTTATAAATAAGGGGCTGGGATTAATAATGTTAAGCGTGTTTCTGAAATCTTTTATTTTTCATAATTCCTTTTTAATGAGAATGAAACACACACACGCGCACAAGCACACGCACGCGCACGCGCACGCACACGCACACGCACACACACACACGCACCCACGCACGCACGCACACACACACACAACACACACATCTATAAATGAGCGAAAGTCAAGGAAAAGCGATGGAAAATCTTATTTAAGTACACAAACTGGCTCTTAAGCAATACCCCATATAGGAGTCGTGAGGATCGAGAAATCCGAGCACGCGCAATAAGGATTAAAAAATGGCAGTCCCACTCTCGACTTGCAGCATGGAAGAAAAACAAGGTGTCATTTATTTTGTTGTGGTCAGTATGTGTGAAACCTTGTGAAATCTATAGAAGAAAGATGGTCCAGTATGAAGACAGTTGTTTGAGTCATTAGAGAGTGTATAGTTGGCTAGAAAGATTTCACAATTGAAGACAAAATGTCAGTGATGAAACGCGTAGTGGGAGATATGCAAGTGTGGCAACTGACACAGTGAAACGGCAGATTTACCAGCTAGTTCATGACAACAGGCAACTCTTTAGTGACGAAATAACCGTGGATTTCAACATGAGTCATATACAAAATTGTCCATGATGACTTTAGGGTATAGGAAAGTGTATAACAGATGGGTCTCAAGAAATCTTTCCAATGATCATAAACGTGCACGGCAGACGATTTGTCAGGGGCATTTAAACCGTCATGCTCGTGTCCATCAAACTGTGACAGGAGATGGTTTTTGTGTGCATCATTACGAACCACAGAGTAAGAAGCAGTTGATAAATTGGAAACACTCGTCTCCGTCGAAGAAAAAAAATTCAAGAAGCAAGAGTCCGTTGGAAAAGTCATAATAGCAGTCTCTTGGGACTATGTGCCTTATATTGATGCATTTACAGAAAGTGGATAAAACAGTGACTAGTGCTCAATATTGTGATGTGTTAGTGAAGAAACTGAAGCCCGCAAAACGATCAAAGAGTCAGGTACTTCTCTCAAGAGGAGTATTGTTAATGCACGGTAACGCCCGCCCTAATAAGGCAGCACATACAGTTGTTACACTACGTGCTCTGAAATTGTGCACGTGCACGCAACAACGTTTCCCTAGAAGGCATAACAAACTAATGAACAGGTGGACCAAGTATGCTGCCAGGCAGTTGGACTATGTTGATATAAACACGCACACATATACACATGTGTGTGTGTGTATGCATGCATGCATGCGTGTGTTCGTATCGTAGAACTGTAAGCCTAGAAACATGGAGACCATTAGATAATATCATTACATTAGGCTATGCAAATAATGTCCTAGTTATAATAAAGTATACTTTCTCATAACTGTGAAGATAAAATAATGGAACATAACCAATTTCGTAATTCAGATGATCAGTACTTGTCTCAAAAACTGTACAGGTTCACTCATTATGGTCATGATTGTGCGACCTCCGTGAGAAGGTTATTTCGGTACTGAATATAATTAGTCAAATCATTGGAGAAGACGGCGGTATCAGGTATGGTATGATTGCTTCTGACATTAGGTGCAACTAATGGATGTTGTTACCACTGTCATTGTAACACCTGATCAATAGCACACGATTACCGGAGATCTAGTAAATTACACTCCAGCTCTCGACACTTGACAATGCGATAATTGTGTCTATATTGATGTGATGATTTGCAAACAGGACAACTCCAGTGTAGTGACGAGAAAACACTAACTAGTTGTATGCTGATTATTAAAGACATGTGACCGCACTGATTGATCCGCCGTCTTGAGTTATCCATGATGGTCTACAAATGACCTGCAGCTATTTTTCTATTATGACCTTCTGTCTACTTATATCCAGGTCAACCCACCAACTTCTATTATGAAAAGAATTATGATGGTGGTGTGTTATAAAATGCTCCAGACTTTGAGTCACAAAATACTGCGGAAATAATCAATGTTCTGCAATTGATTAATCCTCTTTCAAATGAACGTGCAATCAGTTAGGATCACATGTCCTGTCAAATGGCTCAGGAGTTCTTATATTTCCAGAGTTCTCGGTCTTTAGTGTTCTCCATCAATTCTACGGTCTTAGCCCACGCATGTTAGACTTGATCAACTTTATTTAAACCCGTGCCTCGATGGGGATTCAAACATATAACCGCTTGGTCGGCCGGTAAACGTGCCAGCCACTGCGCCTCCTTCCATATGTAGTGAATTACAAAGTAAAGGTAACGAACTCAACAGAGATGGGAAAGATCACAGGATACTAAGAAACTAGGCGTAATAATCAGCCATCAGCTATGACACATAACTTAATTAATTCAGAACAAATGAACGATGAGGTAAACAAACATATGTTTGATGATCACATGGCCTTTTCAACATTTACAGCGAGACCATATATCTAGACTTCACATTCACCCGACTGTCTCCGATTCGTCTTATGAAATTTAAGCTGAAACAATTAAAATGATAAGGTTGGTGTTTTCATTATTATTAAATCACCAATTGTAACTAGGGCTAGAATGTAAATAGAAAGGCCGACCGTCCGATATAAACCAATCCTGAAGAGACAAGAGAGAGAGAGAGAGAGAGAGAGAGAGAGAGAGAGAAAGAGAGAGAGAGAGAGAGAGAGAGAGAAGGAGTGAGAGAGAGAGAGGAGTGAGAGAGAGAAGGGGTGAGAGAGAGAGAGAAGGAGTGAGAGAGAGAGAGAGAGAGAGAGAGAGAGAGAGAGAGAGAGAAGGAGTGAGAGAGAAATGAAGTGGTGGGGGGGGGGGGCGATATATAGCGATAGCGAGGAATGGTGAACAATGAATTACTTCATGCCGTCCATTAAGAACATGCCACAAGGGTCAGATGAAATGGCCATCTATTACACAAGAGAAATATACAGACATACACATCAGGATTAGATAATTTAACGTTAAGAAGGTATTGTTCAAACATAATCAATGCATATAGTTTCCTTACAAGTGCATGATAATGCCGAAAAATGTCCTTGTTTTTGTAACCTGATTTAACAAGCAGCATGTTGCTCTACAGTTGCTGAAGTGGAAACATGGTAGACTAGTGGCTAGACGCTTGCCTGCCGACCCAGAGGTCACGGGTTCGTATTCACATCGAAGCAGATTTTAAAACTGACCTGGATTTCAAGGTGGACCCAGGCTAACATGGATGCTTGAGAATATGTCTTGAAGGCGGCCGGCGGGCTATTGACCACATCACCGCTCGAGTGTCGACTGGTCTATACAATTGTGGGCATAGGTCCAGTAGGTCTGAAGACGTATAAAAGGGTCATATACTTTCTCTACCTAATATCGCTGAACGTGGTAGTGGTGTCCCAACATTTAGTGACACTCAAGAGTGGCCTAGTTTAGCTAACAAAACAGACTGCTGCATGAGAATCGATCATTGTCCAGAGGATACCCATAAGAGCTAAGTAGGCTCACGACTCCATCCAAAAGAAGAACCACTGGAAGAATATAGCTACTGAAGGGTCATTCTAGCCCAATGGTGACTTAGTTTATCCATTTATGCATGCTGTAAAATTGGCACGAATATATAAAGGACATCAAAAAGCAATACACTACAATTGTTTCGAAAACTTACAAACAAAATATATTACAACTGTTTCGTAAACTTACAAACAATATACATTATAATATCCTCTAAAGTCTTAACAGACTGGTTGTCTACATAATCCCCATCAACTTGTACGGTCTTACGTCAGCGGGAAACTCGCGCATGCGTGTCTTGACTGTAGCATATTTTGTCCAGTTCACCTTGTGATTCCTTTATTGCACGAATCAAATCCTTCTCACCATCACACCTGGCCCCATCGAGTTCATTTTTAAGCGGACCAAAATGATGTAAAGCAGAGGGAGCCAGATCGGGGTATAGCGTGTTTACAGAGTACAGTCCAACCAGTTATGACAGTTGTCTCTCCAATTGTCAGACTTCTGTGAGGGCGTGCTTTGTCGTGTTGGGGCAACGGTTATACTGGATTTTCGTTAGACAGAACTCTGCTGAACCGTTTATTGAGTTTCGCTAGTGTTGTGATGTAAGCTTCAGAATTGATAGTCTCACCTCTTGGCATCACTTCCACAAGATTATCTCAGTCTTGGCATCACTTCCACAAGACTGTCTCACCTCATGGCATCATTCCACAAGATTGTCTCACCTATTGGCATCACTTCTACAATATAGACCCACTTCTTGGCATCACTTCCACAAGACTGTCTCACCTCTTGGCGTCACTTCCACAAGATTGTGTCACCTATTGACATAATATTAAAAAGACTGTCTCACCTCTTGGCATCACTTCCACAAGATTGTCTCACCTCTTGGCATCACTTCCACAAGATTGTCTCACCTCTTGGCATCACTTCCACAAGACCGTCTCACCTCATGGCATCATTCCACAAGATTGTCTCACCTATTGGCATCACTTCTACAATATAGACCCACTTCTTGGCATCACTTCCACAAGATTGTGTCACCTATTGGCATATTATCCACAAGATTGTCTCACCTCTTGGCATCACTTCCACAAGACTGTCTCACCTCTTGGCATCACCCACTTACCTAGTAACAGATATCAGCGACTTTTATATTGCTGAACTGACTGGTGAAGGAAATGTAGAAATTAAGCAGATCTCTATGATAGTACGCACATGTATACACACACACACACACACACACACACACACACACATGTACACACACATTCACCATGTACACACTTCATATGGCTAGAGATTGCGCCTTCGGAGCAACTAATGTCACTAGTCTTTTCTACGTATCAGCCATCATCTCTCTTCAAATACATTTCAGACAGCTATTACACACGTGTACTCCATAGTGAAGTTAGGAACTCTTACTCTGAATAAACAAGAAGAAAACTATTATTTATATGGAGAAATACGTGAAAATGAAACATACAAACTGCGTGTCACCGTAAACGCGCTCTATAATACAGTGTCGATAATCTGTGTTCAAACAGTGTAGTTATAATTATGAGATGTTAGCTCGCCATGAGGCCACTAAGGTTCCAACTGTTGAGCAGGCCAGGATATGAGAGATGTGCATACTCCACTAACGCCAAGTGAGAGACTTAGAGCATACTGCTAGGAAGCGTAAAATGACGGAATTCCTAGGGCTATGTCTACATACATTGGTGCAGGACGTGGCGGATGGTCTCCAGATGGGTGTATCGGACGCGGGACATCTTGATTATGATCGAGAGGTTTTCCGTAAGGTTGTTATGGGAGCGAGGTTCTGCAAAGGACATGCTACTGAATGAATGAATGAATGAATGAATGAATGTCTCACATGTCCATATGTAACACAACATTTGCAAGCGCAAATTTGTAATGTGCCCGGCTCAGTTTGTGAGACTAATAATGCCTGCGTTAGTATCTTCACTAGAGTGTCCATTCTTCTTCTTCAGCGTTCCGAGCCATTGAGGCTCTTTGCTGCAGATACAATCCGTCTCCATTCGTCTCTCTGGTTGACCTTCTCTTGCCAGTCGTTGATTCCAAGTGCTTGTAGAGGGTGTCCATTACGTTTTTGAAATTATCTGATTTTGGACATACATAATCATAGGTAATAAAAACCTATTATCGAACCCATGGTCCAATACTTGTATTTTGGCCAAACTGGAAATTCACCACCTTAACTAAATATGCAATAAATTCATGTGATATCTGGGATCTTCTGGACCTGATATCAGTCGTTCTTAATTAGCTACATATATTTATATCTACTCTAAACATTCTGTTAATATGTTCTAGACTGATGCATTGAAGGAAAGGATATGTTACGCCAGATGTTATTTGACCTAACGAATCAATGTGATATTTCACTGTCTACTTGTGTATTTCTAACAATCATTTTCATTTAACAATTGGTTTGTGATGATTCCAAACTTACTTCCACATAACAAGAATAGCTTTATGCGACATTTAATTACTTAAGTGTTATTTTCAACTTTCATTGATAACTGTACGTTTCCCAATGCATTTAAATAATTGTGTTTTGTTCTGCACAGATCTGATATTTTGAAACTGGAGGAGTAAACATAGCACTCTGCTAGCCCTAAGGAATAACCACCATCTCCAGCACCAATAACTGTTCCTACAGTGGTCAAGATACTTCACATTTCATGCGTGATGGAGAAGTACTTTCTGTCATCAACTGCTGTCATATTTTCTGTGGACGGGTGGTGTTGCTGGCATTGCTGCACAGTCTCTTCAAGAAGACATTCAGTGATTACATTCACCGTATATCATAGTTTAAACATCAACCGTTGAATGTCTCCATTCATCAAGGTATACGCAATATTAATGGATTGCCCAGACAACTCAACGCAAAGGCGTGTCTGTGCTGTTCCCTTAGAATAAATCTAATGTCCAGAATTCAATGTGACCACGGAAATCATGAAAATAAAAGTCCGTCTGTTGAGCGATCGGACAACAGTCACATGTGTCAAAACGTGTGGACCTCTGATTCAATCTCTCACTAGCATGCCTAGAAACTGGACTATGACGAATAAAGACACGAGGTCAAGGCATGGTCAAAGAAGACCAGCCATCATATACAAGATATTGATCGACGATTAAATCCATCGCATATCACATCTACAAGTAAATGATCCATTTGTCTGTATATGTAACATCATACTCACAAGAGGGACATCAATGGTTACTTGCATCAGTCTTCTTCCGTTACAAGGCAATATTATTTTTATACATATCTCATCATCATCATGTGCCACGTCGATAAGCGTCATGTTTCTCCATCCTACACGATCACCAGAGTCGTAGATCAGCTCTGTGTTTTTATCTCGACCATGCCACGTGGATTAAGCAATCTAGATATTTACTTCTCTGTCCTCCTTTTGTTATTTTCTCATCAATTTTGTAAGTTGTCACCAAGTTCTCTAGTTTATATCTTCTCACAACGTGCCCCACAATTTTGACTGAGTCTAATTTATCTAATCAGTTTACGTTTCTCATTTGCTTCTTGCAGGACTTGCTTATTGGTTTTTCTCTATGTCCATGGTATTCTTTGCATTTTCCTCAGAAACCACATTTCCACTGCCATTAAGTGTTTTTCAGCTTGTCTGCCCATTGTCCAAACCTCACATCCACACAAAAACACAAATTCAACACTTCAACACTCTTTTTCATGTTGCAGTTGACATCCTTTTATTGCCCAGTATGTTTTTCAACTTGGAAAAGGTTACCTTTGCCATAGTGATTCCTGTTCTAATCTCTTCAAAGCACCTCCCATGAGATGTTATGAATATTCCAAGATAGTTGTACCGATTCACTTGTTTAAGAATATTACCATATACGCATATATTTTTTTTTTTTTTTTTTTTTTTTTTAGCATATCCTTTACAGGACTTAGCTGTCAACACCAGCATCTTTCAGCTGTATGTTGATCTCTTGGCAAGATTACGCTCAGTAGTTTGCCATTGCTTTCTGAGCGGCCGGCTCAGTATCCCGCAAGTCACGAGCGGGGGTCGAACCGCCTCAGCTCTCGCTCCGCTACGAGACTCTGCGTGATAAACGGGATTACAGAGAGAAAGTGTTGTAACCCCACAGCCAGAGAGACCGGCAGGCATATATTACATTGTGGTATTTCTTTCTTCTTAGTGATGACTATATTCTCTGCCTTTTTACAATTACTTCTAACCCTAGTTATTCACCGTGTGCAATAACCGCATCTACTAAATGTTGCAGATCCTGTTCATTTACTGCAATTAATTCTGCATCATCCGCGTGTCAAATGTTAATGAATGAATCACCCAAAAAAAAACAAAAAAAAAAAAACCAGAAGTAGATTGTGAGCTTTACTAAAACACGACTACAAGAGACAAATTGGACGTTGCGGCCAAAGCCTTCGTCAGCACAGGACAAACAAATACAAACCAACACAAACCTACATGAAACACACTATGACAATATTAAACTATTAAACTAATAAAATGTACTCATCTGATTCTGTGTCCGTGCTTGGAAAGACTGACACGCGTAGGGCTCCAGTGGATTAATAGACCTAAGGGTCAAAGGTCAAGCGGGAGGGGAGTGGGGTGGAGAAGCGCCCATGTGTGCGGAAAAGTCGTAAGATACGGTGTATCATCAACAGCACTAACCACCATTTATACAAGTGTCTTTCCGCGGCCAAAAACGCCAAGTTAGCCAAACTCCGTGCCCCTACCCCTACTCCCTCCCCGTCTCCTCTCCCACCTCACCCTATCACTGGCTCCAACAACTTAGTTGTGTGCATACCTCCCGACCTTCCACTATCGGCATCGGAGAAATCGGTCCTAAGCAAAGGGCTCCGGTTCATACCGCTACGTCCCTATGGTGATAGATACGCATTGCTGCAGGACGTTCATCGGTTCCATCGCACTCTCAGGCTAAAATATCACTTCAGCAATCAACCTCATAGTGATAACTCTTCGGATCCTACCGACCATTTCTCTCACCTCTCCAAACGCAGGTCCACTTGGGTTCCCAATCCAGGGGGATCTAAGGCCCTTGATTTATACGTAGACAAAACACTTTACGACATCCAAAAACTCAAATTCAAGCCACTACGACATTCCAACCTCACCGCGGATGAACAACGGGCACTCACACAGTTGAAACGTCGTGAGGACATAGTTATCAAGCCTGCCGATAAGGGAGGGGCGCTAGTGGTTTGGAGAAAAGACTTGTATATACAGGAAGGCAACAAGCAACTTGGGGATGCAACCTTCTACAGACCAAGGACACAAGATGGGACAGTCAGCAACAACACCCAGGTCAAAAGCGTGACTAACGCCATCATCCAGCAAGGTCTTTTGCCCGGCTCTGCCACCTCGCTGATCATCCACGATAGCTGCTTGGGCAAACCCGCCTTTAATATGCTGCCTAAGACACACAAACCAGGTAACCCAGGCAGACCTATCGTCTCGGCCTGCTCTTGCCCTACAGAACGGATTTCAGAGTTTCTAGACAGCATGTTTCAGCCGTTGGTTGCCAGCCTCCCTTCGTATATCAAAGACACCAACCACGCTATTTCCATCTTCGATTCCATCAGTTTTACAAACCCTTCTCAGTATGACATCTTGACTTTAGATGTGACTTCACTCTACACATCCATTCCTCACTCTGACGGCCTTAAAGCCTTGGAATTTTTCTTGGAGAAAAGGCTTAACCCCTCAATAGCCACTGGACCATTGCTGCGTCTTGCGGAGTTAGTCCTCAACCTCAACTCGTTTGAGTTCAATGGGGACTACTTTGACCAGATTAGCGGGGTGGCCATGGGTACTAAGATGGGTCCTAGTTATGCCTGCCTCTTCATGGGCTATCTGGAGCACCAGGTATGGAGTCAATACACAGGTAGGCTCCCAGAGCTTTACAGGAGGTACATTGATGACTGCTTTGGTTCTCGGACATGCCCCTGCCTGACCTCCAGAACTTCATTGCCTTTTTCTCCGACTTCCATCCCAGCATCAAACTTACCTCCACCATTTCTTCGTCGGCCGTTAACTTCTTAGACTTCACAGTCTCTTTAGGTTCCGCTGGTCTATGCACGACGGTTTATTATAAACCAACTGACTCGCACTAATTCCTTCTCTATACCTCCTCCCACCCTCCCTCGTGCAAACGTTCTATTCCTTTCTCCCAAATGTTACGTCTCCGACGGCTTTGTCAGGATAACAACGACTTCCATCAAAAAGCCCACGAAATGCTTGATTTCTTTCGCCTTCGTGGCTATCCTGATAATGTTCTATCTAAGCTCTTCACCGCTGCCAGTCTATCAGTCGCACTGAGGCTCGCTCCTCCAGGCCGAAACCACGAAACAATAGACCTGTCCTCTCACTTACTTACCATCCCCACAACATTGCTGCCAAGAATATCCTCTTGAAACATCTATCCATTCTCCGGGCGGACTCGACCACTCGTGATGTCTTCTCAGACATGGTGGTGGTGTATAAGCGGGATCGTAACCTCAGGGATGTGCTGGTCCATAGCAGGCTACCCCAACCTCACCAGTCTCTTCCTGGCACGGTGGCTTATCTTCGATCGCGTTGCAAGACCTGTCCATACGTACTTCAAACCCAGAGTCTGACATTCCCTAAGACGACCTTCCACATCCGTGAGGGTTTCTCATGCATCAGTCGCAACGTCATCTATGTGATTACCTGCACACGTTGCAACATGAGATATGTCGATAAGACAGGATTACGTCTTGGGGACAGATTTCGACAACATCTTTCTGACATCACCAGCGGCGCCCAGAAACCAGTATCCATACATTTCAACAGTCCTGACCACCATGGCGTAGCCGACATACAGGTCACGGCCATCAAATCATGCGCATCCCACGAACGGGATCGGAAGACATTGGAACACCGTCTCATCTTCCAGTTGGGCACACTCTCCCCTCACGGCCTAATGTCCAACACAGCTTCATTTAACTCCCTACCTCACCCCCTCCCACCCCTAGCTTACAGTCCACCATCTAGGTACGTGCAGGTCCTTTATAGGACATCACAGTCAACTTTCTTGGCAGGTTTGCGTTCGGTGTTTTGCCATAGTTTTCTGAACAACCGCCACCCATGCCCCTCTGTGTGGACCAACACTGTGTAGTTCTCCGCAGCGGTGTTTCGAGCGCTTAACGAGAATTGCTAATTGTCAACTGCGTCCGCGACATCTTTGCCGGTCTTAAATTTCACTTTTCCGCACACATGGGCGCTTCTCCACCCCACTCCCCTCCCGCTTGACCTTTGACCCGTGTACCATACATCCGGTCTATTAATCTACTGGAGCCCTACGCGTGTCAGTCTTTCCAAGCACGGACACAGAATCAGATGAGTACATTTTATTAGTTTAATAATTTAATATTGTCATAGTGTGTTTCATGTAGGTTTGTGTTGGTTTGTATTTGTTTGTCCTGTGCTGACGAAGGCTTTGGCCGCAACGTCCAATTTGTCTCTTGTAGTCGTGTTTTAGTAAAGCTCACAATCTACTTCTCGTTTTTTTTGGGTGATTCATTCATTGCCTTTTTAAGCTTTACTGCAGTTCCCATCATTCTTGTTTACCAGTGTCAAATGTTATTGACGTTATGTCCTTCAATGGTGATTTCTCTCATATCTTCTAAATTTCTAACATATCTGCAAAGAGTTAAATCCCAAAGTCGTGTGACATGGACCCTTTATTATGCGTTGTGCATTTGCGCATAATTTTGTGGTGGAACGGTGATATTGTATGTCCGTTTTGTTAAACAGTCTTACAACTTTGCACACATTATTTATGTTTCCACATTATTTCTACATATTAGTTAGATGATCGTTAGTACAGAAAACGTGCCGTCATGTGTGTAACATACTACCTATACACTATGATCTTTATTCAATTTCTATTTATGAATATTTGTTTCTTTGAAAAAGAGTTTACGAAAAGTTGTTTTGTAATTACTGCTCATGTAATAATAAATAAAAATATTCGAAGAGGCATTGATAGACTCCAGAATAACAGCAAATCCAGCAACAATAATTAATACATTTTTGTGTTTGCCGGAGATTGAAAGTTCAGGCACCAAGGACATGGCAATATAGACGAGACAAAGAGGAACAAAACAGATAATGAAGAGTAACGAGATCATCAAAACCATCCTTGCCGCCTTTTGGTTACGATTCGTAACGTTGTCTCCTTGTGAAGTAGCACACGACTCTTTCCGCCATTTTGAGGCATTCCGTAACTTGATGACTAAAGTTACTGTACAAATAATGATGATGAAGAAAGCAGCAAACGGGATGAGAACATTATTAATGATGTAAAATATATTCTCCATGCTGCCTCGGTGCTCTGTGTACACAATGCCCAGGAGGGTTCTGTTTGCCTCAGGAACAAACTTCATGTCCAGCCGGTTGACGGCGTATATTGGAGCTACGCTGGATATCAGGATGATAAACACGCTAGCGATAACAACAGCAACTCGCTTCGGTGTCACAATGTTCTTTACCTGCAACAGATCAATCAAACGATCATGTAAATGTCACGTTGATTAAAAAGAAAAAAAGTATATATTCAAAGCAAATAGACAAAGGTTTGACTTGTGCTGATATACAACAGTAGGATAGCCTTGAAGATATTGAAATGACTGAAAATTGGTGCTAATTGAATCAATGTTCCCCAACAATACGTGTTTAACGAGTTTAATTGGTCTGTTCCATGTATTGGCAAACAAAAGGTAATTACTTAGATTATCTTCTAGTCCTTGCTTACCGCTGAGCGTTGCCGAGTGCTTTGAGTTCCCTTCACTGAGTCCTATTTGTTGCTTTGTCCATTGAGATCACGTATTATCCCAGTTCACGTACATCTGGTTGAAAGTCAAGAGGTAGAAGTGAGTGAGTACAAGTGTGTTGATAGCAGGAAACAATTATCAACCAACTTATATCCACGTCTATCCCGTGACTTTCAACTATAAGTGCGCTTCAAATGAAAACTTTACATTTATTTTTTGTTGGGGGTGAATATATTCTGAAAAAGTAAAGAACAAATGCATCATTTCTCGATGAATATCCCTGCGTTCAATGCGAGTCCTCAAGTGCCGATAAAATGCTTGGATTCCTGTAGAAAAATCGACTCTGGTCGTTTTGAAACTTCCTACTCCCCTCATACACTTGCTGGACTGACAGGCAATCATCACCATACTGGACATTCATTCGCCGATGAATTTCTCTGTTTCACCCCGTCACTGATTTTAACAAAATGGATAACGGAACGCTGCTCCACTTTGGTGCATCTCAAAATCAGGGTGGCCATCTTTAAACTGTCCTTAAGACCTCACCGTGTTCTCCTTCACCATGATGTCACGTGCTTAAAACTCTTGAATCCCGAACAACAATATAAGGCCTGGTTATTGTAATTTCGATCACACTTTAAGATTTTCATTTAAAGTCGCCTAGTAGATGGTATAGATGAACTGGAGCAGCTGATCAGCCTACTTTCTTTCTTTCTTTCTTTCTTTCTTTCTTTCTTTCTTTCTTTCTTTCTTTCTTTCTTTCTTTCTTTCTTTCTTTCTTTCTTTCTTTCTTTCTTTCTTTCTTTCTTTCTTTCTTTCTTTGTTTCTATCTTTGTTTCTTTCTTTCTTTCTTTCTTTCTTTCTTTCTTTCTTTCTTTCTTTTTTTTTCTTTCTTTCTTTCTTTCTTTCTTTTTTCTGTCTATCTGTCTGTCTGTCTGTCTGTCTGTCTGTCTGTCTGTCTGTCTGTCTGTCTGTCTGTCTGTCACCCAAGGAATCGTCACGTCCTGCACATGGCTGCTTAGCCACACTTCCGTATATTGGGCCTTCCGTTCGCCATAGACTGTTCTTTCGGAAATCAGAAGAATGCAGTCTGCAGATGACATCCACACAGTGAGCTTTCGATTCGGACTTTCCACGTAATGGATTTTCTATAAAAACAATATTCCATTTCGTGCCACTGGGACGCTTTTTCCGTCTTTGACGACGCCAACACAATGAACTTTTGATTCGGACTTTCCACGTAATAGATTTGCTAGCCAAGAAATATTCAATTTCATGCCACTAGGACGCGTTTGTACCGACATACCTGTGGTATGAAGTGTGGCAGTCTAAATACTTCTTCATGCACCTTTAGATGTTAACCTGAATTATTCCCATTTGGTTCTATAACTGCTTTTTATTAACCTCTTTGCCTCATTATTGGTAGCCCGCCCTCTTTTTGTCAGTCTGTCAGCCTCTTCATTTCCAGGTATACTGCAATGTGATGGGATCCATTGTATTACAACTTAAAATTTTTTTTTTTGACATAGTCCAATGAGTGCTGCTCTTAAGTCTGCTAGTTGTGTGCTGTTTTTGCCTTTCAGTATTGAGACAGCTGACTTTGCATTTGTGAAGATAGTTATTTGTTTCTCTTTATTGCCCCCCATCAAGAACATTTCTGCTGCAGTTTTCAAAGCTACTACCTCTGCTTTGAAGTTATTTAAATATTTTCCAGTTGCCACTGACTGTGATTTTTTTTCACTGCGTTTTTTAAATTTAGGAGAATTCCCCCTCCTCCATTTTCTATTGAATTTTTGGCTGATCCATCTGTATATGCATGGGTCCAATTGCTACTTGGGTAATGTTCTTTTATGTAGTTTAGGGCGATTTTTCTTCTTTCTGTTTCATTCTGAGTGTTCTTTTTCTCAATACCAGGAATAGTTTCTATCATCTCAGGCAGTTGCTGCTGTCTCCAAGCTGGGAAGTTGTGTGCATAGTAAATGGGTTTGACTGTTGATATGTTAAGTACAGGATCTGCCCTAATCTTTCGTTTTGCAGTTTGTACAAAGTTGCTACGCTTCAGTCTTCCCTTTCCAAAACCATTAAACATTTTATACATATGGTGGTCTTCTAAATTTTCTGCCTGTTGCTGGTTATACTATCTCTTCTATCCTGCATTGTCTTCAGGCATCCATTTATGATCCGCATTCCTTGATTTTGGATTCTACTTATTTTGTTAAAGTTTGACTTAGCTGCTGTTGCCCAAGCTGCGATGCCACATTCCAGTGCTGACATCACCCGTCCAGTATATAACTTCTTGAGAACTTTCTCATCTGCTCCCCACGTTGTACCGGCAAGCCTTTTCATGATTGCCATTCTTTGCCTTGCTCTTGTTCGATTTTTCTCAACCTGTGTCTTCCATGTCAGGCGACGATCAAAGGTTACTCCTAGATAGTTTGGATTTTCTTCATGGCACAAAATATTTCCATTAAATACCAACTTAGAGTGCTGAGTTAGGGTGCTGTATTCTGCTGTTAGCTGTACTAATCTATTATTCAGATGTCCATATGGCTAGATCATCTGCAAAAGAGGATGTGTGTACTCTGGCTAGAATATTCTCCGTGATGTCATTTATATATGCTAGGAATAATGTTGGCGAAAGAACTCCTCCGTGGGGGACACCTTGCTCCAACAGCATCATTTTGCTGGTTTGTCCTTGTACTTTTGTCCTGGCAGTTCTGTTCTCAGGGTAGTGGCTGATCTATTTGTACATTTTCTCACAAACATGCATGTTTTGCAGTTTTACTTTCAGTCCTTCCTTCCATACTTTATCAAATGTTTTTTTCTAAATCTATCCAGACCGCTAGTGTGTGCGTTTTCTCTTACAAGGCATCTTCTATTTCCTGAGCTATATAGGTTATTTGATCTTCAGTGGATCTGTACTTTCTGAATCCTGCTCGGTGTGGTGTTAAGAGTTGGTTTTCTTCCAGATGCCATGTTAGCCTGCCATTGATAACGCGTTCCATAAATTTTCCTACACAGCTAAGTAGATTGACAGGTTGATAGCCATTTGGTTCTTCCAGGTCTTTTTCTTGCTTTTGGACTGGTATTAGTATAGCTTCCCTCCATGCCTGTGGGACTATTCCTCTCTTCCAGCTATAGTTAGTTAGTTAGTTAGTCGACAGATCATCCTCATTGCACATCGAACCATTCAGTCCATAAGTGCTCGGATCCCCTCCTCAGCAAATCCCGCAGCGTGTAGCGGCTAACGACGCCAGTTCTGTGTTGGTTTATCAGTCTTCTTTGGCTTCCTGCGTAGTGTTCTTGTTTGGCCACCCCTCTTTTAATTTGCTGCTCTAGCAGTCTGGCCATTGTTGTAGATTCACAGTCATCACTTGGTTCTCGCAAAAGTCTTACTTCTCGTAGAGCATTCAGAATGTCAGCCTGGTCCATGGCGCGTCCACCCTCCACATTAGCCTCACCTGCGAGCTTGTCAGCCCGCTCATGTCCTTGTACTCCCGCATGCCCTGGCACGAAGATGAAATTAATCTTTGCCAGCCGAGACCGCTCCAAAGGCAGCAACCATTCTCTTCGGATCGACCCCTCCTCTATCCTCTTGATCATGTTCATTGAGTCGCTAAGGAAACAATCCCTAGTGAATGTCTGTGTCTCGAGCCATGTTATTGCTTTACTTACTGCCATGACTTCCATGGTCAGGCTACTTGTGGTTTCAGTGAAAGCACCAGAGTCCTCCTTCACAATTCTCCCTCCGGCCCGAGCTGTAAAGGCCCATGAGCTTCTCACATGTCGGACGACCGACCCATCTGTGTAGATGACCGCGTCACTGTCTAGCGAATTCTCGAAAATCAACGCTTGTACTTCACCCTCCACAGCAGCCGGATTTTCTTGTCTGCGTTTCCTATCTAGTTGGATGCAAACTGAAAAGGATGTGTAGAAGTCTGTTGGCACTTGCACCCACTCCTCGCCAAGTTCTAAGTCCTTAAGTGAACACACCAGTTGAAGAATGTCTTCGGCTTGACCCATCCACGACCGTCCTCTTTTTAACCTGCTGCCCTTCACCTTCCTAATTTCACTATGCGGTGGATGTTGTGTGTTTGCGTTAACTCTGAAGTAGGCGCGTGCCCTGCAAGCTTGTATTCTCTCTTCAATGGTTGGAAAATCAAGAAGGTAGCGCATCGCCCTGCATGCTGTATCTCTTGTACATCCAAGAATAATGCGCATAGCTTCATTCTGTGTCCTTTCCATCCTTTCTATCTGCTTATGGCTGAGAGTCAGGATTGCCATTGCATACTCCAAAACAGACATGACCAGCCCCTCGTACAGAAGACATAGATGGCGCTGCTCACAGTTTGCTGCCACCATCACCCGCATCGCAGCCAAACCCCGCTTGGCCTTTGTTATCACCTGGTCTATGTGCACATTGTAAGCAAGGCTTTGATCGAACCGTATCCCTAGGTAATTCATTGCCTGCGTTCTTTCCACCGTCTCTGAACACAGCACTACAGTTGGTGTTGGAGTGTTGACAATCTGATTATTCAACGAGAACCAAGTCACTGTTGCCTTTGTTGGGTTGACCATTGCCCCAGCTTCATCACACCAAGTACTTATGCGATTGAGTTCGGTTTGTAGTTCCACAGCAACCTGCTCTCTATCCTTACCCTGACGATACACTAAAACATCATCGGCATACGACAATGTCCTGCCAGGTCCAGTGATCTGCTCACTTGTGATTCTCACTGTGTAGGCGTTGAACAGTACCGGAGATAATGGTGATCCCTGTGGTAGGCCAGGATATATTGTTGTTGGTTCCGAAGTCCAACTGCCACATCTAAAAACTACTTTCCGTTGGAAGAGGGCTGCAGCGATCCAACTAAGGAGGAATGGACTTACTTTTAGTTCAAGAAGCTGAAACATTAAAAAATCCAATGGTACTCTGTTGTATGCGTCCTCAAGATCAATCGCTGCAGCAAAGGTTTCAATGCCTGAGTGGAAACCTTCATAGACATCATGGGCAAAGCTGCTGCATTGGTCCAGGTTTCTCTTTTTGGACGGTACCCACCCAGGGTAGGTGGGCAGACACCTTGCCTCTCTAGCTGGCTTGATATCTTCCTGGCAATTACCTTCTCCAGCAGCTTGCCTATTGTATTCTGCATGTTTATAATTCGATATCCCTGAATTTTTTTTGTGGTCTTTTGTCAGGCTTCGACAAGGGAATCAGATAGCTGTGTAACAATTCCTCCTTGATGCTAGCACTCCCTATACTGTTGTTGTACATGCGTGCTAGTTTCTCTAGCTCATTGTCGGTGCACTTATTGATGTCGTCGTATCTTATGCCACCAGGACCTGGAGCGCTGTTTTTTGATCGTCGAAGTACAGCCTTGATTTCTTTCACTGTCACTGTGTCTTCATCCGAAGTGTTCTGGGCCTTGCATCTGTCTGAGGTGACATCCTTGGCCAGATTTCGGCCTCCCATGTCTGTCTGGTTGCTCTGCTCAAGATAGCGTTCAAAGAGGGCTTTGCCCTTTTCCTCGTCAGTCCTCTGCCAGATGAGGTCAGCATCTTGGAAGTCAGAAATGCTCTTATTCTTGACTACACCACTCATGCAGCGTGTGTGGGTTCTGTGTTTCGTTTTTTTTCAACATGGCGGAGCAACATGTGTTCTTCGAGCAGTCAGCAGTCAACATAACGAAGCGGCGTGGAAGCCGCGCAGGGAGAAAGAAGCAAGGTAAGCGTGGTGGTTTGAGACGTTTTAGACTCAAGTGTCACCGTCTAGGACTCAGGAATATCCGTATTCTATATTGGAACTGTGCCAGTGTAAAACAACGGGGCTCTATTTTAGAAACCCTACTTTACAGGAACGACATTGTAGCACTCCAGGAGACGAGACTGGGCGATCAGCTACTCCGAATTGCCGGCTTCAAATGTTTCTACAACAGACGACATCTGGGAATGGCGATTCTCGTTCGCGACAGCATGGTGGCGTCAGAGCTAGACATGTCCAGTTGGGACAGTGACGATATACAAATACAGGCGTTGAGAGTTCTTCCAGCTATAATTTAGGACCGCTAGTAGTTTCCTATTTGCTTTAGTGCCTAGTCCTAATAGTATTTCATTTGTGATTCCACCCTTTCCTGGTGATTTCTTCTTTTTTAGGGTATTCATTGCCTGTTCAATTTCTTCCATTTTTAGATTTGCCATCATATATTCTACTGCTGTCTCTGTATTACTATGATGTGTCTGTTTATCTTTGATTGATTTCTTCTGTTCATTTGTAATATCAATGTGGTTTGCACTAGCATAGTGTTCCATTAGTGCATTTGCAGCCTTTTCCCCCTGTTAGCAAGGAATTTCCTTGTTTAATTGTTATTTGTTTTGTTTCTGGGTCCTTCATTGTTCATGGCTATCACTAGTTTCCATAGTTTGTTTCCATCCCTGTCAAAGTTCAGGTTTTCTGTTTTTTCCCTCCAACAATCTCTTGTTGTTTGATTTACTGTTCTTTTATATTTTGCTGAGATGGCTTTAAGAGAGATGTTCGCTTCAGTTGTTTGTTCTCCATTTGCTGTATTCCTGCATCTTTAGCTTTGTCGTTCAAAATGTGTAGTTCTCCCGTCCAGTATGGTTGTTAATTTTTCCTTGCTCCTCTTGGAATGGACTCAATTACCACCTTTATCATTGCTTTGTTTAGACTTTCTACCATTTGCTTCATATTGCAAATCTGTCCCAATCTGCTCGTTTGTAATTCCAGCGAGGCAAAGGCTTTTGCTCCTGTGGAACATACTCCATATTCATTACAAGCTTGATTGGTCTGTGGTCACTACTTGCTAATTGGCCAAGCACATGGCGATCGATTTTGTAGAGGATGTCTCCTATGCAGAAATATGTCTGGAGTAGAAGTGGTAAACCATCTTCTAGAGTAGAAGCTCGGTGTGTCATCCGCCTTATTGAGTAGATGGAGATTTGAGTCTATTTCCCAGTCCTCCACTTCATCTCATCTGTCGTCAGTATCTAGGTATCTCCATCTTTCTGAACGACTATTAAAGTCTCCCACAATAATGCAGTTTGTGTCAGTTGTTTTCATGTTTAAAAGTGTAAGATCCTTCTCTGCTGGGCTGTACAGATTGTAAATTCTTATTTATAATTTCCTTTTGGTTGTCAGAAGTCACAGATACTTCGCTGCAAGATATTGTATCTCGTATTAGAACGTCTCCTTTGTGTCCTTCGCGGTCGAAACGTGTGGCCTGGTATCCTCTGACTGAGAATCTGCGATTGGCGTTGAGGTGTGTCTCTTGAATGCATGTCACATCTATTCTATCTTTATGAAGACGATTTGTTAGGGAGACCTTCGTGTTATAAACTCCTTCGGCATTCCATTGTAGTATGTTGAGCGTCCGGGGTGTTTGGTTAATAGCTCTTACCCTACTCCTCTGTACATTGACTCCACTGTACAAGGGAAGGTGACCACCAGTAGTATTTGGTGGACCCTCTCGAGGCAGGGGACCCGGCACTATCACCGCCTGATGGGACTTCACGGGATTAGTACCATACTGAATAATTTTAATTTGTGACGTCATGGATTGAGTTACGTTGCACTGTTTTGTCAAGCCTGTGGCTCTGTGCATCAGATTTCGGCAAGAATTTTTCGGGTATGCTCTCCCTAGCCTTTGACTGTCCCCAGTCTACCTGCAAGGCAGCAGGTGGGTATCTCTTAGTCCGGTTCCTATCCCTTGACCTGTCCGACATGGGAGACCCAACAGTAGCAGGGCTACCGCCGGCATAGCTATTGAGGTCATTGGAACACGCACGCCTCTCTGCCACGACAAGGTGGAGACACGTCAGAAGAGATTCTGTATTTTATATCCCTACACATTTCAATGACACTATTGCTTCTGTTGGTCTCCCACTTCCACTTTGTTTCATTCTACTTCGTTTAAACATTTACTTTCATTAAGTATCTTATTTCGTATGCCACGATCTTCTTCACTTGCTTTTTAATCAAAATCCATGTCTGAACAAAGGTAACACTGGATTTGTATAAATTTTCCCGGTGAACTGCACACCTTTCCATCGCTCTAATATTTCTTTTGTTTTAATGATGGATTTTGCTTTATCTGGCCAGAACATAATCCCATTTCAAGCTTCGCTATATCTTTGTGACTTACGCTGTGGCAAAGTAGCAAATAAATGTCGTCTATTGTTTTAGTGTTGATTACCACATTTCTGACGTCTGAAAGACATGGCATTTCTACTGTGTTTCCCCATCATAAACTATTAATTCATCTGCTTTGTCAGCTGGCCCAAAAACAGTCCATGTTCCAATTTTAATCGCAGTCCCCTGTCTACACCCATTAGTTTTCCCGGTTATATTTTCATGTATATCAATACTTTTGTGTTAAACAGTAGAGATGCGAATAAACTCGAAGGTTAAAATAAATGTTTAGAACCAGTTACAACCAAATTGTATAGAGGGTTTCTGTATAGAAATTCAGAACAACGTATTCCCTTAGTGAATTTAAACATAGAAGCCACGAACAATACGTTGCACGTTTTATTGCCTGGCATATTTATTCAGGTGCATACTGCAGAGTTATATATTATATGCAGTGAAAAATAAATAATACTTTAGCTGAAACAATGAAATCACTTAATATGATATATAACTCTGTTGTATGCACCTGACGAGAAGCAGCGAAATATGCCAAGCAATAAATTCGATTATCTACTTTCGTCAATGTCATGAGAGTACCCATATCAGTAAATTGATTGGTCGAACAGAACAGTCTTGTGTGTGGAAATGAGGCAGCATGTGTCACTATATCAGAATGTGTCACTATATCGGATGTGTCACTATATCAGAATGTGTCACTATATCATAATATGTCATTATATCAGAATATGTCACTATATCAGAATGTGTCACTATATCAGAATGTGTCACTATATTGGAATGTCTCACTACATCAGAATGTGTCACTATATCAGAATGTGTCACTATATCAGAATGTGTCACTATATCAGAATGTGTCACTATATCAGAAAATGTACTCTCATCTGAACTCACCTTTAATGGGGCTGTAATACAGAGACATCTTTCCAGGGTGATTAATGCTGTGATCCATTCAGAGATACGAGAAAACGTCACGTGCGAGAGACCAGTCGTGAGGTACATGACCTCGGCAGAGACGAACGGCAGGTCGGCCGAGCTGAATGCTGGGGTCAGAAAGATGTTTGTCCCAAACAGTGTTATCAGAGAACCTAGATCAGCAATCGCTAGCCCTGGCGGCAAAAAGAAAACGGCAGTAAGTACAAGATTGTGATACACAATTGAGAATACACATTGTTATAATATCCAGTTTGTCAAATAATTATTTAACGAGCAGCTCATTTTGAAATCGTTGTCTTATCTTTAACTCTGAAGGTTTATCGTAATTCTTAAGGTAAATACAAACCACGAGGGTTTATATTTCTTAATCATTTGCATCTTTACACTTTCAAATCTTTGGTCCCAATCCAATTTTAAACGTCCACGGTACGCTGGCGATTGTGATCATCAAGCTAGGTTCTCACTCATACTTCTCTCTCTTTCTCACCCTCCGCCTCTCTCTGTCTCTCAGTTGCCATTTAGCAACATTGGATCATAGACCCTCAGCCAACTAACCGTAATCTATTGTTATCGCCCACAACTCCGCCCATATCCTCTCGTCCTCCCCCACCCAATGTTTCTGCCTCTTTACCCTCTTTACACGTAACACCACCCATCCCCGTTTTTGAGAGTGTAAAGAGGTTAAATGATCGGAAACATTCGGCGAGAGGGGGCTCCTTCTGATGATCGAAAACCTCCTGCCGTGCTTGCTTCGCGGTGGAGATTTTACCACTTAATTCCTTTCTCTAATTCTCTTCTAGTATGTTTTAGACGTCCCTCTATTTCGTTGCCTTGCAGATTCCAGATCATAAACTTTCTAGTCAGACAATCCTTAGGTTTTCTCAGCGTATTTC
This sequence comes from Cepaea hortensis, assembly GCA_963921405.1. Lineage (NCBI taxonomy): Eukaryota > Metazoa > Mollusca > Gastropoda > Stylommatophora > Helicidae > Cepaea > Cepaea hortensis. Next base: position 65,801,750 of record OY992894.1, on the reverse strand, counting down.
CTCATACAGCCCAAACGCAGTTTCCTCATCTCTTGATCCACTGGAATTTGTTTATTGCTCTACATCAGCCCAAAATGTGATTCTCTCATACCATGTTAATTCTTCTCTTCTGCACAGGCATCAAATAATGAACGTTTGTGGTTTATTTAAACATATTTTAGTCGTTCATCATGTTACCGATGCATATAGTATATAATTTATCGTGGCAGTTACATGTTCTAGGTATGGTGCTACCTTTAATATCTGTTGACTTCTTCTATGCATGTCATAGTGCTACGAAAGCCTCTCTTGCTTGGTGTTCTCATGTTCTGATATCTTTCGCTGTTCTGTCATCGTTGGCCACATTGCTACCTCCCCAGATAGAAGATTCCGAGATAAAAAAAGAAGTGCTGAAGCATTTTCCTGCTATGGGTCTGCGATGTGAAAGGACAATCACATTTTGTGAGCCTGAGTGCACGGAGGAATAAGTGGCCAGTATTGCCGACGAACGCAAGCGGTAACACAGACCTACAATTAAAGGACCGTGTGTGCACACCATGAAGCGTATTGAGCTTATACTACTGGAGCCACACGTGTATAGACCAATCGGCTTTCTAGAGGTGATGTGGTCAATATAACACCGCCACTTTTACTTTCCATGAGATTTCCTGGTACCCATATAGTCATGGTTGACCTGCGAGCCCAGGTCAGTATAAGAAATAAGTCCCCACCTGGAGGAGGTCTTGAATATATGACATCTGGGCTGGCAGGTAAGTACACGTTCATGAGAGTGATTCCTTATCGTTTGCATCTTTCATGGCAGCTAATAAATTCTAATATTAAAGAAATATCACATTCTGCGGTTACCCACAATGCTCTAGTGATAAGACGTAGAGCACTGTTATGTACTGTGTCTAGAGATTGGCACTGGGCACATTTTATCAGAGCTTTGTTATATTTTTTATTTTTATTTTTATAATAGAACAGATATAACCAACATGCAAATTTCTGGAGTGTCATTAGAATGCAACATCAACAACTACCATCACTGGCCTTACATCAAAGATCATCTGCGACGAGACCACGAGGACGTCCAAGAAGAAAATGGATTGACGACATCAGAGACATTGTACAACCTCACGGAATGACACTATCCAGTGCCGTCCACCGGGCGCTGGAACGCAAATTATTCCTCCCCACGACGCTTGACGGCAGAAGTGGAAGATGATGATGATGATGATGATGATGACGTTAGCTCATTCTTATGTTGTACCTGCACGCCCCTTTAATATCTTTAAATTTCGAAAAGATTCTTCATAACAGATCTATACAGTACATTTATTCGAATATCGTGGACCAGCAAGAAGACAAAGAAAATAATAAATGCATCCATACTTCAATAGCTGAATTTTGAAGAAGGCTGGCTATTAAAGACGATAAAACAAAGAAAATTGAAACATTTTGGTCACTTGAAACGTCACGAAAGTTTGGAGAGAACAATAATGGAGGAGTAAATGCCTGGGAAGAGAGGAAGAGGAAGGCCAAAGAGAAAATGGGTGCAGGATGTGGCGGATGAACTTAAGATGGGTATATCGGACGCGGAACATCTTGCTTATGATCGAGAGGTTTTCCGGAAGGTTGTTATGGGAGCTAGGTTCTGCAAAGGACACGCTACTGAATGAATGAATGAATGAATAAATGAATGAATGAATGAGTGAATGAATGAGTGAATGAATGAATGAAGCAAGGAGACAAAAAGCCACGTTATACACGATCTAAACACTGAAGAAAACTGGCCCATAGACAGCATTGTGTCTCAGAATCTAACATTATATGGTCACATGAAGCGTCCGTGGCCAAAGGTGGACACAAGTCATTGCTGATACCTTTGACTTGAACATACTCGAGGCAAGTGAGCTGACGAAGGATCGAGACACTTGTAGGTGAGCCGTGATAAGAGCAAAGGTTTGGCAAAGAACCTGATACATGATGCTCTTTGCAGTGTGAGAGAAAACAACTTGTCGTGTCAAACAAATGTTGTGATGCCATTTTTAAATTCCGGAAATCATGGCATTATTTCAAATCCCTATCAGGGGATTTAAGATCCTTACAACAACAACAACAACAACAACAACAACAACAACAACAACAACAACAACAACAACAACAACAACAACAACAACAACAACAACAACTCCCATTTACGTTTTTACGTTATGTTCATCTTATTAGATGATATAGAATAGGACATGTAATGGAAAGACATTAAGAACGTAGAAAATTAAAATAAAACATAATTAATGTCAAGGCCTTTCTATCAGAGACTTGCATGGTCATACCAAACAGACTAACGTTGACCGAGTCCTTGAAACCTTGTTTGACGAAGCACATGATGTTGATAATGTTTGTACCGATTCCGATAACATCGATTAACTGGCAGATGACAGTATCAAGAACCCATTGTAAAATTGTCGTGGCTTTATCACTCAGTAAAGGGGCTGAACTCATGTCAGTGATATTCCACTGGCTGCGTACAGCTACAGGTGGATCTGTCATCCTGGCCGAGACAGAAGGCGTGACGTGTTTCTGTAGTTAGGAGCCTAAGGTGCCTTTATGCTCAGTGCAGTCCTATATATGTTCTGTATAACGAAAAGTAAATTTATTAATAGTCCATTACCCCATATGGGCAACAATCACCTTCGGATTAATAGGACTGTGCGGGTAAAACCGTGGGCAGCTGCTTTGGTGGCTGACTAGTCACAGGACTATCATTCTGAACCGGTGATGGACCCTACTATAACTTCCCCTTGAGGTTGAACGGGATAGGGGTAATGGTGACATCGAATCAAAAAGCAAATTAAAGGACCACTCTCCACGTCTTGAGCGGTGTCAGGAATATGATAGTAGACAACGAACAAGATCCTTGTCCATGCCTCGATATATGTTCGGTATATGGTGCTAGCTCATTATTTTACAGACCAATCGGCACTCGATGGAAGATGAGGTCAGTGTCACACTGGTCATATTTCTTCCAAGAACATTTCCTGATGGTCAGTTTACGCTGGGCCCACCTTGGAGCTCAAGTACATTTAAACAAAGAAAGGCCCGCTTCGATGGGGAATCAAACACATGCCCTCTCGGCCGGCAGCAAGAGTGCTAGCCACCATGCCAACGCGGCTCCCTCTGGTTTGTATAGATGCCTAGAAAATGGCCAGTTATTTTAAAGGCAATAAGTGAATGCACGGACTCGACCATGCGCCTCTTACATTGGGGAAAATATGGACTGTTCCACTAGGAGGGGCTTCGTGCAATTAATATAATTTTACATTCACGTCCCGTAAAATTGCACAATTAGCAAACAGAAATGCTGTAACATGATGTCATTTACACAAATTTCGCATTCAAATTGTCTTATAAATAAACGCGAGTGAAGGTCTTTGTTTGAATGCATACTTAAAATATTAATGTACAACATTCTATTATTTATATTAAAAGTACACACTAAGGCTGCAAGCAAAATATTGTCATTATTCTGTTTGAAATAACATGGTTTATATGGGACATGCAAACGGGGGATTGGCGATTAAGATACAATGTATGTCACATTTGAATTATGTGATTACAGCACGAGTAGTTTAGCTGCAGCTGTTTGGTATGTTCCCATAGAATTCAGAACATAATTGAATATAATACAGGTAATGATTTAGACACCGAGTGATTACCCCACAGAAAAGACAGTTACTGCCACATCATGCCCGATAGGCGTGTGGGGAAGTGAACGTTCTGTCAGTAACCTGTATAATTAGCAAATTGTAGGTTTGTCATTGCCAGACATCGGTACCACGTGACCAGTGTGGTAACTGGACCGATATTGTCACAGCAAGTACTTGGATAACTTGTAACTTGTTTGTCGTGTTGAGATAGAGTGCACTGTATGGCACTGATACATGTGTAGCAATACGGCATTTATAACTGCAGAAATATGTTTCCAATAATCAACAAATTTGTCACTCAGACTTTGTTATCATTATTCGAAGACTTATGGTATTAGTCATAGTCCCAGTATGCTGTGTCTCTCTAAAGGTACATTTATTAGCTTATTGGTCTCCGATTTAGTAGTTTTAATTTCTAGCCTGAGTTACAACTCTGGTTCTAACGTGGGAACAGCTCCTGGCTAAGTAAGGACTGCAATGGGACGGGCGGCTAATGATACACCCGTACATATATGTTCTCATTAGCCAGCCCTATCATTCACCAGAATCCGCAACAATGGAATACTGAGACACTATGTACCCAGTCAGTTTCGTGCTCCCCTGTGACCACCCTACATCTGTCACTTTCTTGCTCCCCTGGGACCACACTACAACTGTCAGTTTGTATTGTTGAATGATGTGCTCAATATCACTCCGACCGCCTTTACTTTCCAGAAAGTTTTATGGTGTCCATATTTGGTTGGGACCACCCCGGATCCCCCCCCCCCAAAAAAAAAAACAAACAAAAAAAACAAAAAAACATTCAGTCTCGCTGGGGATTTGAACTCCGAGCCAGCATGCAGATGTTGGGCCACCGGACCATCACTGTTCACTCTACGTCTATGAGAGTCAGTCAATCCTTTTGAGTTTACTTTCCATGTTAAATTAATGCTTCAAAAGATAGCTTTCACCACAATTGATATGTCTGTGTATTACGTTATCACAATGGAACACCATCGGCGGGGCACATGATGATTATTGATTGGCATGACGTCATGACTGGACTGAAAAACCTGCTAAGATGACACGGAGGGCTATGAGGCTAGTCTCCGTTGGTGAGCCGTGATGATAGTGTTGTTTAATCATCATGTGCCATGATGGTAAGTGTGGGCGGTCATGTTTCGCCATCTTACACGATCACCAGAGTCGTGGATCAGTTCCGTGTTCTTGTCCCGCCCATACCATATGGTCAAGCCATCCAGATATTTACTTCTCTGCCTTCCGTTTGTTCTTTTTCCAATCAATCTTGCCAGTTGTCACCTAGTTCTCTAGTTTATTTCTTCGCACAACGTGACCAAAAAAGTTTGGCTGTCTACGTTTAATTTCTCTAATCAGTTTACAGTTTTCATTTGCCTCTTGCATGACTTGCTCGTTGATTTTTCTGTATGTCCATGGTATTCTTTGTATTTTCCTTAGAAATCACATTTCCACAGCCATTAGATGTTTTTCAGCTTGTCTGCTCATTGTCCATGTTTCACATCCATACATAAGTTTCAGGTTCTATGTAGCACTGCAACATTATTCTACATTTTCTAATGGGAGCGTTGAGGTGTCCGCTGCACTTCCTGTAACTGTAACTGCTGCTGTATTTGATGTGCATGCCCGTTCCAAATAGGAGGTCCACCATGGAGGCTGTACATAAATAGGTTTACCAGTGACACTGCATACCCTCTGTCTGAGCCGTCCCAGAAGGGTGTTTTCCCTCTCACATTTAAAGGGCTTACGTGCTCTCACAGCCTTGGTCTTGTTGGACAATACTGAACAGGGTAGATGTCCATTCCCATGATCACCCATAACAGACCATTTATATTTTAAAATGCAGAAATGGTAACAAAAGCCACGTCAATAGCCTTGTCCGCATATCCAGGTCTCATTCCCTTTTTCTTTGGCCTTCCATCGTTTATGCAGACCACTTCTGAATCAACCAGGGCATTTCCTTGTGGGCTTTCCCCAGTATTGTCCCACTCTCTGTGTCGTGCATCAAAGTCCCCACTAATGAGAAGCCTACTGCCTGGGATCTCTTCCAGCTCCTTAAGCCAACCCCATCGTTCCTTTGTGACAAAAGAATCCAACGTGGCATACATATTTATTAAGTTCTAGCTTAGACTCCGTGAACATCTGGCAACCTTTGAGATGTCTATCTTATTCCGGTCTCTTTGCTTGATATCCGGGCTTCAGATTAAATATAGACAACGAGAGCCAAGTGGAGAAAGAAGCGTATGCGAAGACTGCAGAGGAAGAGGAGAAAGATGAGGGTTAGATCCAAGTAAACATACAAGCATGTGTGGATGAGTGATGCTTGATAGCCAATATCCCACAGCCTCCATCTCCTGTTTGCTGTGTTGCCAGACATTTCAAGTTGGGACATTTTCATGTACTCGAACATTTTGCATGACTACTATCTACTCCTTTGAAATACAATCATCTTGTATGGTCCTGCTGGTCGGGCCAAGCTAGAAACAGAACCGCTTGTAAGGATCTACCTGCTTTCTGTTTGCACCGAATGTTGGGCGGCGCTCACCAAACCCAACATCCTACATTGTGCCAACGGCTTCGGACGGCGGAGTGCAATTGGGAGGGTACAAGCCTTAACCTAGGGCGAGGAAATACAACCTAAAGACTAAATGGCAGGACAGACCAGGCCCTAAGCCTTAGTCCAGTGTTTCTCAACCAGTGGAGAATTCCCCCTTCTGGGTATACTAAAAAGGAATATTTCGTATCTGAAGGACACCGACCTCAACTTCATCACGCTTATATTAAAGAATAGGAAACTGGGTTATAAGCCTGTCTCTGATTAGTACCAGATTGGGTTTGGAGAGTGCAATTGTTTACTGCCGCACTCACAGGATACTTGAGTCAGCATCTGGACATGCAGTGGAGTATGCATACAGTTGAATGTCGAACTCCTATGTTTATGACCAATTAAAGTTACCTCAGTCAGAAACACTATGGAGAATGCGATGTCCTTCATCCGCCGGGGATGTGCTGGAAAGTTCTGTGCCTAATCCTGGTTGTATCAAACGTGTGGACAGCTGGAGACTTATATGCCATCGTTACACCACGCCGGAATGTTTCTAACCCAGCTCCATAGCAGCTGTGACTTAGTTTTGTTCAGGGTGGATATAACAAAGAATTATCCTTCCATACTTTCTACCAGTGGAGATGTATACCATTCTGTTGGAATACCGCTTAGCAAGGTGGAGAAAGGAATGTTTCATGTGGAATGGCTCTCGTCGCTTCAGAGGTCACAAATCGTGAGAATTGTATGGATATTTTGCCCTGGCCATGCGGGTATACGAGGGAATCAACAGAGTGATAGGCTAGCAGGAAAGGCACCTCTTGGTGGAATTTTGCCTATGGACAGGGGGGAGGTGGTCGTACGCTTGTGGAACCCGGTGGAGAAAGCGGAGGAACAGATTGAGAACCCATATGTGGAAAGAATGAGATTGCTGGGGATCGGCAGGGGTTCTGGAAGAATCTCAAAACTGAGAGGGAAGACTAGGAAAACTTTTAATCAGATAGCGGTGGGAACGATTAGTAGTGTGACTCTTCGCTGGCTGTTGAACGATGGGACGGAGCACGTATGGGAATTTCCTGAGTGCAGTGATGTCGGTTCTTAACTCAACTCAACTGGAATACCAATCAATCGATCATGTGCCATGCCGGAAAGCTTGGGCGGTCATGACTCGTCATTTCACTCGATCACCAGAGTCGTGGATCAGCTCAGTGTTCCTGTCTCGTCCATGCCATGTGGCCAAGCCATCCAGGTATTTTCCTCTGGGTCTTCCTCTTGGTCTGTTCCCTTCGATCTTGCCAGTTGTCACTAAGTTCTCCAATCCATTTCTTCTCATAACATGTCCAAAAAATTTTGACTGTCTGAGTCTAATTTCTCTAATCAGTTTACGATTTTCATTTGTCTCCTGTAGTACTTGGTCATTGTTTTTTCTATCTGTCCATGGTATTCTTTGCATTTTCCTCAGAAAAAACATTTCTGCAGCCAACAGACGTTTTTCAGCTTGACTGCTCATTGTCCACGTTTCACATCCATACAAAAGAACAGGCTCTATGTATCCCCTCAACACTCTTTTTCTCGTTTCAATTGACATCGTTTTATTGGTCAGAATGTTTTTCATCATGCTAAATGCTTTCGCCATGGCGATTCTTGTTCTAATCTCTTCAAGGCATCTCCCATCAGATGTTATGACTGTTCCGAGATGATTGTATCGATTCACTTGTTGAAGAATATTCCCATTTACTTGTATATTACATCGTAGTACTTCGTTCTTCCTAGTGACAACAATAACCTGTGTCTTTTTACAATTTAATTCTAACCCCAGCTGCTCACTGTGTACAACAACGGCATCTACTAATTGTTGCAGATCCTGTCTCACACCTCTCTTAATAGGCTGATATTGACCTACTTCATTATCAATATTATGGCAGCTTGTTGTTTCCAATACATGGTTTTTATAAGTCTAAGGTCTTATCCATAAATTTGTAGATCTTTAAGCATCCTTATCATGTCGACATGTCTCACTTTATCGAAAGCCTTTGAGTAGTCAATAAAGCAGAGGTGTAGACCTTTGTTTACTTCTATAGAACGTTCAATTAATGTTCTCAGTATATACACATCATTTACTGTACCCTTGCCTTCTACTAGCCCACATTGTTCCTCTCCTATTTCAGGTTGTATTTTCTTCCTACCTCTTTGCATGATAATTCTGAGCAAAATCTTCGTGATTTGACTCATTATACTAATTGTTCGATGTTGACCACATTCCAAGGCTTCTGATTTATTTGGGATTGCACCATAATTACATAATTCATGAGGTATATCTCCAGTATCATATATTGTATTCAGGAGTCTGGTAACTTTATCTATTCCGTATTCTTCTAAAGCATTAATCATTTCTGTTATAATGCTGTCTGAACTGGGGGTCTTGCCAGTTTTTATATGGTTAAGAGCATTCTGAACCTCCATCTTCAAACTTGATGGTCCTTCATTATTATTTTGAATATCACACTGTTCTTCTCTGTTATCATCATAAACGTATTTAACATAATCTTATATATAAATTAGGATCTCCGTCTGTCTGTCTGTATGTCTGTATGTCCGTCTGTCCTTTGTGCGCTCGCGAACGGCCCATCCGATTGAGATGAAATTTTCTACACGCCTTTCTTTCATTCCAGTGCAGCCCACTGTCATATTTTTTTAGTGTGAAATCGCATGCTTACCCAGTATTATTTCATTTTTCACTTTTCATCATAATGTAATATATCTCAGGGGACCTAACTCTATAAAAGTTATTTCAAGGGGCATAACTTTTCTGTATAACTTATAGTCATATTGTGGCATCGTTTTCAAAGATTTATAAACTCTTTGTCCATAGTTATGTACCGGCATATGAGTTATAATAAATAATGATACAATCTGTAAGGCATTTTCAAAGTTTTCATAAAAATAATGCACAATGCATAACATTGTAACTCATCTTTTTTTGCTTAAGAAGTTACTGTAGTCATGCAGGTGATTAGAAAGCGTTTTCATTAAAAATAATGGATGGTGTGTAGAAGGGCATTTTTTTAAGTTACTTTTTTTGTTGTATGAATTTAATGAGACGCTACACTCCAGGAGCTGGGCGAAGTCACGCCGGGTCAGATAGATAGACAGACCCACCTTTTCGCTGCAGTTGTCTACTCCTCCTTTTCCTTCTTCTGCTGATGCTGCTGCCGCCGCTCCATTTACCCAAGTTAATTGTTGGGGGAAGATGTAAAGATCTTTCAAGTGCTCTTTCAAATGCTTTTTGTAAGTTGGTCTTCGTTTATCTAAGGTTGTTCTAACTGCAACCAATAAATGATTAGACAGACAGGCAGACAGACAGACAGAGAGGGAGGGACGGACAGACAGACAGACAGACAGACAGACAGACAGACAGATAGTCGGTAACGGGAACGGGAACTTATATGACTACTTATATGAATTAAATGAGATGCTCCCCACCAAGGACTGGGCGATGCCGGGTCAGACAGACAGACAGACAGACAGACAGACAGACAGACAGACAGATAGTCGGTAACGGGAACGGGAGCTTATATGACTAATTATATGAATTAAATGAGATGCTCCCCACCAAGGACTGGGCGAAGCCGGGCCGGGTCAGCTAGTCTGATATAAAATCTGATCTTTTTCTATTATGATTTTTCCATCTTTTGTATTTAGGCAGCCTGCTGATGTATGTGTTGTTTGATTAGTAAGCTCCTGAATTCTTTTGTGCATTAGTTTGGTATTTTACTGTTTTGTTGTTTTTCACTTTCTATACAATTTTTCTCGAGCCAAGCTTCTTTTGCCTACATATATAATGTTCTGACGTTTCTGTGAATTTTTTTTACAGTTGGCACGATTATTTTTGTTCTGTTTTCTTGTTTCCATTAGCTGTAAATTTTCTTCAGTCATCCATGTCTAACGACCCACTTTTGTTAATTTTGGAATAGTTTTTTCTGCAGCTAAACTGGTTGAATTCTTCAACATTTCCCATTGATCATCCACTTCTTTAAATAGGATCTATAGATCAAACAATATATCAGATTTGTTCTTTATTTCTATGTTAAAATTATCTTGTATTTCTTTGTCAGTTTTAAATTTGCACAAATCATATTTAGTGTTCCAGGTTGTATACTTGACTTTCTTTAACTTTACCCTCAGTGTGCCTGTAATTAATCTGTGATCGCCGTAACAGTCTGCATTGAGAACTGTTTTTACGACTTTTATCACATTATGAAATATTCTGCTAATCAGGATGTAATCTATCTGGTTTTAATCCTGCTGTCTGGATTCTTCAATGTCCATAATCTTCTAGGATGCCTTCTAAACCAAGTGTTTCATACAACAATTTCTGGTTCTTTTGCCCATTCAACAAGTCTATATCCTCTTTCGTTTCGCTCTCCCAAACCATGGTTGCCTACACTGCATCGATCGCCCCGATCTCCCACTTTTGCGTTGATATCACCCATTATAATATTTATTTCTGATTTTTTTCACACTTCTTCAAAGCATGCTCCATGTCATTATAAAATTCATCTATACCCGGGAAGGTTAACCCGGTCAACAAAAGCTCGCAGAAGTCGGATGTGTCGGCCTAACGACGCAAGAACTCAGCTCTGCTGTAAACAGGCACAACGCAATCACGTCCGGAAAAAAAAACTCCGGATGAACGCAGCAGAAGAAGAAGAAATTCATCTATACTTTCTTCACTGCATTCACTTGTTGGAGCATATATTTGAATGAAATTTATTTTGAAAGGTCTTCCGTTTAACTTTACCAATAGAACTCTGTCTGACACATCCCAATATCCTTTAACAGAATTTGATGTTTGCCGATCCAACATTATGGCTACACCTCATTTAAATCTCCAGAATAAATAATCTTACAATCCTCTCCTGTATTGATCCCTGCCCCTCTCCATCTGGTTTCGCACATTCTTAATATATTAATATTCTCTCTTCCCATTTCTTGTTTGATGTTATCCAATTTTCCATCTGCATTCATTGTTCTTACATTTGAGGTTCCTAATTTTAATGATAGTATTCTTTTGTACCTAGTAGCCTGCTGACGGTCTGGAGTCACCTGGTGCACATGACTATCCCTACCGGACGAGGCTGCTCCTATGGAGCACCCATTTATGCCGTTTCTCTGAATGTCGATGACATCGCAAAACATAATGTTCATGACATCTGTAAAGAAGGTAGTTTGCCATTGCTTTCCTTCTTAGCAGTGATTATACTGGTCAATGACTGTAGCCATTGCCTCCTCAAAAAAGAGATCCTCTGCCTACCGTCGTGAAGCTGGAGACCATAACCCACATCTATCTGTCGGCTGCTCTTCAAGCTTATCCACCATCTGCACCCATGGCTTCATGTACCCCTGATCGGGAGGCTAAACGGGTACTCCACCTTGCCCAAGGGTGTCCCGTAGGCTAGCGGAGGGAAGGAGGCACCTTACTTCTCCTTTGGTAGGGGATACCCCTATCCCGCCACCCTAACACACATATTCCCTCTTCATAATCTCTCACACAAACACAGATATGCAATAGAAACAACATGGGTGGCGGCGTAGAGGTATCCCCTATCTAAGAAGAAGTAATGTGCCTCCGTTAGCCTACGGGACACCCTTGGGCAAGGTGGAGTATCTGTTTTGGACCCGATCAGGGTCACGTGAAGCTATGGGTGCAGGTGTTGGATCATGTTGAAGAGCAGTCAACAGATAGTTGTAGGTTATGGTCTTCAATTTTTCAACAGTAGGCAGATGATTGTTTCTTTGGAGACAATTTCTACTGTCATCGACCTGTATGGTTACTGCTGGGAAGGAAAACAATGATAAACTACCTTTTTTACAGACGCCAAGAAAGTTATGTTGTGTGGTTTGACAAAAAAGAATCAGAGAAACGGTGTATATGGATGTCTTCAGGAGTAGCCTCGCCCGGTCGGGGTAGTCATGTGCACCAGGCGATTCCAGACCGTCAGCAAACGAATGAGTGCAAAATATTAACAAAATTTAAAATTGGAACATGGAACAGTAGATTAAAAACTAGATAATATTAAGCAAGAAATGAGAAGACTTAATATTAACATTATAGGTATATGTGAGACAAGATGGAAAGTAGTGGGCATTATAACATCCGAGGAATATAACATGAATCATTCTGGAGGAGAGAGAAAAACAGTAATTAGTAGCTCTTATAAAGGATCTGGAAAGATTAAAATCTATCAATGGATGTTGGACTTAATCAGACAGAATATTACAGGTAAAGTTACTGGTAAGGGATGGATCTTTTGATCTCAACATCATTCAAGATTATGCACCAACAACAGACAACAGTGATGACAGCATTGATTAATTTAGAGAATGCCTTCAGGAAGTGCAAGTATTCATTTTAAAATATCATAATAGGTTACTTTAATGCTGAAGATGGAAACCAACAAGATGGATGCATAATAGGCAAGTATGAACTAGGGGAACGGAATGAAAGAGACCGCAGACTTGTACAGTGGGCAAAAGAGCATGATATTACTATTGGAAACACCTGGTATCAACAACATCCAAGGAGATTATGGACATGGAGGAGTCCTGATAATATCATCATAAACGAGATTGATTAAATCCTTATTACCAGAAGATTTCGAAATTCTTTAAAAGTCGCAAACACTATACCAAATTCAGACCGTTATATGGACATTCTATTTCAGGATGTCAGTAGCCAATGGGAAATATTGAAGAGCTCAGTCAGCCAGGCTGCACAAACAACGATCCCAAAAATGAAGTTGATTGGACTTACAAAATAGATGACGAAAGACATCTTAAAACTCATATGAACATAAGTAGTGTTTTTAGTATTTTGGGTAGAACTGAGAGAAAGAAAACATTCAGCAGGGCAGAACAACTCTGATTGAAAGCCGTAAGTTCTATGAGTACGTGGCTAAGGAGGACAAGTTTTAAATTTTCAACCGTATGGTCAACATTTACTGTCTGCCTGTGGAAAATTGGGCAGATTCACATTTTCAAGCTTGAGATGTTCGCCGTCTTTGTGGTTGCTGTAAACAACGTATGTGCTCTGACAGCAGTCTACGTGTTCCTGATGGCAGTGCTGCTCCAAATTCATCATGCGGGCACAGTGCTGCCTCACCTCCTGTTAATGTGGATAGCTTTCATGCTACTTGTCAAGATGATATTTTAACTGCACGTCACGGATAACGACTTCTGGTCTGCTAATTGTCACCTGGGCAATGAGATTGTTCAAGTCAATCTTCTGGACAATGCATCTTGGTGTGGCTTTAAGAAATATAATACGGGCAGAATGTCCGTTGTGTGTTATTTAGAGATGTACATTGTGATCCTAGCCATAATAGTCTTTAATTTCTTCATTAAAAACAGAACTACGCCAACACCACAGCCCGCAAGCCTCGTAATGAACATCTTTCCTAACATCATACTCAAGTGCTGCTACATTATGATAGCCATCGTTGTCAGTATTTGTGTGGACTTTGTGGCTCTCATCTACATCCTAATACTTCCAGACCTGCTCATGTTGTCGCGCCATATGGTTGCCATCCTGTGACCGTTTTACAAGCCGCCCCTGACTATCTTTTCGGAAGTACAGTTTCTGTTGGTCCTAGATTCCTCTAGGGCTCCTTTATCTATCCCTGTTACAAGACATGAGTGCCCCCAATAACCTTAGGCACCTTAGGCATTTGCTGTATTTGCCGGAATATTACAATCATTCTAAATATTATAAGCTTATAGATTAATTATTACAGAGATCTTAACTTTCAAATACAGCACACCCTTGGGCAAGGTGAGATGTCCTTTTATTCCCCCCGTTCAAGATGACGTCCCAAATATAAGGTGTATCTTCCGTGCCAAGGAACTGCATGGTTGTGAGGTGCACAGTCGATGGCGGAGGCATGAAGCTGTTGAGGGACAGTGCTTGGCTGATGGACATCTTTTTCCGGGCCCCTTCCCCAACATGAGGCACGTCTGGTGTGAACGTATATCAACCGTCACATACATTACATTACATATGGTTTTAAAATGTATTTCTCAGACTCATCGCGGGAGCTATGGAGTATGTGCTCTGCGTTCGATACCATCTTCAGCGGTCAATGTAGTGGAGTGGACAGATAGCGAGGGACTGGAGAGAGAAGAAGAAAAAAAGGCAGGGGCCAGGAGAGTAAGGACAAAAAACCAACGCCTAGTATGTAAATATATAAAAATGGACTATTGGAATAGTCGCAGTGTTCCTGTACTGGAGACGCTAATTAATGACTTTAATGTCATCATGCTGCAAGAATTAAATCGAGATGACTACCAGTTGCATGAATGTGGCAGCCACATCAATCCACCTGGACAAGGGAGACATGGACAGGGTCTGCTAATGAAGAAGGGGTTAAAACATGAAGTTATAGACCTATGTCATTGGAATAACAATACAAGAGAGGTGCAGGGTATACAGTTAGAGATTGGGGGGGGGGGGTCTAAGCTGACTGACTGGCACCTTGCCGTCTTGACAGACGATAGTTTGTAAAATGGAGTTAACCTCTCCATAACACAAAGCCTTGGCTAATATAGAGACCATGTGTTGCCCATGCAGCAAGAACCCCCTCTCGTCCTGTCTAGTTTACTCCAGAGGAAAGGTAACACCAATACTTTTGGAACAAGACAAACTGGAGAAGCTGCCGGATCCGCAAAGCAATACTCTAACTGTCCGCCTGTTGGAGCTTCCATCCTAGTTGCCGACTAAGGCAGTGGTTCTCAACCGTTGTTGGCCCATGCAACCCTTCATCATATGTTCAGAACGTCATTCTACCCATTACGTATTTCCTCCCTATAAATCCTCCCTACACAGTATACGTAAATATGGGAACTAAATTTAATAGAACATACTTTGAGGTCGTCAGTAGTGCATATCCCTGACCGGATCCGGAAACAGTCCCGGATCACGCGTGTCAAGCGGGTGTGTAACCACGCGGCACACACTGGACACACGGGAAACAACCACATAATAAATTTATTATTGCTCACTAGATTTAGGAGGCCTGGTGTTCCTTGCCAGTGAGAAGTCCTGATCGTTCGGGTCCCATCGATTGACGGACGTCGGTCGCGGCGATTGGGCAATCTTGAGCATAGCCTACGATGGGTAGCGTTGTGATGTTCTGTTGTGATAATTTGGTGTGTCCAGTGTGTGCCGCGTGGTTACACACCCGCTTCACACGCGTGATCCGGGACTGTTTCCGGATCCGGTCAGGGATATGCACTACTGACTAGCTCAAACGAGGGTGAAACTCGTGTATAGTGCTTCCATATTGACGTGGATAGGCCTTAGGTTCATACCAGAATGCGATCGGCGTTGCCAGTAGTGGGTTGTGCTCAATATTTAAATTTCAAATCCCGAAACAACCACATAATAAATACTTTGAGGTGTTAAGATAATAATTGAGAATAAGGCTAGTTTTTCTAGGGGTATCCCGGATGAGATGGGTTCAGCTTTCTTGAGGAAACCATATAATGGCTCAGAACCCCCAAGCATTGAACAAGGCAGAAAAGGGTACAAGTTCAACACTAATGCAGAAGAATAGATTCCTGTAGAAGGCATGGAGATCCGAGAATTTTTACCACAGAGTAAACTGCTCACTTTACAATGCAACGTTGTCTATAAGTAGGTCTCCCGCCTCACTTGTGATCTCCCATATTCTTATAAACAATTACACATATCAACTGCCATACACACAACTATAGTACATAACAGATGGGGACAACCACTGTTGGAAAAAAACATCACAATTCATCAACTTCAAGGCTTGTTTAAACATAAACAGCGTTGTGATAAGCACTGGGTCCGAGGAAAAACCCTGTTCGCTGAACCATGGTGACATATACATGAAATACATTGTCATATCCATGTAACTCACAAAAGTCAGAAAAACAGAACAGATCTCCCCAAATTCCCCCCCCCCCCCCCCCCCCCAAAAAAAAATAAAGTTCATGACAAACAACAAGTGTCAAAAAACCAAATGAAAACTAATCCATACAAAGACATGGACAAGGAAATCTATTTAACAAGTTAGTCTCTGAAACTATCCTATGTGGCTGCTGGTAAATCCTTCTCCTTCATAAATTCACCCAAATTGCCTGGCATAATACTAATTGGTATCACTCTATAAACAGCTGGCACATATTCCCTCTTATCCGGGGAAATTGGAATTTCATACAAACTGTTATTTTGATAGAGTTAGACATGTCAACATGGTGGAAATGCTTGCAGATCTACAAATTGATGGGAAAGATATTAGACTTATAAAAAACATATATTGGAAACAACAAGCTGCCATCAGGATTGATAATGAAGTGGGACAATATCAGCCTATTAAGAGAGGTGTTAGGCAGGGATTTGTAATGTCTCCAGATCTATTTTTTACCCTGTACAGTGAAAATATTTTCAGAAATGTAGAAGATATGGAAGGAATCAACATTGGGGGACTATACATCAATAACATTAGATATGCAGATGATACAGTCTTGATACAGTCTTTTATCGTTTCTTTGCTTATTCAGTCAACCTCGCTCGTCGCGAGATACGCACAATGGAAGGATGGGAGATTTGCTCGCAACAGACGAGAAATATCTCCGGTGATATCTCTGGCGGGCCTATTCCCGGTGGTCGCGGGATCCGCAAAAGTCAGGCGGGGAGTCTGACGATAGTGCACGCTTTACACAGGTCCGGACACTTGTGGTTGACAGATTTGCGCGACCCTACGGTTTAGACGCGTACGAGGCCCTCACTTATGGGACTTGGCTGAACGCCTCTAGGTCAGGTCGTTGGGTTCCAGGGTCTGGCTACCACTCGCCTCCTGCTCGTGGAGGTGAGGTCTCGGAGGATTGACGCTGAGCCGCCAGCGTCTGCAGCCTACCTTGTTCAAGACGTATTGGTTACCCATTCCTCTGGAATACACAGGACGAGGCCGAGAGAGGGAACATGTCGTTTGGGCACCACATGTTTCTCTTAAGCTCTGCCCAGGCATTGTGATGGAATTTTGGCCACATTCCAACTCACATACTTTGGTCTGTCAAGACTGCAAGGTGCCACTCACTCACAGTCTTGATTGCAGACAATGAACAGGGCCTGCATCATTTAATAGATGCGGTTGTTGCACACAGTGAAGAACTAGGGTTAAAATTGAATTGTAAGAAGACACAGATTATGGTAGTCACTAGGAAGGAAGAAATACCACAATGTAATATACAAATAAATCTCCCCCGATGTGTTTTCACCTTGCCGTGGTGGGGGAGCTTGGGTGCCCCATTGACCCCATGTGCTATGTCGATGGATGAAAAAAACTACATATCGGACAGCTTATGGGATAGGGGCCAGACTAATCGAGACACAACCTGCTGCTCTGCAGGTAGACTGAGGATAGCAGTCAAAAGTTTAAATCAGACGCACGAAGGCAGAAGTCCTTGGTCCGGACACATACTATAAGGCTCTCTGTCGAGGGTTGTGGCTGAACGTCTCTAAGCCATAAAACGATCGGATGTGAAAGCCTGGCCGATACCCATACCCTGAGCACGCTACATGCCCAGTCCAGATACTTGTCCGAAGGCTGAGGGGTCCCCGGATGGGAGGGCCTGGCGTTTTTTCTCTCTCACCTATGCAAGGAGGTAAGGTGCTGAGCCGGCAGCACATGTAGCCTACCCCGTGAGCGAGTACTAAAAGGTAGAAGAGGTGCCCCAGTCGAATGAAATTGGTTACGAAAACTGTCTGTATCTAACTCACAGAGAGTCTAGACAAAGGTGAAAAACGTCTCAATAACACGAAATGGAACGCACGTCTAGCGAATCCATTGCGTGGCCCGAAGTCCAAAGCAAAAGCTTACATAGTGGGTGTCGCCCGCAGACTGACCGTTCCTGGTGTGTACTTGAGCGACCAGTGGCAAGCGAAATGCCCAACACATGGAAGTGAGGAATTAAAGCAGCCATGAGCAGGACGTGGCAAACTCCTCGGGTGAGCCCAGTCTCAGAGCAATACGTGCCGGCTCTGCAATTATGGAAGCCTCCTTGGATAGCGGGGGAATGCCCATGGTCTGCCCCAGCCTTCCCTTGAGGGTTTACCGTGATGTCGATGACCGTTCTACTTTTACCAGCTGAGATGTGGGCGAGACCACAGCACTAACAGTCTGACGTCCCTCGAAACCCCGGGAAGGCTAACCCGTAAAAATGCCTGCTGAAGCCGTATGTGCTGGCCTACGGGTGCAAATAAATCAGGCACAACGCAAAAAAAAAAAAAAAAAAAAAAAAAAAAAAAAGTCCGAGTGAAATGTCTTTCGTGCTAGGAACAGCTCTGACTACCTAGTTTCCAAATGCCGCTCTTGTTCGGAACAGCTCTAACTAGGTAGTTTCCGAATGTCCGTCGTGCCTGGAACAGCTCTGACGGGCACAACGACAAGCACATGTCCGAACCGAAAACTCGCTGAGTGGATACTGTCTGCAGATCTTTTTGGTTTGTGCGGGAACGGCCCGGGGCGAACGAAATGCCCAATATATTGAACTTAGGAATTAAAGCAGCCACCAGCAGGACGTGACGATTCCCACGGTGAGCCCAGCACCAGGGCGCTATGTGTCGGCCCTGCAATTAAGGAAGCCACCCTAGATGGCGGAAAATGCCATAGACTGTCCCTGCCTTCCTTTGAGGGATGACCGTTAAGTTTTCGACCGTTCCAACTTGGCCAGATGGGTTGTATGGTACCGCAAAAATGAGAGTCTCCCATGAAAGCTACCTGGTCAAAAAAAGCACGCTAAAAGTCGGATGTGTTGGCCTACAGGTTTCGACCCAAGGGCGCATAACTTAGACACACCGCAATCACATCTGAAAAAACACTCCGGATGAACGCAAAGAAGAAGAAGAAGAAGATATATAAGTAAATGGACACATTCTTAAACAAGTGAATCGGTACAGCTATCTTGGAACGGTCATAACATCTGATGGGAGATGCCTTGAAGAGATTACAACAAGAATTGCCATTGCGAAGGTAGCCTTTTACAAGATGAAAAACATACTGACCAATAAAAAGATATCAATTGAAACGAGAAGAAGAGTGTTGAAGTGCTACATAGAACTTGTACTTTTGTATGGATGTGAAGCGTGGAAAATGAGCAGACAAGCTGAAAAACATCTGATGGCTGTGGAAATGTGGTTCTGAGAAAATGCAAAGAATACCATGGACAGAAAGAAAAACCAATGAACATGTCCTACAAGAAACAAATGAAGATTGTAAACTGATTAGAGACATTAGACGTAGACAGTCAAAATTATTTGGGCATGTTATGAGAAGAAATAAATTGGAGAACTTGGTGACAACTAGCAAGATCGAAGGGAAGAGACCAAGGGGAAGACCAAGAAGTAAACACCTGGATGGCTTGGTCACGTGGCATGGTCGAGATAGAAACACGGAGCTGATCCACGACTCTGGTGATCGAGTGAGATGGCAAAACATGACCGCCCACGCTTATCGGCATGGCACATGATGGATGGATGGATATGTGTGTGTTTTAATTCTATGGCGTGATAAATTTTTCTTTCGTAAATTACAGTAATGTTTTGTTTTATGCATGCATATGAGTTACCTTTTATACAGCTTCTCTTTTTCGTAAATTAAATCCACTATAGAATCAAGCAACGTGAATTCTAATGGACGCCCTTGAGTACCAAAATTAGTCATATGGAACATAAAATTGAACCGGAATCAATAAAGAACACACATGAGATAAGAATCTTGCAACAAGCTGAAAACTTCAAAAAAAAAAAAACTAATGAACTAACGATTGCACAAAAGTATGCTTTCAGTTTAATTAGTTTGGTAGTTACCGTACTCAAAATAAATAAGTTTTGTCTTTAAAAAGTCGCTTAAAAGTCGACAGGGTCGACTTCATTGCGCCGGGTTTTATCCCACATGGCTCAGTCTCTTTCCGCAGAACGGAAAGCGTTGGACAAAGTACGAACACCGTATCTCCAGCGATGACCCTTAGGAGTCTCTGAAAAAATGCACTCGTGAACCGAAGGACGCGGCCCGGAATCGAACCCACAACCTTCGAAGCCCGAGTCAGACGGCTTGACCACTTCGCCACTGAGACTCAAATAAATTTTATCGTAGAGAGAAACGAAAAAACAAGAATAAATTCTCAATAAATAAGGTTAATTTAAAAAAAATGGCAAACGACACAAGTGTACCTTTATGGGCAAACACATGTTTGCACCAAACAACAGCCTATACAGCAGATATTAAGAATAAATAGACACCGCAGAGCTTATAGAGAGGTCCCATATCAACTAAATATATTAATCAATAATTTCCAGAAACATTCTGGGTATTTCCAGTACTGATGACTTCATCATTAACGCGACTGAAAATGGTGGGTTTGGTGTCAGTATCAAATTCTGATACAAATTATGAACCATCCTTGAAGACTACGAGTTACAATGACAAGTGATAGAAAGCATAGCCATGTACCACTCGAGCCAAAGTGCAATAAGATCACAAGAAGGTATATCAGATATGTTCACAGTCGATATAGGAGCGAGACAGGGATGTGTGCTCTCTCCTCTGCTATTTAATATCTACACAGACAGAATATCCAAAGAAGCAAACCTCGACAGGACAAGCATAGACAATTTAGAAATGAAACTTCAAATGAAACAACAAATTCACTCGCAATAAATGAACTTTTATTTGCAGTGCCTGTTTTATAACAACCAGGGCAGCCTGCAATATTAAAGTTCAATTTTCAGAAAATACAATATGAATATAAATACAGCCAAAATTGAAGTAATGCAAGTTAGCTGATCTTCTGCTCCACTAAGTATGACGACACATAACACATCTTTAAAACAAGTTAAACAACTCAAATATCTTGGAATTATTATCACAGAAAATGGCAGATTAGACAGAGAAATCGAAATCAGATTTCAAAAAGCAAGTGCGCTTATATATTTCCTATCACCCGTACTGAAACATCCAATCATACTTATGTCCGCAAAACGATAGATAATAAACAGCATATTCACACCAACCCCATGCTACCAATGTAAAGCCTGGACATTATCCAAATCACACTTACGCGAAATCAACACTTGTGATATGGGATACTTGAGGAAATGTGCCAACTTAACTATCCGAGACAGAATAAGAAATGATGTTATCAGACAGACAGTGGGATCAACACCTTGTACCACATATATTGAAATACAAAAGTTCAAATGGTTTGGCCATCTCGTTAGAATACAATACCATCAACTACCAGCACTGGTCCTATATCAAAGAGGATCTGCTACGAGAGCTAGAGGACGCCCGAGAAGAAAATGGATTGACGACAACAAAGATAGTGTACAGTCACACGGAATAATACAATCCACTGCAAGCCATTGGGCGCTGGGGCGCCATCTATTCCTCATCATGCTTAGCGACAAAAGTGGAAAAAAATTATGATGACCACATTTTGAAAAAGGAATCCATCTGTATCAATCGTCAGAGGCGAATTGTGCAATAACTTTAAAACTGCCGGTTTTGAAACCAGCAGTTGAAATACGTATTCGTAATCAAACAAATGATCAGAGACAGGGACAACTATTGCTCTTTACTCAAAAATAAAAGCTCTACAAAACATTCGAGCTAAAGAACATCACGATTTCCTTGTCTCACTAAAACACCTGACCAAACATGTCGGCAAGATTCAATGTATACCAGCCCAAATTAACATTCCGACTAAGAAGAAAGAATGCGAACTTGCAAAGTATAATGCTTACAACCAAATAATACAAACACAACTCACGAAGCATCTGTTAAGGCGGCTTTTAGGACATTGACACACGATGGCTCTGACAACATGAACAATTACACTCATATACTGTCAAGACTAGATCAGGGCATTATGTTTCCATCGCGAAATATCGACAGAAAAGACCTACATCTTAGGTTTAATGAATGGTCGTGTATGTGGCAAACTTGCCACGCCAGTCAAGCACCCACTAGTTCTGTCCATCTGACATGAACCAACTTTCTTCGTGTGATCGCCTGACGTGACACATGTTGATGATGATGTTACCAGTACCGGCGTCCCTTGCAGTGCCCTAGGGTATGATGGGAAGCCGCTCTGGAAACATGGATAAAAAGGAATGCTCGTAAGTTTCCCGCTCTCTCCAACTGTAACAACCGTGGCCGAAGGAGCGATTATGTAGATCGCTGTAGATATGTAGATACCATCAAATAGGGAGGCTTGAACCAGCCCTCCCCAGTCACTGGACCAGAGCAGGGAGTCACCAATGCCTCTAGATTTAACCAAGACTGGCCTGTGTGGTCCACACACAAGGACCGAGGAAATCCATGAAAATGACTGGCAATTTGTAAGCCCACTCTTGGTGAGTTAAATATATTTAGATAGCTTAATTAAAGATAGGATAATGGTGCCTCTACTAGTCCCCAGCTGGAAGCTCCAAACTTATAACATCCACAGGGTTGAGGTAGAATTTGGTGTAGTTAGGTTTATAGTTTCACAGAAGTCTGAAGCGTTATTTTGTCACTGATGGGCTAAAATAATAGTAGAGTTATCTTCGCATGTAAAATGGCGATAACCGGCAGAATGATGACAACATAGATTTGATTCGATGAGTAGCGGTGAAAGTGCTACTCTGCAGATTGGCAGGGAAGTAGTAAGAAAACTAGCACCAGGGGTATTCAATGAAGATTCAGGACAAAGGATGTTCTCTTATGTGGTGTGTATATTTGTAGGTTTTTAGATGTAATGTAGCAGACAGTACAACACGAATGAGAAGTATCGGTACTGTGTTGTGTAGTTCTATAGAATTTGATATAGCCACAATTCAATACAGTATTCGAAGTATGTAGTATCATAGTTCAGAGTAGAGGAGGAAGGCCATTGCACCGGCAGGATAGTGTACCTGAACACAACAGTGTTTGATATATGATAAGGGGTAGGATTACCACAGCCAAGAGAGTATATGGAGCACCGAGGCACAGGAAATGGGGTTATCATTAATGCTAGTGAGGAGGAAAATCTGTAAGGAGGCAGCCAGGCCAAGTGCTGCAGGGATGTGTATTGTAATATAACTATTTATAACCATAAAGATAACAACAGGACGGGGAAACCATATTTATGTTTGTGGCACATTGAGCATAACATGTAATGTTTTATGTGTGATGCATTGTGAGTGTTTAAATTACCATGACAAGAAGAACCAGTGTGCTTCTGTTATGGCATATCAGTGTGGGTTTAGTTATTAGAAGAAATTACATTAGGCTGGTAGCTTTATTTATAAGTGCACAGCAATGGCTGGGGCGAATGATCCGCAGTGATCAAACTAGGCAAATATGAACTGCACAGCCAGAGGCACCCCCACTATGCTATGTTGTGTTTAAAGTCAGATGGCTTATTATGACTCCATGATGCTAAACCTAGAGTGATTGTTGGCGTACGGAGGTATAGAGAGGCATGGTGGAAGCAATGGATATATGGTGCTTGATAACGATTACGGCTATGTTTTCCTAGATAAATGCAGCTATAGTAATAATTATTCATGACTGTGTGCAGTGATGAAGGTGCCAGGTTGAACACTACACCTATGATAGTGTTGTTTATAATTATAAGGGTGTTCATGATTATGAGGATAATGATCTGTGTTGCTCAGGTTTGACAAATGTGAACTAGGTAAGAATAGTCTCATGACCAGCCAGTGCAAGAGGTGCTGAATAGGGCACTCATAATGAATCTGGGGTATTATTGAGTGAGCTTGATCATGGTGAGAGTGATCATGTAGTGATGTCAGCTAAGATGATTAGGATTATGATTGTGGTGATGGCTATGGTGAGAGTGATCATTTGATGATTGTTAGGGTGATTATGATTGTGGTGACTATGGTGAGAGTGATCATGTGATGATGAGGATTGTGATGGTGATTATGATTGTGGTGATGACTATGTTGAGGCTGATCATGTAGTGATGTCAGCTAGGATGATTGGGATGATGATGGCTATGGTGAGAGTGATCATGTGATGATGGGGATTGTGATGGTGATTATGATTGTGGTGATGACTATGTTGAGGCTGATCATGTAGTGATGTCAGCTAGGATGATTGGGATGATGATGGCTACGGTGAGAGTGATCATTTGATGATTGTGATGGTTTTATGTGGCGATGTATGTTATATGTCTGAGTTGTGGGTCGGTGACTTATGTTATAGCCTGTGTCCTGATTGTTGTTGGTGTCATGTGTAGAACTGTACTTCTTGTATAGTGATGTTGTCTAGCTGCCATAAGTACAAAGGTGTGTGTCCTGGTGATGTCATATTGAATTGCATATCCTATGTCTGCTTGATTGCTGTTGGTGCATTGAAATGTATTTATGTCCTCTATGTACATATTCAAATGATGTTGTCTTGTCAGAGTCGTTGTAGCTGAGTTGTGTTCGGTGTTGATTTTGACTAGTTTATTAGTGTTGCTGTGTAACATTGGCATTTATGGGTGATATTGTCAGCCTGTAGTGTTGGGGATTAGAAGCTGTGTTGGGTCGGAGATCTGTAGGTAATGACCTCCCTGAACTGAGAGTATTCTGTAAGTAAATACTGAGTTAGATGAGAAGCCAGAAAAGGCTGCGAGCATTGTAACGAGGGATGGTCCGCCCTCACATTAAGATTGTGTCATGATGTGGAAATAGCTGTTGTTCTAATTGCAGACATAATCACTCCGCAGGATGCCCATGGAAAAATTGGCATGGGTGATTAATATGGGGAATGCATATATGTGTTGGTGCAAATAATGATTCTTTGATGATTATTAATTAGTTGTTGTACCTTGTCATGCATTGCAGGTAGTGACCCTTGGCCATGGTTGTTGTTTGTAGAGCAAACTTGAGCCCCAGCTCTGGTTAATGTCGTTTAGGCCACTCACATCCCCATTCATATACCTGTTTATGCCACTATATCTCTGCTGTTAGGGTTATAGTTCTGTTATTTGTTATGTTATGGCTCTTTGCTGTATCTGGTCCCAGTCGACCTATGTGATGCGGGTGTCTTGTGTGGGTATTGAGAGTGCCCTTCGACTCAACTGAACATGGTTGAGGTCTCACTGTCATTTAGAGACCGCCAATGTAGTCAGTGCTAGGCAGCAGTTATCTCTAACTGTGGGATTTCAGATTCCCATTTCTGTATGTACCGACTGTCCATGAGTCCTGAGATGATTACAATAGAGAGTCCATACCTGCTGTTACCGTGGTTGTTTACATTAAGGCTCATTTGTTGCCATGTCCTTGCTGGTTTGTGGGGATGGGTACCTGGTCATGTTCATAGCGATATTAGGCAGCAGTGATATCCACTGTGCGAACATAGGTTCCCATTTCTGTGTAAGTCAGTTGTGTGACATGTCAGGATGCCTGTTTGTCCCTGAATCATGCAGTTCTGCCAATAAAAGTCTAATTTGTTGTTCTTAATTTGTTTTGTTTAGTCTGTAGTTTGTTGTGCAAACTCATTTATCTTGTTACAGTCCAACAGTGTAATCTTTTGTCTGGGGTATACGACAGTATATCCCCCGCCCAAAGAACTACTGGAATCTTCTGTCCAACTCTATCCCTTTTCTTGTTAACTGAGGAGAATATATGCAGTGCTCTTTCTCTATTTTTTTTTTCTTATTGTCCTTTTCTTCTCTTCCCCACTAAAAGTCAGTGTTGCGCTTCTTTGTCTTTGAGCACTAAAGAATAGGAAACTATGTCTTTCTGTCCTTTATATTCTACCTCCTGTTACATTCATTTTATTATAAAATTAAACAGAGATGTCATGACCCTGAAGATAACAACTGCTTTCATTGGATCAATCACCTGGAGGTAGATTTATGCCTGGTCGAAGGGAAAGGAAGCTCTAGCTTTGAAACTTCCGGTGCTGGTGACCAGTTAGCTGAATTGTTTCTACACGCGTCAGAAATATCAAGGTCGTCAACGTGTGAGAGGATAGAGACGATTGGAGAGTCACAATCATCAGTGTCTGCTCAGGACAAGGCATCTGAAGAAGGATAAGAATGAGGATAAAGTTGATGATAATTAGGAGGAAAAGCAGCAGCAGCAGCAGCAGCAGAAGAAGAAGAAGAAGAAGAAGAAGAAGAAGAAGAAGAAGAAGAAGAAGAAGAAGAAGAAGAAAGAAAACAGACAGACAGACAGACTGATGGACAGACAGACAGAGAGACAGACAGATAGACAGGCAAGCAGACAGACGGACGGACGGACGGAAAATACATGGATGATAGGGAAGTGATGAAAGCGTAGAAATAGATGGAAAGAAGGGGAGAAGAGTGTATGGAAGAGAAAGGGAGAGTAGAGAAGATGTGAGAAAAGAAGGGCGTGGTTAGAATGGAAAGACAATTAGCAATCAAGTTGGCGAACATATACCAGTGTGGAAATAAAAGAGAGTTACTCTTTCGAAACCTTTATCTTTCGGAATCTTTCAATTCTTCCTATAAGTCGCTTGGCATTCACACTGGAATTGATAAATGTAGTTTGATTTGGTGTAAGGAGACAATGGTGTTTTCACAGATGCAGTAAATATCGCGATGGTTTTATATCTGATCACTGGTTCAGCGGCAAAGTATGTTCAGTTTACAGTTGTCTTATGTCAATCGTGTATTCTTTTCATTACAATCTCCACGAACAGTTAGCTGAAGAAACCCTTGATGCTGGGTAGCCGTTAACTATATAGAGGTAGGTTTGGATAGCTGCCAGTGACGCTGGATGAAAGCAGTTGGATATCTATTATAATTTCAAAGTCAGGTGAAGGTTGTCTTGTTCGACCTTTAGGGTATCGTAGGAGCAAATCTCCCTAGCTAGATTATATAGGGTCCGCACCAACCCACGCTTATTTTAGATGGATACACATTCGCGTATTGGCCCGTCCATGTTCCTTTTCGATAGACTGACCTTTGGATGGCTCCTTTCTCTCGATGTCGGATCGGGATGTCCAAGCATGGTAAGGTGCTGTTATGTTCATGGTCAGTAGTCAAGGAAATGCTATTGTGGGTTTGGTTCACGGTGGAGTGGAATGATTCTGCTTGTTGTCTGGTGTCTGTGAGGAATATTTGTTTTTAAAGTTGCATATCTTTTACAGGACGTTGCATTCAACACCAGCAATTAACTGCCGTTGTTGATGTCTTGGTAAGTTTTTTACGTTCAGCAGTTTGCCATTGCTTTCTGAACGACCGGCTCCCACACTAACACATTAAAACCAGCGCGACATGGTCTGCTGCCATTTCGGTCGCCGCTGTGTTTCGAACGCGGGTAAGCGGCATTACTATCGCGTCCGCAACATCATCGCCACGGAGACCGGCTATGA
The DNA here is from genome assembly GCA_963921405.1 of Cepaea hortensis. NCBI lineage: Eukaryota > Metazoa > Mollusca > Gastropoda > Stylommatophora > Helicidae > Cepaea > Cepaea hortensis. The sequence goes on along the minus strand of OY992894.1, from coordinate 65,774,091 downwards.
CCGGTAAGGAATATTATGTCATCCATATACCGGCTGTATAGAACAGGGTCCTTAATATTTGATGATCTTTGTTCTTCTAAATGCGCCACAAAAATGTCTGCTAGAATGGAATGTCGAGGATTCCCCATGGCCACTCCGCCTATTTAGCGGTAAGATTGTTAAAAGAAAATTTAATATAAAATGTGCACAGTTGTAGCAGTTTCTCAAGTTTGGATGTTGGTAGTTTCTTTACTGTTATGCGATAACATATTATCTTTACTGTTTGACCCAGGAGGACGTTAGTGAAAAGAGAGGCAATGCCCATTGACTCTACATGCTTTTGTTTAAGATCAATGGTTCCAGTAGTTTGACCAGCTTAAATAAATCTTTTCCTTGTCATCCCTTGCTCGCTTCATCACTGTAATCACAAAGTAACGTTTGGCATGCAAACAGTGAAGGAGTAATTGTAGTAGTGTTCCACAATAATGTCCTTATATTTTACAAACCAAAACTCTGCAGTAAGCTTCTATGTTTTAATCGTATTTGCAATACGAACTATTCAGACTGACTTTTCTGACTGAATTCTGATTCCATGAAATATCTGGTGAAATGCAGCTCTGTAATTGCTGCTCATGTGGTAGTATATGAATATATTTGAAGATGAATTGATGGACTCAAGGATCACTGCCAGCCCGCCTACAGTGATAACAATATTCTTGTGTTTACCGACTATAGACAGTTCGGGCAACACTGACATGGCTATGAAGAGAATGCTTACAGGAAAGAAGCAAGCAAGAAATAGTATGGATATCATCACAACCATCACAGCCACTTTATTGTTGCGATGTGACACTTTATCACCGTGACCAGCAGTCGTAGACTGCGCTCTCCACTTGGCAGCTTGTCGTAATTTGATGACCAGAACTATTGTAGAAGTAATGATGACCAGAAAGGCACTGAAAGGAATGAATACATTGTTGATGACGTAAGAAATCTGTTCTACCCTCTCCGAGTTGTCAGAATACACAACACCAATCAGTGTCCTGTTTCGGTCCGGAAAATATTTCATGGCTAGTCTGTTGACCACGTAGATTGGAGTCACACTAGACATTAGGACCATGTAGACGCTGACGATGACTATAGTCGCTCGTTTTGGAGTTACAACAGACTTCACCTGAAAAACAGTATTAAACAATATTGTTACTCATTTTATTATGCATGTGTTTACTGATTTTATCTAAGAGTTGACTAAAGAACAAAACTGGCTCTTTGAGCTCAAATGTTACGTACGAATTCTTAGAATATTGTGCCTAGAGAAGAAGATAAGTACTGAACATTTACAAGAACTGAACATCGAAGAACCCTGGCTCGTAACAGTATCATGTCTCAGAAAGTAAAATACCTTGGCTATAATAAAATTACATAATATCACATGACAGTGGCGGGCAGAAACAGAGATGGAAGGCGTGGTTCCTCGGAGAAGAGGTATGGTTGAAGGCGTTTCCCTGGAGAAGAGGTAGTGTTGACCAGCACGAAGACGGACACAGGGCATGGCAGACACCTCGGGCATGAGAGCACAGGAGGCAGGAGAAATTGAAGAGATAGGCTTTTCGGGGCACCGCGATGAGAGCGACATTCTGTGAAGGACCTGTCATTAGATTAGTGTCAGAATTATTATGGAATAAGCACATGACGTAGATATAACTGTTGGAGATGCCAGAGCTAGACAAAGAGAGGAAAAAAATATAATGCTTCCACAGAATAATAAGGTGACAATAAGCGACCAGATAAAACATGATGTCAAGAAGCAAAAACCCACTGTCACTAACTGTATTTGTGGAAAGGCAGCGAGATAGATGGTTCGGTTATGTAATATGATGACTCCAAACTGCATACTACACATCTCCTTCATTCCACCTGCAAGGTGAGCCAGCCATACTTAGTTATACCGCAGGCTAACGCAAAGGAAGTCAAACAATACTGATATATAGTGGATTGTAAACAGAACCTGCCCTGTTGTTGGCAGTGGCTCATAGAACGTGACTTAACAAATTAGGAAGATCTTGTACGAAACGGAGATATGGTCTTTGAGACCTATGATGCGAATACCTTGGACACCAACAGTAAATAACGAGTGGCTCGAAAAGGGCAATAAAATATAACATAATACAATTATAAGAAGGAGACAAACCATGTCCTTTAGTCATATACTGATTAGAGAGGCATGGAAGACATCGAGACGACTAGGAAGATCAGAACGTATAAAATGATACTAGATGGACTGGGACAGTGCATGGAGGTATAGCATCAACAGAGTTGATACAGTACACCAAGGACCGAGATGTGCACAAATACATGGACGCCTGCGCCAGTTGACATGGTACACGATGTTAATGGGTTTATCCCCAATACTACAAGGGAGAGATTGTATGTGCTGTAAACTACCAAAACAGCCTGATAAACTGAAGACATAGATATTTGCATGTCTGATTTACCTGGCTTAAATATTCGAGTAAATAGTGATTGGCTGTCTTAATCTCTTATATCGGTTTCTTCTACAGATGTCTGCCTACATTAACACATAATAATAGCACAAATAACAAAATAATAATAACAAAACTATAACAAAAATGGTAAATGACGAGCGTCAGTTTATGCATAAGAGACTGTAATATCAATTCATTAACAATAAGAATAATGTTGACGAGAATAAGTACTTGAAAATGTATTTGTTCAGCCAATCAATCAATCAATAAGGTGCCATCTCCACAATGTAGGTTGACTGCAATGGATCTCCAACACCGTCTCTCGACTTTATTGTACATCCTGTGAGACAGCTGTTCGTCCATCTCCTTATATTATCTTCCCACTTATATCGTTGTCTACCTCTTGCTCGCTTGCCTTCAACCTTACTCCAGTATTGTATTTGTAATAGTGTTATGTCTTTTAAACAAGGGGAGGACAGAGATGTAAATACCTGGATGGCTTGTCCACATGGCATGGTCAGGACAAGAACACGGAGCTGATCCACAACTCTGGTGATCGTATAAGATGGTGATACATTACCGCCCACGCTTATCGACAAGGCACATGATGATATGTCTTGTAACGTGACCGAAATATTTCATTTGTCTCTTTCTTATTTTTTTTTTTTTTTAAATCAACTCTCTATTCCAGTGGTTCTCAACCTTTTTTGGCCCGTGTCCCCCTTCACCATATTTTCAGAACGTCATTCCCCCCTTCCTATAAAAAATTTGGCCCGTGCCCCCCTTCACCATATTTTCAGAACTTCATCCCCCCCTTTCATATTTCCTACCTAAAAATCCCCCACCCCTACATAGTATACGTAAAAATGGAAGGTAATTATGTTAAAACAGGTTTAAACATCCACATAAAACATGATTTGTGTGTCTACTTACTTTATGAAATGAATTTTAGAAGGATGAGACGTGCATAACTGTAAAGTATGAAGGGAAAAGCAATATCAAGGAATCGGTTCTTGTATTAACGCGATCTTGAAATGATCTTCATTCCCCCCTTGGAAACCCTAAAATTCCCCCCTGGGGGGGGGGGGGGGGAGGAATTCCCCACCGGTTGAGAACCATTGCTCTATTCATTCCCAATTTTTCTAGAACTCAAGTGTGTGATTGTTTTTGTTTCCCTGCAATACGACACATTCTTCTGTATATCCACATCTCCATGGCCTCTATTCGACTCTCTAGTTGCTTTTTCATTGTAAAAGTTTCCGCGCCATATAGGATTGTTAAAAATACATAACATTTGACAATTATTATTCTTAAAGCGTTGTTCATCTCTTTATATGTTAATACTGATTTCATGTTTTTATTGAAAACATTTTTGGCAGTTCCTACTCTCTTTTTGAGTTCCGTTTCACGTCTGCCATTATCTATTATTACATGTCCAAGATAGCAGAAAATTGTTTCTTTTCTAGTATCTCCCCGTTTACTGTGATGTTCATTGATATTCTCTCCTTTCCACTACTAATTATCATAGTTTTACAGTGGTAAGTATGATAATTAGCAGTGGAATTGAGAGGCCATGTACATGTCATGACATAATAATAGTAACACATCTAGCCTTACAACAGCGAAATGAAGATAGTAACCTTCAGAGGCGCGGTTATACATAGACACCGTTCCAGTGTGATGAGCGCTGTGATCCAGGCAGAGATTCGGCTGAAAGTGACGTGCGTGAGGCCACTCGTCAGGAACATCACTTCAGTGGCATCAAACGGTAGATCTGCCGAGCTGAAGGCCGGTGTCACAAACACGTTTGTCCACACCAGGGTTATTAGACAGCCAAGGTCTGCGATGGCTAACCCTGTTTGTGGAGGAAGTAAAATATTAGTTGCACTAACATGTTGACTTCTCGTCATTGACTTGGGGACGTAAATTACAAGCACCTCTAAAGTCGGAGTAGGATCGCCTGATGGCGAAGAGCACTGGTAATAGGGAAAGCTAATCCATATGTAAAAATCAGCCTAGCGCACTAGATGTAGTATCACGTGTATGAACTACGTTTGTGTTCCAAGCGAGTGAACGCAAAAACAAATAAATGTCACGTTGGCTATATTAAAAATAAATAAATGTCACGTTAAGTATATTAAAAACACATAGACAGGTAATATAAGTCCCAAAGCAGATACTACCGATGGGAACTGATTCTGGGCCACGATATATAATGTTTGGTCGTCAGTTCCCTTCATTGTCATTTTTCTTTCCCAAACATGTCCCTGAAAATTTTCTGGCCAAGATGCTTGACTGGGATATGCTTGTTTTGTAACACTGGTTCGTTCTGAATAGAGGGGTATATGCACGGGAAGAGAGTAAGAGGAAGGCCAAAGAGAAGATGGGTGCAGGATGAGGCGGATGATCTCCAGATGGGTGTATCGGACGCGAGACATCTTGCTTATGATAGAGAGGTTTTCCGGAATATGTCTAGCATTGTCGATTATTTGACACGACTAAGCTGCTATCGGACTTTGGATATGTATTGTAACTCATTCAGTTCCGTGTTGTACACCAAATACCAAGGAAGGGAAAGAAGTTGAATTATTCTGAAAAATAGTAAGTGAAGTACATTAACTGAAGCTCACTATACATAGACAATTATGGAGGGGAAGTCAGATTTGTTGAGAACACTCGTAAACAGAAGAACCTTGTCCAGGCCTGGAGGAGTATTGAGTACACAGTGCTAGCTCCCAATGTACATGAACCAATCGGTACCGGGTATGAAACATGACCAATACCACATTGGCCACCTTGACTTCCCACAAGATGTTCCTTGACCCGAAAGCTCCAATCTCCCTGCTTCAGTGAGGTTCGAACACATGTCCGCCTGTCAGTAGATAAGCACACTAAGCATTTTGCCACCGCGGCTCCTAGTTCTGGAGTATGCTGTCCCAAGAAATACACAGGAAGAGAATGGCATTTCAGGACAGGTGGACTCACAGGACTGCGGCCTTGACACATCACTCGTTGCTTGGTGCTGACAAAGTGAAGTCTCAGCACTGGTGTGCATTATTTCAGCCATAAATATAGTCCCAATAAAACGGTCCAGTTTAACCACATTCGCCAGGGGTCAGTAAAGTAAGCACCGGTGCTGCCCTAAGTGATCGGTTCTTAATACTACCCCTCCCTGTTACCTTTCTTTTCACGGTAACCAAGACGCAGTGGACGATTAGGTTTGAAATGTTGACTGTGTACGGGATAATACCGAGACAGAGATAACTGCATATGAATGTACACATTTTGTTTCTCGCTCGCCTTTAACTCGAACCTAGTCCACAAATTGCTACTACTTGTTAAGAGACTAATTTATGTCCGGCATTCGATATTACAAACATTCAGGAGTATGTTTTGCTTGCATGTCTCTGGAATTCTCGTTAATTTCACCACTTAAACTTTACAAGACTTCACTAAACTGCAATATCATAGGTCACACTGCTTTTATTTTACTCTCCTATCTTGTATCACTTATATATTTCTGTTTTAATCTACTAATATAACGCTTTAGTATGTCTCACCTGTAAGGTTAAGTTAGTTGCATATACTTCACAGGACGTTGCAGTCAACACCAGCATTTTTGCTGTTGTGATCTCTTGGCAAGTTTACGTTCAGTAGTTTGCCATTTATTTCTGAACTACCGGCACCCATACCATTTCGTAAATACCAACACAACGCTGCCTGCTGCCAAATCACGCGCAGGTGTGTTTCGAGCGCGGGTATGTGGGATCACGAACTGCGTCCGCAACTACTTGGCCACGGAGCTGGCCACATGTAAGGGATGGGGGAAAACATGTTGCAATATTTCGATAATGTGAAAGTCTTTCCTTTCGGTTCTATCTCTGACTTGTTGAACAAGTCGCAAGAAGGCGTTATGATTTCTCCCATCTCCTTTTAGTAACAACAGCGGTGTTAATTTCGATTTAGGACGAACGGTGCGGGTGACAGAAAATTGTCATATTATTTATTAACAATGCCACTCTCAATATGTCATCGCCGACCACTTTATTCAAATATAGTGAATTATATTTATATTTTTTATTGTTAATAATGCACAATAATAAGGACGCTCCTGCCTCACTAAGGTTTTGGCCGCCTGCGTGCATGTAGACACAGCATACCATCAATAACCAGAACTGGCTACCTTTACACGTACACATCACACGGCTATCTTCACATGCACACATCACACAACTATCTTAACACGTACACATCACACAACTATCTTAACACGCTCACATCACACAACTATCTTCACACGTACACATCACACAAATATCTTCACACGTACACATAACACAAATATCTTCACACGTACACATCACACAGCTATCTTCACACTCACATCACACAGCTATTTTCACACTCACACATCACACAACTATCTTACCACGTACACATTACACAACTATCTTAAGATGCACACATCACACAGCTATCTTAACACGTACACATCACAAAATTACCTTCACACATACACATCACACAACTATATTCACACGTACACATCACACATCTACCACGCACAGTTTCACACGCACACGTCACACAGCTACCCTGGACAGATTCACACGCACACATGACACAGCTACCATGCACAGTTTCACACTCGTAATGAACACACTGTTTCACAGATGTGGTTACTATACCGAAAAAACTGACATTGACCGGATCTTGAAAACCTTGCCTAATGAAGCAGACGATGTTTATGAAATTTGTGCCAATTCCAAATAGATCGATTGCCTGGCACACAATGGCGTCTATGATCCATTTAAAGACCACAGTTGCCCCCTCACTAATTAGCTGGCGTGAAGATGTTTCCATTGGATCTAAGAAATCGCCCAGGGAATTGCGCGAATCTGATATGTTTTCTACATCTGTAAACATAGACATCTGCCGCTGGAGGTTTTGGCTCAATGCTTGTCGTGTTATTAATTAGGTTAACTGTACAGCTGATTACACGAGTTATAACACTTAGACAACACAGGCACGACATAGGACAGAGTTATGGAATGTCCCAGTCTTTGAATACCATCACGCATGAAGTACCACGCCTTTAACTAAATGCCTTTTCAAACGTGACGCTGAAAGACAAAATAGGTGTGACGAAGAAGAACAAGATAAAGAAACAATACACGAAGAACTTATTACTACCAGAACAAAAGTTCCATTAATTGTTTTTAATATATAATTGGTTCACAAACGACTGGAAATAGAATGCAACTCTCTATAACATTTTTATACAAAAGATTGGATATGTTTGTATTTCGCTCCCTATCAGACAAAGAAAAGTCAGCAACCCTGGCAACCACACTTACAAATACATGGTCTACATTAACTCAGTTATGTTGTCACACATGATGTCTTCTTATTGAGATGCATACATCTTCTAATACATGTGATTATAACTCAGATATAATTGCAGTCTGAAATGTAAATACGCATTATGTGGATTATAACTTCAAACAGCGTATTTCAAAGTCTTTGAAGTGCGTCGAGTTGTAAATAGAGGGTAATTTAGTTATTAGCCAGGTCTGCCACTATAATTTTCTACTTGTATTACTGAAATTAGTACATACATGCTGGTTCCGAATGACAATACATCATGTATGTCATGACATTGTGTCATGTTGGATTAGATTGGTCAAGTTTCATATCGATACAACCCTGTCGCTATAAATAGCATTATTTATTTATTATCACCGTCATTTGGAATTTAATTATCATGAACATACGTTGCTGGATACAACAAGTCTTTACTCTGACTATGAATGGGAGGTCACAGAGAAGTGACATTTTGTGGAGTGTGTTTTTCTCTTCCAAATTGCCGCCACTTGTATTGAAACACGTATGCCGTCTCAGCGTGACCTTTAAAAGGCCGTATGAATAATTATAAACCCTGTTTTCCCAACTAAACCCTGTTTTCCCAACTAAACCCTGTTTTTCCAACTAAACCATGTTCTTCCAACTAAACCCTGTTTTTTCAACTAAACCCTGTTTTCCAACTAAACTGTTTTACCAACTAAACCATGTTTTTCCAACTAACCCCTGTTTTTCCAACTAAACCCTGTTTTTCAAACTAAACCCTGTTTTCCCAACTAAACCCTATTTTTCCAACTAAACCAGTCTTCACATGCGGCAGTGTGACTTCTTCATCAACATTATTTACTTTGAACTGTTTTTTGTTGTTGAGATTTACTGTTTCTATAAAATGAAATGTCTGATGGAGCCAAACTTTGAATAAAATGGTGAATATGGAAGAGACTTAATATTGCAGTCCCTAGTTGTTTTTGATGCTCAAGCCTTGCTTTAAGTGAGGTCTTGAAGAAAGGAAGAGTTTGAACTAGCGCCGTTTCTCGTTTTCTGGTTACAGCCTGGTTGTAGTTTGGCAAGGATAGGGTTACCAGACTTCCGGCAAAGAGAGGACATGTCCTCCTTTTTAGCCTCGTGTCCTCTGTCCGGCAGACAAAGCTAAAAACCTTTAAAATGTCCAGTTTTTAAAAATATGTTATGTTATCATATTTTTATGTATTGTTGTTACAACTTACAATGTATCTACACTCTACCGTGTGTTTACATTCTTTATTAAAACTCATTGCTTAATAATATTTATTTAATTTTTCTATTTATACCAAATGTGAAACACCAATTATTTGTATAATTTGAATCTAACTGTTGCTCTATTCGGCAACACTAACAATGCTGTAGTCTCTATGGTCAAAATATTAATGTTATTTCTGGTTCCGGTAGCAGAGACGCCACTTAAAATTGTTTTTTAAATTTGTGATTATTGCCGTCTATGTTTATGAAAATGGCTTCTACAAAGAGAAATGCAAATTTACCAACACTATGAAAATTAAATTTTCATGCTTCATTGAAGGACGCAACGAGAATGAGATGGAACAAAAGAAAAAGCAGCGGCTGCAGCAGGATATAACAATATGAACTGGAAACAATTAGGTATATTTAGCTCCTGCGAAAAGAAGAGACATACTAAACACAGACACAATGCACATTCACATACCTTACAAGGAAATCCATCGTACACAGGTGAAAAACAAAGTGTGACTTATCCATAATCAGAAGCAATCAATAAATATATAAAATAAAATAATAAAATAACAAATAAGTACAATATGACAACAAAGGACGGCCGACGTGTGCACTGTGTCTGTGTGTAGCATGTCTCTTCTTTTCGTAGAAGCTAAATACACCTAAATGTTTCCAGTTCTATACGATAGTTACTTGTCCGTTGCCAACAAAAGAACTACTGACTTGGAGCGCCATGTTGACAGTGAGAGACATAGAAACCTAATCAAAGTGTCCGCGTCATCTAGCACATTGACTTGTTTTTTTCCAGCCTAAGTACTCAAATGTGTTGCTGAAAACGCATGCGGCTGAAACAACTTTGGCATTTCATACAGTTTGTCATCATCAGTCTTACAACTCGATGACCTGCACAGCTGGTTTGATGCACACATTATTTGAAGATTCAGAAATTGCTAAACATATTGCTTGTGCAAAAACAAAGACTGAAGCAATAATAAACCAAGTAATTGTCACCCACACTGTTGATGAATTGGATACATCTTTAAGTTGTATTTCATGTTTCGGTCTTTCGACAGATGCTAGCAATCGCGGTTCGCAGAAAATATTTCCGATCGTTGTTCAGTACTGTGACTGGAAAGCAGGTAGAATCCAAACTAAGATTCTCGAGTTAGACAACACACCAAATGAAATCTCAGAAACTATATCACAGTATATTTGAGAACACTCCAAAAACATGAGATACACTTATTGGCAGCTATTGTAATAAAATTGTCCTCATTTCGGGTTTAATCTGGAACGATTTAAATGAAACATTCAATATGTCCTCTTTTATCCTCCTTTTTGTCTTATTATGTCCTCCTTTTTGTCTTATTATGTCCTCCTTTTGGTGCCCTCGTATCTGGCAACCCTAGGCAAGGAGGGAGATTTGAACTCTATCACCCAGTAACCGTGTTGCCAGGAGGTTGATAACGCAGTCCTAAAAAAAAAAAATGATTTTATATAAACGAGGCCTACTACGTCCAAATATAACATTTATTTGTCTTTAACAGCTCTAGTTTATGTTTTAAAGAAAAAGACATTTGTGTATTTAATTAATATTGTTACAGCATTTTCTGTCTATGGCTCTGGAAAAAAACAAACTATTACTATCTAGTCAGATTTCGGATTCCTTGTTAGAAATTTAGACACCAGTGGCATGTGGAACGACAAGTGACAGTGATAGTGATTTCGAAGATGATATTCCAGCTGCTTAACGCTTCGACCAGCGTGAACTGAATGATCTAATTCTAGATCTATATTTCTCCAAGGAATCTTCTGAACCATCAGGGTTATATGCGAGGACAACCACACCAATAACATGAACGAGTTGAAACAGATTGGCACGAAATATGCGGGCCCGGGGAACTACGTCAGAGAAAAGCTAACAAGCCAAACTAAGAAATGAGCTCGCCTGTGTCATGCAACCACCCGTTTCGGTTGTGTTTAATTGAATTCATCATTGATTAGCTTACAAGTGAAGTGTTTTAAGTGATTCATTCATGTACGTAAGTAAATGATGATCTAAATGAATTAGTGACATTATACGAGGGAAAGTTAGTAAGTAACAGGCATTTTATTATAAAGTGCGTGAATCAGTAAGTAACAGGCATGTTATTATAAAGTTCATAAATCAGCAAGTAACAGGCATTTTATTATAAAGTGCATGAATCAGTAAGATCAACAGAAAAAATATTTCAGGACAGAAACTAGCTCTAAAGCAATACCCAATGTGGAAGTTGTGAGGATCGAGTAGGTGGCGCTTGTGCAATAGCCATTACAAAATGGCGGCCCCAATATCTACTCGCCCCGTGGAAGAACAACGTGGAGTTATTTGTTTTCTTGAGGTCAGAGTTTGTGAAACCTTGTGAAATCTCCAGAAGAATAATTGTTCAGTATAGAGACAGTTGTTTGAGTCAGGAAACAGCGTATGAATGAATGAGTAGAAATATTTATCAAGACGCAGGGATTCGCTGGGAAAGTCATGGTGACCATCTTTTTTGTTTTGGAGGGGGGGGGGGATTAGACTTATCAAGCGCGGGGGGGGGGGGGAGGAGGGGGGGGGAGAATGAAACTTATCAAGCGCCCTACATTCTTGCATTTAAAGGAATGGGATGAAATTATGTCTAGTGCTGGATACAGCGATAAGCTAGGGAACAAATCGAAGCCCGAGATACGATCGAAACTCCCTACGCTTGCTTAAAGACCATTTACGAGAGCATACTTACTGTACAAGACTGGGGGTGAGTGTTTGACTGAAATAATATTTCAGATAAGTGGTTAAAAAAAACGATGTGCCGACAGAATTATATTGCGATATCGGTTTTCGATAACGTTTTTGTGTGGCACACGTGAGATGTAGGACAGGGAGGAAATTGCCATTGTGTACATATGTTGTGCCGCCCTTCCTGGTCTAGGAGTTTCACGACTTTCTCCATAATCCCGTATACTCTCGTCAGTAACGTGAAGTGCGTGAGAATCGGTAGCGGTTCTCTCCACGTCAGTAACTTACGGGGTATGTGAGTCTGTCGTTCATAAAGCAGTGGCAAACTACTGAGCGTAATCTTGCCAAGAAATCAACAATCAGCTAAAAGATGCTGATGTTGACACGATGTCCTGTAAAAGGATATGAGAAAAAAAAAAAAGAAAAAGAAAACATATGTTGTGCTTTATATCTTGAATAACCACAAAGTTTATTACGATGAACATTTTTGGGATGAGCATACAGGCTTTAAATGAAAAAGTTAAAAGCGTGATAGAAATTACAATAACCTGCCTTTGTCTTGTAACCTGTCAATACTGTTGTTAATGATGTCAAGAATGTAAAGCACGGGACAACACGTTGACGTCATAAGGACAGTTTAAAGATGGCTGCCCCACTTTTGACATGCACCAAAGAGGAGCAGCGCTCTGTTAATAATTTTGTGATCAGCGAAGGGGTGAAACCTATATAAATTCATCGTCGAATGAAGGTCCAGAATGGTGATGCATTCCTGTCAGTCCAGCAAGTGTATGAATGAGTGGAGTAGGAAGTTTCTAAACGGCGTGACTTCTGTGAAGAAGTACAGCAGGTGGTGCATGAGTGGTTACACACACAACGAAGAGAAGTTTTTTTGTACAGGAATCCAAGCATCTTATCTGGAGGACTTGCAATGATCGCAGTGGTGACAACGAAGAAAAATAATTCATTTGTTCTTAACTTTTTCAGAACATATTCAAACCAAAACAACAACAACAACAACAACAACAACAACAACAACAACAACAACAACAACAACAACAACAACAACAACAACAACAACAACAACAACAACAAAATCATTTAAAGTTTTCATTTGAAGCATGTATATATATTTTGAAGTGTGCATAGCATATTTCATGATTTTGACCCGTGGAAAGTCGGAAAATAAAACCGGTCATTGCCTGATTAGAGTTGTAGAAAAAATAGGTGGGACATGATCCAGTGCCATGCCAAAAAGTAAAATATAGTTTTTGAAAAAAAAAAAAAAAAACTCACAACACATGTGTTTTGGGGACTGAATTTGGGAAGTAAAGAATTCCAACAGAATAGTTGAGACATCCTAAAACAAGACTACTAGAATGCCCCAGAGAATTCCTCTGGAAGATTTGTATAATCGAAACATCGGTTCGTTGTGTATTTATTTCCATTGTATTATATTTTGGAGAAAAGGCAGAATTAACAGGAGAAAGTAACTTAGAAGGTCCGCCATTCTAAAAGAAAAAGTCGCTGACGCTATTAAACATATGAGGAAAAGAAAAACAGCTGGACCAGAAGGAAGCACAATAGAAGAATTAGACGTACTGGGAGAATTTAGAGTAGATATATTAACCAAAATGTTGAATGATATTTAGAGCAGTGAATATCTACCGAGTGATAAGTTGAAATCGGTATTTATAGCTAGCTATACCGAAAAGACCAGGAGCAATTGAATGCGAAGATTTTCGTACAGTTAACCTCATAAGACATGTTAGTGAGCTTCTACTCAGAATTATGAGAAGAACGAGAAATAAGATAAAAATGGAAATTAGTTAAAAACAGTATGGGTTTGTGGAAGGAAAGGGTACAAACAATGCAATATATACATTACGGACACTATTAGAAAGAGTTGAGTTGAGTTAAGAACCGACATCACTGCACTCAGGACATTCCCATACGTGCTCAGTCCCCTCGTTCAACAGCCAGCGAAGAGTCATACTACAAATCGTTCCCACCGCTATCTGATTAAAAGTTCTCCTGGTCTTCCCTCACAGTTTTGAGATTCTTCCAGAACCCCTGCTGATCCCCCGCAATCTCATTCTTTCCACATATGGGTTCTCAATCAGTTCCTCCGCCTTCTCCACCTGGTTCCACAAGGCACGACCACCTCCCCCTTGTCCATAGGCAAGGTACAACCAAGAGGTGCATTCCCTGCTAGCCTATCAGCCTGTTCATTCCACCGTACAACGGCATGGCCTGGGCAAAATATCCATACAATTCTCACAATCTGTGACCTCTGAAGCGACGAGAGCCATTCCACACGAAACATTCTTTTCTCCACCTTGCTAAGCATATTATTAGAAAGATCAATAGAGAAACAGAAAGACTTTGTGCTTCTTAGTTTATGCTAAGACATTTGATAAAGTAAAACATGATGAACTGATTAAATTGTTGGAAGATATTAACATTGATGGGACAGATCTCAGAATAATAAAGAATATTTACTGGAGACCGGCTGATACAGTTCTGTGAAGAAAACAATCTTATTGTTTGTAACACATTTTCCCAACATAACACTATTAAACTGTATACGCGGAAAAGCCCTGGAGATAGAACAAGAAACCAAATTGATTACATTATGATTAGAAATAGATTTAAAAACAATGTTAAAAATGCCAAAACAATCCCTCGTGCTGACATCAACTCCGACCATAAATAATCCTGTAGTCTTAAAATTACAAATAAAACTTAAAAACCCAGGAATAAGGACATCGAAGACATCTCAAGTAGATATATTGGCATTGAAACAACCAGAAATAAGTCAACCATACCTGGTTGAAGTAAAAAATATATATGAAGGGCTAATCATTGAAAGTGTGGAACAATCAATCATGTGCCATGCCGGAAAGCGTGGGCGGTCATGATTCGCCATTTCACTCGATCACCAGTGTCGTGGATCAGCTCAGTGTTCCTGTCTCGATTTATTCTGGGACAACAGGTTTAATAGACAAACATTGTATCGAGATGGACCAAAAATATTAAAGGCTGAAGTAGAAAAGGCTATTAAAAAGATGAAAAAAGGAAAGGCTGCAGGTCCTGACAAGATAACAACAGAGATGATAAAATCCTTATCCAGCTTTGGCATTGAAACTATCATAGTAATATCATATGTAATGAGATATATAATACTGGGTACATCCCCAAGGATTTGAAAACATCCATTTTCGTCACACTACCGAAGAAGCCAAGAGCTGTTGAGTGTTGGGATTACAGAACTGTTAGCTTAATGAGCCACATAACTAAGATACTACTCAAGATCATACAAGAAAGAATTCAACATAAAATAAATGAGGAAGTAGCTGAAGAACAGTTTGGGTTCCACAAAAACTGCGGCACCAGAGAAGCAATTATCTGTTTGAGGATGTTAATTAAAAAATAAATAGAAGTTCAAAAAAGTATATATGTTTGTTTTATAGACTACAAGAAAGCTTTTGATAGAGTACAACATGAACGACTAATAACGTGCCTTCAAGATATAGGAGTAGACGGAAAGGACATCAGACTTATTACTTTAGTAGCTTGTACTGGGAACAAGTGGCGTCTATTAAATGCGGAAATAACTATTCGTCGCCTATAGAGATAAAATGAGGAGTACGGCAGGGATGTGTACTGTCACCAAGCCTCTTCAACCTATACACAGAAAGAATATTAAAACAAGGTGAAATGCCTGGACTTAACATCAATGGAAGAATCAGGCACTCTTCCAAATAACGGTCGTAAATAGGGACATAACTATTAGTGTAAAGAGTATCCCTTACAGGGCCTCATTAGGTGATATAATACACCCCCCCCCCCCCCCCAAAAAAAAAAAAAAATAAAAAATATTAAACACTACGAACTAAAATATAGAACTGAGAAAATGGAATAACGTACCAATAATTTTTCACAGTTATATGTGGAAATTGTGGCACAAAAGTATTCGGGATTTGAATTTTTTTGCCAGTAGTGGGTTGTGCTCAATATTTAAAATTCAAATCCCGAAATTACCAAATTAATCAATTTGATTATTGCTCATTGGATTTAGGAGGCCTGGTGTTCCTTGCCAATGAGAAGTCCTGATCGTTTCGGGTTCACATCGATTGACGGACGTTAGTCGCGGCGATTGGGAAATCTTGAGCATAGCCTACGATGGGTGACGTTGTAATATTCTGTTATGATAATTTGGCTGTGTGTCCAACGTGTGCCGCGTGGTTACACACCCGCTTCACACGTCAGAGATCCGGGGCTTGTTTCCGGATCCGGTCAGGGATATGCACTACTGACGAGCTCAAACGAGGGCGAAACTCGAGTCTAGTGCTTCCATATTGACGTGGATAGGCCTTAGGTTCATACCAGAATACGATCAGCGTTGCCAGTAGTGGGTTGTGCTCAATATTTAAAATTCAAATCCCGAAATAACCAAATTAATCAATCTTAGGTATGCTGACGATACCGTGTTACTAACAGAAAGTGAGCAAGAGTTACAAGACCTAGTGGAAGAAGTACACAGGCACAGTGCAGAATGTGGCTTAGATATTAACACCCCAAAAATAAAAATAAAAACTATAATTAGCAGTGAAAAGGAAAGGTCATCAATGAACATCACAGTAAACGGGCAGATACTAGAACAAGTAACAAGTTTCTCCTATCTTGGACATATAATAACAGATGATGGTAGAAGCGAAATAGAAATCAAAAAGAGAATAGAAATCGCCAAAAATGCTTTCAACGGCATGAAATCAGTATTAACATCTAGAGAGATTAATAACTCCACTATAAGATGAAGTGACAAAGATGGAATATAGATTAGATGGATACGAAGTGACATCTGCCTCTGGCCCAAGTTGACCATTTTCGTCTTATTGTGTTGTCTATTTTGATTGTAACAAAAGTAAGGAAACCGTAAGACACCCCCCCTCCCCACCCTCTTATCCTGAGAGTAGTGGATCGGACGTGTAGTCTTCTTAGACAAGGGCGAAAAATTCAGAGGATCGGCGTGAATGTTGCCACCGTATCAATCACTCACGGTAAAAATTGAAAAGAGCAGGCCAAATAGGCAGCTGCCGAGATATATTTTCTAATTAGAAAAACACGAAACACACAATTGAAAGCAGTTCGGAGATTCTGATATCCTCAGTTTTGGATCCCCGCTAGTGCTACGCAGGTAACAGCAATGTGCTGAGATTTCACTTGAGTGGTCTATTGGGAGAGACGGGGGAAATTATGGAGATGTCCGTGTGCTATGACAGTGATTCATCGCGAACCAAATCAAACTAAACCACATACGCTACATCAAGATATTTTAATTAGAGCGACAGTGATTATCATAAACACCGGCTTATCATATACTGGTGTTTAATGGCAGGGATGTTAAATATATTAGCCCACGACATCATGATGTGACGTGACAAGAATGTCACATACATACATAAGCTAACGATTGCAGAATGTGGAGTGACAATGATGTCAAATAGATTAGCTACCATTTTGTAATGTGAAGGGATAAGATGATAAATACATTAGTCTCCAACATCATGATGTGATGTGACACGGATGAGAACATTAGCTCACAACAACATGAAGTGATTTGACAAGAATGCCAAATACAATAGCTAATAATGTCATAATGGGAAGTGACAAGGATGTTAAAAGCGTTAGCTAGCGACATCGTGATGTGAAGTGACACGGATGTAAACAATATTGGCTCATAACAACATGATGTGAAGTGACAAGGATGCCAAATATTTTAACTCACGACATAATGAAGTGAATTAGATTCAGCGTGTGTTTTCTCTCCAGAAAATATGTTTACTACCCAGTTTGAGCACTGAACGTAAACAAAATGCCTGGTACATCACAAACAGCCCAACAATGCCCGGGTTGATTGCGACGTTCTGTAAAGGGCATACAACCAACTTTAATCCAGTTTACAAACTTGAGTCGATATGTATGTCACATTCTGTCTGTGTTCTTCCTCTTATTCGTACACCTTCAGATGTCAGCCTGAATTTACACCCCCCCTCCCCCTCCCCAGCAGTCAACTTGAGCTTGTTGACATCTCCATAGAGTGTGTCTTCACTTATATAGGATGGTGGACAGAATCACTTTCTCTTTTCTGTAAATGTTGGACACTCCCACAGAAACTGTTCAACCATCATTTTACCAGTTTCACAGTTACATTCATAGGCATGTCTTATCATTAGTTTATTAAAAATGTTGCATCTCAGCCTGTCGTATTCTGTGCGGAGTTTGAATATTGCAACCTGTTCGCTTTGGTTGAGTTGTTAGTGTGAGTCGTCTTTTTGGTGACCTGGATGCCCAGATTCCCACTTGGTTCTAAAATTACTTCATGCAAATCACGCGACCTTACTCTATATTATTTCGAATTCAGACTTTTGTTTTCAACATTCCTTTACCAACCTGTCGGCCGCTTCATTTCCATATTCTTTGCCAACCCGTCGGCCCCTTCATGTCCATGTATGTTGTCATGTGAGGGGATTCATCATATTACAGCCCCTTAGGATATCTTACATAGTCCATAGAATGCAGCGCTAAGATCTAAACTATGCACCGTTTCTGTTATTTACTATTGAGATTACTGAATTCGCATTTGTGAAAAGAACTGTCAATGAATTTGTCTTTACAAATAGTTATTTGATAGATTGTCTGTTAGCATAATCTCTTCTGCAATATTCTGATAGCACTATTTCTGCTGCAATTTTCAATGCTTCTGTCTCTACTCTGAAGTTACACGAGAATTATCCGTTTGACACTGACGGGTTTGTGTGTGTGTGCTCCAGTTGTCAGTTTCAGGAGAATGCCTCCACCTCCAATTGTGCTGATCCAACTGTATATACATGCGTCTGTTTGCTGCTTGGTAATGCTCATCTATGTAGTTTATGACTATGTCAGTGTATCTTTATTTTAGTAAGGGTTGAACCCAGGCCTTATTGTTGGTAAGCTATTTACTGAGGGCTATATACTACTAATATGGGAAAATTGAAGTAATTAATTCATATTTACATATATGTAAATAATACCTTATATGTCATTCATTCATTCATTCATTCATTCATTCATTCATTCATTCATTCAGTAGCAGTTCCTTTGCAGAACCTCGCTCCCATAACAATCTTCCGGAAAACTTCTCGGTCGTAAACAAGATGTCCTGCGTCCGATACACCCATCTGGAGATTATCCGCCACATCCATGCACCTTTGCATGGCTTTCCTCTTCCTCTCTTCCCGGGCATATACCCCTCCATTATTGTTTTCTCCAAATTTTCATGACATTTCAAGCAGCTAGAATGTTTCAATTTTCTTTGTTTTATCGTCTTTAATAGCCAAGCTTCTTCAATATTCAGCTCTTGAAGTATTGATGCATTTGTTCTCTTCTGTATTCAAGATATTCTTAGAACCCGTCTATAACATTTATATTCAAAGGCATTTATGCTCTGTTCAACTTGTTTAGTAAGTGTCCAGGTCTTACAGGCGTGTGTTGCAATGGGAAAGATGTATGCTCTTAAAAATCTAATTTATTTAGATCTATATGTCCCACGCCACAATTTATTCAGTTGTTTTAGTTTTTTGAAGAGCAATATATATTACATTATATGTCGTAAAGGTAGATTATGATATACGTTATTTGAAAATCACAGCAAACGAAATATTGTACACCTGAGGTATTTGTTGTATATACAATAAATATAACACAGACAACAACATAGCAAGGAAATGCGACATAAGTACTTGTATGTAAGACATAATACAATATTACGCGTATTTTTGTCATGTAGAACAGTTGGAAATCGATCTCACATAATAATGGCAATGGACAAAAAGTAACTTACATTATTTGTATAAGTCTATTAGAAGAACATAATCATTGTTCTTTCGTTACACAAGAACAATTGCTGAATCAGTAGCCTTCAACTATTTGGGTTATTTTCGACTTGTTTCATTAGCTGTGACAATAAGGTAATGTATCCTTGCTGTTCCCTTTTATGGTTGCATGTGATATAACATTTGTCTCCCGTATATGTTCCAGTCCACGGTATTTTCTCTTATCGCCTTTAAAAGTGTCTGCATCTTCAGTTAGTGCTCTTAATAACTGTTTATTTTTATTGTTTTCTTATCCTTGTCCAAAAGTTTAGAATTTCTCGTGACGCGCAAACGTCCCATCTTCTCATTGCCAGAATCTGACGGAGACATCTAGTCATAAACTCATGTAGTTTGCAGTCCTGACTTCTGATTGCACACCACTTTTCTGGCAAACTACACAGCATGGTAAATATGTACTGTCTCTGCATAAGTCTGATCGACAGTATAAAGTTAACATATGGAATAGATGTGTCGCGGACCAGTACAATAAATGAGTGAGTTAAGATTGTAATAATAGTTAACACTAACTGTTCTTAATAATTGTTATTGTTATAATACACACTTCTATTGTAATTATTTAAGTTTTAATTTATGGCTGCTCTTGTTTTCTGCTGACTTAATGTCCACTAAAATCATGTTATCAGTGTAGATTATAATACGTTGATCAAGTTTAGATTATAATACGTTGATCAAGTATAGATTATAATACGTTGATCAAGTGTAGATTATAATACGTTGATCAAGTATAGATTATAATACGTTGATCAAGTGTTGATTATAATACGATAATCAAGTGTAGATTATAATACGTTGAATAACGAAGACACAAACAATAAAGTGTAGATTATAATACGTTGATCAAGTGTAGATTATAATACTATGATCAAGTGTAGATTATAATACTATGATCAAGTGTAGATTACAATACTGTGATATGCCCTGCAGACAAGGCTGGCGCTGACCCAACATGTTAGTCATCCATGATGCCACTCGGCGAGTGTATATCTACTGCTGGTCTGTACATCAGTAGTGGAGCTGGCCGTCCAACAAATGGCTTCCAGTCTGAAATGTATAAAACACATTTGCTAAAGCACAGAAACCATACTCAATATATCGTTTATGACCTCTGTGTTGAGATTTACTAAAAGAATACATTGTTTCTCATACACAAGCTGGCTCTGTGGCGACGGGGTAATGGACGCAATTCGTAATCCCGCATACACGCGATCGAAACACAGATACGAGCAATTTGGCAGCAGACCGCCTTGCGGTGGTTTTTATGAAATTGTATGAGTGTCGTTTATTTAGAAAGCAATGGCAAACTACTTAACGTAACCTTGTCGAGAAATCACGAACAGCCAAACATGTTGGGGTTGACTGCGACGTCTTGTAAATGATATGCAACTAACATAATACACCAGTATATTAGAGTATTTCCATATACAGTGTACTGGCATCGTATCTAAACTGCTGTTTAGGGTACTCTCTTACTTCACAATGGATAAACAAAGAAATTGACACCCAAGATTGTGTTTGTACATGTCCACTCAGATTAACACTAATCACAACTATTAAAAAGAGACAGGTCGTATCTACGAGTGAACATCAAACAACTGATCATGGTAGGGTACATTAAATGACTGTGACGGAATAGGCCACTCTCAGATCAGCTGGATTGTTTCATGTCATTCTTCTAGGTGAGACCATCACAATTTAGACACTATATCATTTTGTATTTACTTTAGTCTGGTATAATTATTGTATCTTTATAATTGGGTATCAAGATATGCCGTATTTTGATATAGTCGGGAAAACCCCGGTGTATCTTTCTTTTGGCGAAGGATTTCTTGCACAATGGTTGAACGTTCTGTCAGTGACATGGAGGTTGCCAAGGATCTGTACTAGGTAGTACTCTCAGGTCGCCCGGGAGGGCAGTTCAAGTGTAAATCTTCTTTATCAACAAGTTTCTACTACGTTGACCAGTCTTGTTCGGATGATTTCTTTCGTGAGAGAGAGATAAGCCTATAAGATACTATAATTTCCTGTTTCCTATGATCTTGGGAAGGGGGGGGGGGGGAATATAAGAGAAAAAGGTGCCCCTGTTTCAATGGTGAGTTTCAAGATCATCGGTCCAATAGATAGGTTGCGAATTCTCTAGGGACGGTTGTTCATTCTATTCTGATAGTTTTATTAGGTTTCAACGGTCCCATCGCCGGGAAGAGACAGTTAATCACGGGGAAACCTTGGTATTAAGTCTCTGCCGGTTTCGCGGAAACTTTGGACTCTTTTCTTGGAAAGTTTGGTTAACTTTGGCTTTCCATCTTCCTGTGGCGTGCCGATCTAGGACGTATACTCTCTGATTGCTTCCTTGGGATATTCAGGCCGTTAGTGTCTTTACTTTCTAGGATGGAGGATTCAGAGAGTAGGATGATGTACTATCCCTATCACGACGGGATCTAGAGTTCTTTTGAAATGTCATGATCCCTTCTTGCGAGGAGTTGATGGATAAATCTCGTTCTGGTCGTGATGGATAGGATCGGTTGGGGAAAATCCTTTGGGATCGGTTCTGGGAGAGCGGAAAGAGGAAACTGCGGGAGGAGAGTGTGGGCTGTGGGGATGCGCATAATTGGTGGGACCTAGCATAGGTTTTTCACCGGGGGATTGTTTGTCGTTTTTTTCCAGATTTCTCCTTTGTTACTGTGTCTGGGAGCTCTGACCGATCAGATGGAGGCTGAGTGGATGTGACGACACATCCTCCACCCAGGGATAGCCGTACCGTTGCCATCAATATACCTGCACATCTGTGGGACGTCCAGAGATCAAATCTTTGTTCTAACCAGGAGCAGCACTGGGGAGGGAAGGACTTCTCATCATCATTAAGTGCCGTGCCGACTTACGCAGGCGTTCATGCTCTCCACAGATCTCTGTCTTTTGGTTTCTGGATCAACTCTGCCGTTGATATTCCTCCATGCCACCGTCGCAATCCATCCAGCATCATTTCTCGTGGTCTGCCTCTGCCTCTCTTTCCCTCGATCTTTCCAGTTGTTACGATGTTCTTCAGAGCCTCTTTTCTCATCACATGACCAAAAAAGCTGTTTATCTCTTTCTTATTGTTGTATATAATGTTCTACTTTCGCCATCCTCTTTAAGGCATTCGTCGTTAGTTACTTTGGCCGTCCAAGGAATTCGCAACATTCGTCTATGGAACCACATCTCTGTTGCTTCCAATCTCTTCCTAATTTGTTCATTTATATTCCAAGATTCACAGCCATACAGCAAAACAGGTTCTATATAGCTCTTCAGCACTCTCTTTCTTACTTTCAATGATAGCGACTTATTGCATAAAATATTCTTCATTTTTTCAAGAGGACGTCCAAGAAGAAAATGGATTGACGACATCAAAGACATTGTACAATCACACGGAATGACACTATCCAGTGCCGCCCACCGGGCGCTGGAGCGCAAATTATTCCTCCCCACGTCGCTTGACGGCAGAAGTGGAAGTTGATGATGATGATGATGATGATGATGATGATGATGATGATGATGATGATGATGATGATGATGATGATGATGATGATGATGATGATGATGATGATGATGATAGCTTCACCAAAAAGACCAGGTGCAATTGAATGCGAAGATTTTCGTACATTTAACCTCATAAACCATGTCACTAAACTTCTACTCAGAATTATAGGGAAAGCTTAAAGTAGTGTGTGATGAGATTGAGAGGTTAAACATTCACATTTTAGGAATTAGTGAACATCGCTGGAGCGGCAAGGGACATTTTACAACTGAAAATGGAAGTATTTTCATTTATTCTGGTAAAGACGTCGGAGGCCAGAGTGGAGTGGCATTTTGTTTAGATAAGACAACTGCAAAAGCTTTAATGGGATATAATCCAGTTAGTGATAAAATCCTCACTATTACACTTAAAGGCCGTCCAAAAAACACAACTCTCATACAGATATATGCACCTACTTCAACAGCAGAGGAGGACGAAATTGAAGATTTTTACAACACACTACAAGACGCATTAAATAAGATTGGTCATAATGATATAGCCATAATAATGGGAGATTTTAATGCAAAAGTAGGTGCAGGAAGAGCTGAAAATGAGAGACACATTTTAGGAAAATTTGGTTAGGAAATAGAAATGATGCAGGTGACAAATTAATTGAATTTTGCACAGAAAATGAGTTAACGATAGCCAACACACTTTTTAAACAACATTCAAGAAGACTCTTCTGGAAGTCTCCAGACAGTTTTACCAAAAATCAGATAGATTATATTTTAATACATAGAAGATGGAGATCAAGCATAACATCTGCAAACACCCTACGAAGTGCAGACTGTAATACAGATCATCAGGTATTAGTTGCAGATCTGAAATTAAAACTCAAAAAGCTTACCCGAGGACCAAGGCCACTTCGTTTTGATCTCACAAAAATACCAGACGCATACAACATAGAAGTTAGGAATCTCTTTGGGGTCTTGATGTCTGTACAAGAAGAAATGACACCTGATGAACTGGCAGTACAAGCTAGAGATATCTTGATAACTGCAGCTAAAGATCTAATTCCGACCAAGAAAAGGCAACATAAGCCATGGATTACATCAGACACGTTAGAATTAATAAAACAACGAAGGGAGCTGAAACAGAAAGGAGATGAATCCGATAACAGCAGGATGAAGTATACATCTTTAACTCGAGAAATAAGAAAGAACACAAGAAAGGACAAAAATCAATATATACAACATTGCTGTACCAGAATAGAGCAATATCATAAGGCTGGAAGAGATTATGAAATGTTCAAAGAAATGAAGTTATTGACAAGAAATGTTCAACCTCAATTGAATGTTATCTGTGACAAGATGGGAAATGCCTTAACAGAATCTTGACAAATTCTAGAAAGATGGCAGGAGTACTGTAGTGGAATGTATGATATGAGTGACAGTGAGGATATGAATGAGATACATGAGCCAATGACAGTAGATACAGAACCTGAACCCTCATTAGATGAAATTGCTTGGGCTATAAAGAACCTGAAGAATGGTAAATCACCTGGATGTGATGAGATACCAGCTGAACTATTTAAAGCGGGAGGAGAAGAAAGCATACACATATATCATGCATTATGTACAAAGATTTGGAAATATGGTATATGGCCAAACGATTGGAAGAGAACTATCTTCATTCCAATACCAAAAAAAGGGCAACCTGAAATTATGCACCAACTATAGAACTGTTGCCCTGATCAGTCATTCAAGTAAAATTCTACTAAAAGTCATAATGCGAAGCCTTAGTAAGAAAATGGAAGAAGAGATTAACGTGGTTCAAGCTGGATTTAGACAAGGAAGAGGAACAAGAGATCACATATTCAACATGCGTTTAATAATAGAGAAGTGCAGAGAATTTAATGTAAACCTATTATCATGTTTTGTGGATTATTCAAAGGCATTTGACTGTGTACAACATCAGAAACTTTGGGAAATCATGAGGAATATGGGCTTTCCATCACATGTAGTACATCTCATAAAATGCTATATCTAGACCAACAAGCAGCAGTTAGAATAGATGGCGAGACATCAGATTGGTTTGACATAAAGCAAGGAGTCCGTCAGGGCTGCGTGCTGTCACCCTATTTGTTTAACCTGTACGCCGAAAATATAATGAGAAATGTAAGAGATGATATAAACAGGTGTGACGAAACGCGTTTATCTGTCTTGGGTCGTCAAGTTCCCGCACTATTTTGGCGCGTCATCGGGGACTTTCCCAGCTAAAAATAGACTGAGGGAAGCCGATGGAGGACTTATTATCTAGAATCGTCTCGAAACACCGGAATTCGAGTAACCCGTGATGCTGGGTATCGCTCTAACTTCCCGTGCAGAGAGATCTAGAAACTCTAGGCGGGGAATGACGTTTTCCCGAGAAAGTATCTTTTCTCAAGAAGCACTCGCTTCTAGTGCGCATTGAGTTGGCACGAAGCGGGAAATTGGCTACAGCAGTCATTCACTTACTTTTGTTCGAAGAGAACAGACGCTGGCCTGAGTGTGAGCCATTTTTGTGTTGCGTCTCACCTCAACCATGATTCGGCTGACTGTTATGAAAAGGCAGCTGAGAAGCCCTTGAACAGTTCGGAAGCTGACTGGAGAGCTGGTTTCACCATGCAGGTAGATATTTGGTTAAATCATTTAACTTTGTACGTGTGTTCCACACGCCATTGTTCTAACCTCATTACCTATGCGGATGTCCTTGCATACTAATTAGCAAACCGATCGATAACGCAGGTGACAATTAATCGTGGGTTTGTTTACCGTGTGCTCGCGAATCAGCTGTTAGGAACGCCGTAATGGGATGTGGGCGATTTGGGTTCCAAATATATGTACTATATATTGCCAATCGTTGCATCTATTAGGTTGCTGTGTTAGAATAAAACCTAGTTACTTGTGCCGGATGGAAACTTAGATTATGTCAGTCAGTTGCTGAAGCCAGAAGAACGGTTAGAAAACCAGGTAAGTTGGTAGGTGGAGATTCAGACAAAATTGTGCTGAGTTACTAAGTAAAGGAAGAACTTAGTTCTGTGCCACCAGGAAGGATGTAACTATTGTGTAGTAACTTAATAGTGAATTCATTGTGTGGAACAGCGGATTTCTGTGGAAAGGTAAGTGGCTTTGGTGCTATATCTATATATATATGATGTGGCATTGTGTATATATATTAGGTCATGGCATGTGATACTTCCTGGGGTAATTCCGAACGCCGAATAGATCGACGCGTGATAACACTGCGTGCCGTCGCGATGTAAATATGCGTTCTGAAATCTTGTCTAAGCTATCCTGTTTCTTTCATACTGGCGCTAGTGCGAGTGAATGCTAAGGTGCTGGAAGTATGGAAGGATGCAGGAGGCTGTATGAGTCTGGGGAAATATAGAATATGGGGGATGTGAAAGCAAGTTATGAAAGTATGTGTTGGTAGACCAAACCAACGATGAAGTTCAGTCCAGGCCAAGGCTAAACCACTTGGGAGGACAGAACTGGAACAGTACCCTTGGAACATGGGGGGGGGGGGGAACATGTATTCTCAAGAAGGCTTCTTGACTCTAAGGCAGAGTCTGATAAGAAGAGTTTGCTGTGGCGTGGGCAGGTGGTCCCACCAGCAAACAGGCTTGTGTACATATTGGATGTGATCATGTACTATTCCTATATCCCGAGGGATGGTATATTGATCAAGTTTATGTTTCTTAATGTACATTGATGATGTTAGGAACGAGTCTAGGGACTCTTTACCTATTTGTTTAGTTCGATTAAATTAGAACAATAACAGCCTTGTATCATTACTGACGTTAGCGACGACTGGTAGATGATTAGGGATAGGTGAGACCAATGATCAGACTCGTCATTCTGATTTCTTGCTCTGTTTGACGGGCTGTTCTGTGAGGCCAGCTGACATTTGTGAACCCATGCTTGACTACTCCCCATATAGAGATAATGCTTTGGTTATATGAATAACTAACTAGCATGACTGAGAGTTGAGTAGTTTTGGTAGGATGCATGTGAACTAATGTTTGGGCCAGTATACTCTCACCGGTCGCTCTTCCTTTTCAGGAGTTTGCCTGTTGAGGAACCAGTCAACTATAATTGTTGTTGGCAGAAAACCACTTCGTGTGACAGAGCGAAGGGTTCAGTTCTTTACTTATCACGCCAGACTCCATCACACCAGGTACCCAATGTGATTCACCATGCGTGAAGGTTGCTTCAAGACATACAACTGCCCTGAAGGTGCACGTGTGGGAAATGATGGTTTGTGATCGTTTAAAATAGAAGATACTCTGTTTTTGCCAGGAACATTTCAGCATGTTGAGTAATCATGCTCGACAGGGAACACCGGTCCGTCTGGTTTGACGGGGGTTCTGCCTAAACGCAGAAGTAACTAATCTTCAGACACTTGAATGGTTCTTTGGACAGCTCGAGTGGCAGGTCTTGAGAAGAACTACACCAGTATGGACGTGTGTCAAGTGTAACCCGGTGGAAGGGACTAGGGATTATAGTCCAACCTGAATTGTTTCCGTAAAATAGATGTCTGATTCTATTAATGTACTGTTACCGTATCCAGATTATCAACTGTGTTCTAGAAGGACTCAGTAACTTTTCAGTAGCCATATCTGATCCTCCAAAGTGTGACTGTAAGAGACCATTGAATTGGTCAATGCCATATCGGTTCTGCAGTGGGACTGTGCTATGAGTGACAGACCATTCGGTTGGTCAGTGACTATTTAGTTCATCGAAGTAACCAATACTTGGAGCCAAGTCCCGGAAGATTGTCTCCAACTCGGTTGTGTTCGAGAACTGTATTACCAGTGACTCCGTGGGAGTGTTATAGATGCAGTTGGTCCAGTGAAGTGTGGTCCAGCAGTGACTCTATTGTTGTGGTTCCACGTTCGGGAGACGGAGTGGTCTCCAAGGTTCTAGTCATCTCACTGGAAGGAAGCCGGGTGAGTGGCGGACCGACTGGACGGGACATCTGCATCCACTCTACTTCTCAACTCGATGAAGACACCTACATCTCTAATTCTGTCTCTACTCTATCTTCTATTTGTGTAAATAGATTCTTCTATCAGGATGTTCATTTCAGTTCTATATTCTCAAGGGTAGAATAAACTTTATGTAAGTTGACTTGCTCTTTGTATAATGATTGAGTGTGGTCTCGGACGATGCCTAAGTGTTCATTGTTCAACAGGTGTAGGTAGTTAGTGGGGGTCTAGAATCTGGAGGGGTGTGTAGACGTAACTAAATAACCTGAGATCAACCACAGAAAAAAAAAGTGTATCTGCTCGTCCAACCCCTGGGGCTAGAATACACGGGAGTGCTAGAGACACCTCGGGTGTGGTTCACTCTCACTACCCAAGGTGAACCCGAAACACTCCGTTACAGAGTGGGGGCCCGTCCGGGATTATTCCAAGATCTTTGTGTGTTGTAGACCTCTCACATAGGGATAGGGACTTTGTCTTTATCCTCTACTTCAGTCTACATAAGATTCTACTACTTCTACCTATCTCCTAACTGTCTGACGGACATTTGTGTTGTGGTGATTAGTTAGTACTATTGATTATTGATTCATTGTATTGCTTCACCCACACATACTTGAGTACCCACCTATCATAGTCAACATGTCTACCCAAGAGTTAGACTTGGACAAAGTTCAGGAAACTGGACGTAAGTCTGGTCTTGAAG
Source organism: Cepaea hortensis (assembly GCA_963921405.1). NCBI lineage: Eukaryota > Metazoa > Mollusca > Gastropoda > Stylommatophora > Helicidae > Cepaea > Cepaea hortensis. The sequence goes on along the minus strand of OY992894.1, from coordinate 65,745,127 downwards.
GAGATGCTTTGAAATCCTATGTCCAAGAGTTGGAAAGAAATTTTCGCCAAGAGGAAAGAGAGAGGAGGAGAGCAGAAAGAGAACTGGAAGCCAGTAAAGTGGCTCTGGAGGAAAAGAGGATAGCGGCTGATACTGAAATGAAACGGCTTGAGTTGGAAGCCGAGAAAGAAAAACGTGACCATGAGTATCGAATGAAGCTACTTGAGGCACAAGTGCCTGCTACAGGTGTAACTGATGGAGCTATGGGAGGAGGTGTACCTCCTGGCTCAGAGTCAACCAGTAGACGTGACTACCAGGCTATGAAATGGCCTTTACAGCCGTTCGAACCCGAGAAGGAACGGATAGACCAATACTTAGAGAAGTATGAAGCCATGTCTATTGCAATGGGTCTAGACAAACAGAAATGGTGTTTGAAACTCTCCCAGGGACTCCGTGCCGAAGGTTATGAGGTGTATGCACGCTTGCCACCGGGTTTACAGAATGATTACCCGGCATTGAAAGCGGCTCTCTTGAAGAGATTCGAGATCACAGCGCACTCATACCGAAGGAAGTTTCGGACAGCGAAGCGAGAACCTGGTGAACTGTTTTCAGCATACAGTGTGAGATTGAACTCATACCTTCGTAAATGGATGGCCTTGGCCGGATTTAATGAGGAGTATGAAAGTTTGCGTGAGTTGATGGTTGTAGATCAGATGCGAATGCAAATGTCTAAACCCTTGCGAAACTTCTTAGGTGAGAATGGGGCTGAGAGATTGGATATAGTCACCAAGTTAGCCGAAAGATACGTTGAAGTCTATGGCGAGACTGGGGACACCAGTCCAACAGATCCGAGATCGAAAGATCCGGATCAAGGTAAGTCAAAGAAGAAGTCAAAGAAGACCCAAGGTTCTGATGAACCAAAGAAACAGGTAGGCTCTTTAGAGAAGATCTCTAACGTCAACCAAGGTAAGAATAGCCCACCTAGTTCTCCAAAGAGGAAGTGGAGTGAACGATGGTGCAAATTCTGCAAGTCCAGCACTCACAATACGAGTGAGTGTAAGAGTAAGCCCAAGGACTTTCACTTTGCTTGTCTTGCAGAGGTTAGGGATAGATCTTGCAGGAAAGTGAAGTCGGTTGATGGGAATGGAGAAACTAAACGACCTCCAGTGGTTGAGGAAGTAGAAGTGAATGGGCAACAGGTGTCGTGCCTCTACGACACAGGATTGCAATTTTCAGCTGTAATTGCATCCCACCTGACAGGCCCAGAGCAACTCACCGGGGAGATGACTGAGATACAGCCAGCCAGTAGGAGTGCTGTGGCGTTACGTTGCCCGATTGCCAATGTGGAGATTCGGAGCAAGTACGTTACTGGACGCATTCAGGCGGCAGTTGTACCGGATCCTCTCTATCCCCTAATTCTAGGCCGGAAGTACGTGTTTCTGGGCGAACCAGAACACCCTAGCATCCATAAGTCTAGGCAGGTCAGAGATACAGAGGAAGAGGGTCTCAAAAAGGTAAGTCTCCGAAATCCTCACCCGGAAAGAATGAGTAATGCTCGGAGCAAGGATGCGACGGAGTGTCCTTGTTCGGAATGGTTGCCCAACAGGGAAAACCCGTTAACTCAGGGTAAGTTCAACTCTGATAACCAGTCACCGTTAATTCAGACTGGGACAGAGAAAAGGCAGAGGGAACGTAAGTTGGTTCCTGAGAGCTTCAGAGCTAATCTGCTGCGAACGGTACATGTCAGGTCCCCAACCGGACATCTGACTGTAGGGACAACCAGTAAATGTCTATCCCGGTACTATTGGTGGCCGGGAATGACAGGCGACGTGCGCAGGTATATTAGGTCTTGTCCGGAGTGCCGTAAATGCACACCTGAGAAACGGACGACGACGAAGATATCCTTAGAGGTTGGAGACCGAGTTCTAGTACTCCTCCCAATCGAGGGGAACGAATTCGAAATCGGGTGGCAGGGCCCATTCCTAGTGGATAAAGTGGGGCTCCACAAGCACTATGGAGTGGTGATCCTGGGAAAGTCTACTACTTTCCATTCCAGTCTCCTCATGCGCTATGAGGGGAAGCCCGATGATAAGTCCACCAGCCCAAGGGCGCCGAGATTCGCTGAAAGAACGGTTCGGGGTTCAGGTCAGGTAGCGGAAAGCCTGTCACACCATAGGAAGTCCTATATGTATGTGCAGGTACCTTCTTCGGTTCAGCCCGGTGCTCGGGGGAACATGACCGGCCAAAGGAACACCCGCAGTGCTAACTACACTGAGAACCGTGGTCGAAAGAGGTGGGTTGTGTCGGAACGGACACATACCCTTGGTCCCTCAATCCGACCGACTGCAGTCCAGCTGGGTCCTCGAAAGGGGAAGCTGGAGTTGCAGAAGTCCAGTAAACTCTGGCAGGAACGATCGTTAAATCAGGTCGAGACGGGAGCTCTGGTCCGCAAGATACTGCGAGATGCCCGATCGCAGTAGCGGAGTAGGCGTTGATCACCCGTGATACTGAATAGCTTGTTACCCCACCGAATGTGGTAAAAGTATTCTATACAATATTGACGGGTTAGACTTCCTCACCCGCCATCCGGTCTCTTAGAAAGAAGAACGAACGACATAGACAGCTTCTGCGTAGAAGTGGAACGACGGGGTCGATCCTCTTAAAGTGGGGGCCTATGTGACGAAACGCGTTTATCTGTCTTGGGTCGTCAAGTTCCCGCACTATTTTGGCGCGTCATCGGGGACTTTCCCAGCTAAAAATAGACTGAGGGAAGCCGATGGAGGACTTATTATCTAGAATCGTCTCGAAACACCGGAATTCGAGTAACCCGTGATGCTGGGTATCGCTCTAACTTCCCGTGCAGAGAGATCTAGAAACTCTAGGCGGGGAATGACGTTTTCCCGAGAAAGTATCTTTTCTCAAGAAGCACTCGCTTCTAGTGCGCATTGAGTTGGCACGAAGCGGGAAATTGGCTACAGCAGTCATTCACTTACTTTTGTTCGAAGAGAACAGACGCTGGCCTGAGTGTGAGCCATTTTTGTGTTGCGTCTCACCTCAACCATGATTCGGCTGACTGTTATGAAAAGGCAGCTGAGAAGCCCTTGAACAGTTCGGAAGCTGACTGGAGAGCTGGTTTCACCATGCAGGTAGATATTTGGTTAAATCATTTAACTTTGTACGTGTGTTCCACACGCCATTGTTCTAACCTCATTTCCTATGCGGATGTCCTTGCATACTAATTAGCAAACCGATCGATAACGCAGGTGACAATTAATCGTGGGTTTGTTTACCGTGTGCTCGCGAATCAGCTGTTAGGAACGCCGTAATGGGATGTGGGCGATTTGGGTTCCAAATATATGTACTATATATTGCCAATCGTTGCATCTATTAGGTTGCTGTGTTAGAATAAAACCTAGTTACTTGTGCCGGATGGAAACTTAGATTATGTCAGTCAGTTGCTGAAGCCAGAAGAACGGTTAGAAAACCAGGTAAGTTGGTAGGTGGAGATTCAGACAAAATTGTGCTGAGTTACTAAGTAAAGGAAGAACTTAGTTCTGTGCCACCAGGAAGGATGTAACTATTGTGTAGTAACTTAATAGTGAATTCATTGTGTGGAACAGCGGATTTCTGTGGAAAGGTAAGTGGCTTTGGTGCTATATCTATATATATATGATGTGGCATTGTGTATATATATTAGGTCATGGCATGTGATACTTCCTGGGGTAATTCCGAACGCCGAATAGATCGACGCGTGATAACACTGCGTGCCGTCGCGATGTAAATATGCGTTCTGAAATCTTGTCTAAGCTATCCTGTTTCTTTCATACTGGCGCTAGTGCGAGTGAATGCTAAGGTGCTGGAAGTATGGAAGGATGCAGGAGGCTGTATGAGTCTGGGGAAATATAGAATATGGGGGATGTGAAAGCAAGTTATGAAAGTATGTGTTGGTAGACCAAACCAACGATGAAGTTCAGTCCAGGCCAAGGCTAAACCACTTGGGAGGACAGAACTGGAACAGTACCCTTGGAACATGGGGGGGGGGGGAACATGTATTCTCAAGAAGGCTTCTTGACTCTAAGGCAGAGTCTGATAAGAAGAGTTTGCTGTGGCGTGGGCAGGTGGTCCCACCAGCAAACAGGCTTGTGTACATATTGGATGTGATCATGTACTATTTCTATATCCCGAGGGATGGTATATTGATCAAGTTTATGTTTCTTAATGTACATTGATGATGTTAGGAACGAGTCTAGGGACTCTTTACCTATTTGTTTAGTTCGATTAAATTAGAACAATAACAGCCTTGTATCATTACTGACGTTAGCGACGACTGGTAGATGATTAGGGATAGGTGAGACCAATGATCAGACTCGTCATTCTGATTTCTTGCTCTGTTTGACGGGCTGTTCTGTGAGGCCAGCTGACATTTGTGAACCCATGCTTGACTACTCCCCATATAGAGATAATGCTTTGGTTATATGAATAACTAACTAGCATGACTGAGAGTTGAGTAGTTTTGGTAGGATGCATGTGAACTAATGTTTGGGCCAGTATACTCTCACCGGTCGCTCTTCCTTTTCAGGAGTTTGCCTGTTGAGGAACCAGTCAACTATAATTGTTGTTGGCAGAAAACCACTTCGTGTGACAGAGCGAAGGGTTCAGTTCTTTACTTATCACGCCAGACTCCATCACACCAGGTACCCAATGTGATTCACCATGCGTGAAGGTTGCTTCAAGACATACAACTGCCCTGAAGGTGCACGTGTGGGAAATGATGGTTTGTGATCGTTTAAAATAGAAGATACTCTGTTTTTGCCAGGAACATTTCAGCATGTTGAGTAATCATGCTCGACAGGGAACACCGGTCCGTCTGGTTTGACGGGGGTTCTGCCTAAACGCAGAAGTAACTAATCTTCAGACACTTGAATGGTTCTTTGGACAGCTCGAGTGGCAGGTCTTGAGAAGAACTACACCAGTATGGACGTGTGTCAAGTGTAACCCGGTGGAAGGGACTAGGGATTATAGTCCAACCTGAATTGTTTCCGTAAAATAGATGTCTGATTCTATTAATGTACTGTTACCGTATCCAGATTATCAACTGTGTTCTAGAAGGACTCAGTAACTTTTCAGTAGCCATATCTGATCCTCCAAAGTGTGACTGTAAGAGACCATTGAATTGGTCAATGCCATATCGGTTCTGCAGTGGGACTGTGCTATGAGTGACAGACCATTCGGTTGGTCAGTGACTATTTAGTTCATCGAAGTAACCAATACTTGGAGCCAAGTCCCGGAAGATTGTCTCCAACTCGGTTGTGTTCGAGAACTGTATTACCAGTGACTCCGTGGGAGTGTTATAGATGCAGTTGGTCCAGTGAAGTGTGGTCCAGCAGTGACTCTATTGTTGTGGTTCCACGTTCGGGAGACGGAGTGGTCTCCAAGGTTCTAGTCATCTCACTGGAAGGAAGCCGGGTGAGTGGCGGACCGACTGGACGGGACATCTGCATCCACTCTACTTCTCAACTCGATGAAGACACCTACATCTCTAATTCTGTCTCTACTCTATCTTCTATTTGTGTAAATAGATTCTTCTATCAGGATGTTCATTTCAGTTTTATATTCTCAAGGGTAGAATAAACTTTATGTAAGTTGACTTGCTCTTTGTATAATGATTGAGTGTGGTCTCGGACGATGCCTAAGTGTTCATTGTTCAACAGGTGTAGGTAGTTAGTGGGGGTCTAGAATCTGGAGGGGTGTGTAGACGTAACTAAATAACCTGAGATCAACCACAGAAAAAAAAAAAAGTGTATCTGCTCGTCCAACCCCTGGGGCTAGAATACACGGGAGTGCTAGAGACACCTCGGGTGTGGTTCACTCTCACTACCCAAGGTGAACCCGAAACACTCCGTTACAACAGGGAGCTATATGATGCCCTAAATATCGGCGGTCATGACATACCAGAGATTCGATATGCTGATGATACAGTATTACTATCCACAACACAGAATGACATAGAAAACCTAATAGCCTCAACCCAATTGAATAGTGAAAATCACAACTTATATCTTAACATAGCAAAAACAAAGATATTGCATACAGATAAAACTACTATGGAGAAAGAAATATACATTAATGGGGGAAAATTAGAGGTGGTGGAAAATTTTGAATATCTTGGGTCATTGATTACCGATAACGGTGACACAAAGAAAGAAATTAAACGGCGACTATCCATTGCTCTTCAAAGACTAAAACAGATGAATAAATTATGGAGTGGGACAGACAGAACTACAAAGATTAGATTTTTAAGAGCATGCATCATTCCCATTGCAACATACGCCTGTGAGACATGGACACTTACTAAACAAGCTGAACAGCGCATAAACGCCTTTGAATATAAATGTTATAGACGAGTTCTAAGAATATTTTGGGTAAAGAAAAGAACAAATGCATTCATACTTCAAGAGTTGAATATTGAGGAGGGATGGCTATTAAAGACGATAAAACAAAGAAAATTGAAGTATTTTGGTCACTTGAAACGTCACGAAAGTTTGGAGAGAACAATAATGGAAGGGTATATGCTTGGGAAGAGAGGAAGAGGAAGGCCAAAGAGAAGATGGGTGCAGGATGTGACGGATGATCTCCAGATGGGTGTATCAGACGCGGGACATCTTGCTTGTGATCGAGAAGTTTTCCGGAAGGTTGTTATGGGAGCGAGGTTCTGCAAAGGACATGCTACTGAATGAAAACACGATGAACTGATTAACATGTTAGAAGATATCAACAGTGATGGGAAAGATATCAGAATAATAAAGAATATTTACTTGAACCAAGTAGCAGCAATTAAAATTGGAAATAAAGAGGGCAATTATGAACAAATAAAGCTAAGAGTACGACATGGATGTGTTTTTTCACCAGAAATCTTCTCCCTCTTTAGCGAAGTAATAATGAAAGAGATCAAGGAGAAACCAGGAATACGAATCGGAGGTTATAATATAAACAATATACGCTATGCAGATGACACAGTATTGGTGGCGGATAATGCAAAAGATATACAATAATTGTTGGTTATTGTAGTAACAGAGAGTGCAAAGAAAGGACTCTCCGTGAATATCAAGAAAACAGTAATAATGGTGATATCAAAGAAAAGGGTGATGCCAAAATGTGACATGGAAATAGAATGGACAATTCATAACCAAGTGGACAATTTTAAATACTTGTGACATTTATAACATCAGATCGAAAGCGCATAACAGAGATTAAATCAATAAGAATGAGAGAAACAGCTTTCTTCGGTCATGTGATGAGAAGAGAGGCATTGGAGAACATCATGACGACTGGAAAGATCAAGGGGAAGAGAGGTAGAGGCCGACCAAGAGAAATGGTGCTGGATGAACTGAAGAGGTTGCATGTAGGTATATCATCAGCAGTGTTGATCCAGACAACCAAAGACCCAGAACTGTGGAGAGACATTAACGCCTACGCCAGCTGGCAGGCACTTGATGATGATGGCAGTTACTAATAGCATGCTAGTCACAAGAAGACTATTAAAAAAAGAAAAGAAAACATACTGACATTGGACAAGATCTGAACATCGAATACAATTGATTCATAACAAGCATGTGACTCAGAACCCGAGGTTATTTGGCCATATTTAATGTCACAGTGTGGCATGGCAGAACTGCGACACGGGTCAGGGTTCTTGCACGAAGTGGCAGACATCGATGAGTACACGAGACACTGCAGATACATTGGCCACGAGGATGCATTGGGCAGACGAATTGACAAGAGAGGGAGTGACGGATCGGCAGGCCATGAGGATGAATGAGGCAGGAAAAATCACAAGAGAGGGAGAAAAGTGTCACCAGCCAGCGATGAGAGCAACGTTCTGTAAAGGAACTGCTACATACTGATGAGGTAGATTCAAGTATTAAAATAATTAATTTAAGTTTGCTCAATTCTGATGTACAGTAGACAATCATGGACAAATAGCTGACAAGTGAGAAGTTATGGCAGTTGCAGAGATGTAGTTTTATAGAAGAATCATGAGAACATCATGATCGAATGGAAAGCACACGGAATATACATTTTGAAAAAAAAAAAGTTCGCAAAGAGAGCTGTTTACTCGCTTCAGAAGAGGACAGCGTGGATGCTTTGAATATGTCATGAGAAAGGAAAAACTCAAGAATGTCATCCCAGCGGGAAGACTGGAGAATGTCGTCCCAGCGGGAAAACTGGAGTATGCCGTCCCAGCGCGAAAATTTGACAGGTGGAGAAGCGCGCGCGCGCACACACACACACAGAGAGAGAGAGAGAGAGAGAGAGAGAGAGAGAGAGAGAGAGACTGAGAGTGAAGATGCTGGACAGTTTGACATCATGACATGGGCATCTGTATCAGCAATGATTGGCACTACAAGAGACAGAAGGCTGCGGACAAACATGATCACCAACGTCACACGGCATGGACTATAAGAAGATTAGCAGTACAAGAAGGGTCACTAAAACATCGTCTGCATACGACAGTATCCTCCCCGGTCCTATGATTTGCTCGCTGGTGATTCTCACAGTGTAGGCGTTGAACAGCACCGGGGATAATGGTGATCCCTGTGGTATGCCAGGATATATTGTTGGTTCCGAAGTCCAACTGCCACATCTAAAAACTACTTTCCATAGGAAGAGGGCTACAGCGATCCAACTAAGGAGGAAAGGGCTTATCTTGAGTCAAGAAGCTGAAGCATTAAAACATCCAATGGTACTCTGTTGTACGCGTCCTCAAGATCAATCGCTGCAGCAAATGTTTCCATGCCTGAGTGGAAACCTTCTTAGACATCATGGGCAAAAACGGCTGCATGGTCCAGGTTTCTCTTTTTGGACCGTACCCTCCCAGGGTAGGTGGGAAAACTAACACCTTTCTAGCTGGCTTGATATTTTTCTGGCAATTAACTTCTCCAGCAGCTTGCCTATTGTATATGAAGATTGGTAGCACAAGATACAGAAGGCTGTGAACAGACATGATCACCTACGTCACACGGCATGGACTATAAGAAGAAGTTTGCACAGTATTGGTCATGTGACTGTTATCGTTGTTCACACAACACTTTATACTTACGCGCATTGTCTCCAGAGGAAAATTGCACATTATGTCTACATCGAGACGAAACTGTATGTGTCACATGTCACATAGGCTAGTAATGCGGATTTGATTTCTGTTATAAACAATCGATGTTAATCATTCAACTTATAGCAGCTAGTTCTAAGTTAGCGAGGGTCTAACTGAAAATATGACACTTTAATGTGACAAGTGTCTCCGTTCGACGGTAAGTACAGCCGTAAGCTGTTAGTTGTTGATAACACAGACATTGCCGCTGGCAACTGGTTAAATGTTTAGAATCCCGTGTCAAACCGCACAGCCTAATTGAGTCTTCTTCTTCTTCTTCTTTCGTTCGCCTGAAAATTGCCTAATTGAGTCAAATTGCTAGCTCTACTATCTGCATTGAAATTACACCAATTATCACAAATGGTTGTGCTGTTTTCTGAAGACAATTAACACTAATACTATCTTGGATCAGGTTGTTTTCGTTGACTTGTTTTTCGAACCGTCCTCTCCGCATCCATAATTTCATCCATCAAAGGCCATTTCTAACATTAATCTACAGACACGTGTATCACTTTCAGCAAGTTATGAAATCATAAATGCTAATCTTAAATTCAGTTTCTGAGTGTTCCGAGATGGCAAGAACCGACATTTAACCAGTAAACTCCAGCACCGAGAAACTAACATTGCTAAATTGAATTAAGCAAGTTGAAGAACGCTCCATTATAAATTGTATATGTTAATCAACATTGTAAGTTTTGTCAATGTCCCTATCCATTCTTAGAGTCTAACAAGTTCATTACGTGAGGTTACATATCATTACAATTTTGTGTTATCTTCTCCGGGTGACATATCTGGGGCAGACATCAGCAAAACATATCTGGGGCAGACATCAGCAATTATTACTTCTGTCTACATTGGCCGGTCTTCGTGTCGAAGGACTTACGGTCGCGGTTCGTAATACCGTATACCAGCGTTCGAAACACATCTGCGCGCGATTTGGCAGCAGACCGCGTTGCGTTGGTTTTGCGTTGGTATCGGTGCCGGTCGTTCAGAAAACAATGGCAAACTACTGAACGTAAACTTGCCAAGAGAGCACATCGGCAGAAATGCCGGTGTTGACTGTGATGTCCTGTAAAAAGGATATGCAAAACAAAAAGTCTACATTGACATCTGTTATATTAATTTAATGGCACTTATACTATCACTTATATGTGTCTCTTCTGTGTTATCAGTTAGGTATTATTTTTACTTTACAAGAAATGCCCCTTCCACCTAGGTAAAGAATTTCACAATTATCTACAACTTCTGTGTGCATTGTCGTGTGCTTGTGTGCAGGCTTATACACACATATTCTTGTAGCTATAATTATCCTTACTCGCAAGTGTTTAGTTTGCTGCCGAAAAACGACATATTCCACTGATAGAAGATTTCTTTATTGATCATTACAAATAACGGATGTGTACATTTTTAACTTAGTGTATCAGCCCTATCTTCTCCCTCAGTGAGTCTAATCTCTTTAAATAATCTGTATATAATGGCCATATGGCTACATAATTCTATTGGTTCCCTGCACGTCCATCATTACACGTCACGTCTGATTTGGCTTTATTCGCTTTCTGTGAACTTAAACGTTGTCCACCAACCTACTACTACTACTAGTGTACTGGAATGGTTTTTGTGCGTGGATTAGCCAATCATTTTACCAGTGTCCCTCTCCAACAGGCGAACCCATTCCGACTTCTGAGGTGCTTTTCCAAATGTACGTCCCCAAGCCAAGGACGAGAAGTCAACATTTTAGTTCCACTGACCGGTGTAGGGGTTGAACCCGCTGCCTCGGCATCAGCACACCGGATATTTAAGAACGAGCGCTCTTATTCATCCGGCCTTGGTAACCCCACCTGCACGTCTGTTGTCTCCACCTTCGTTATGATTGTGTCACCCGAGTCTCTTTCAGAGACGTCTCCCACAAGTATCTCTGCCTATATCCATTCATTCAACATTGTCGAACTAAATCTCCATCCATCCATCCATCATGTGCCATGCCGGTAAGCGTGGGCGGTCATGTTCTGCCATCTCACTCGATCAACAGAGTCGTGGATCAGTTCCGTGTTTTTGTCTCGACCATGCCACAAGGCCAAGCCATCCAGATACTTGTTTCTAGGTCTTCCCCTTGGTCTGTTCCCCTCGATCTTACCAGTTGTCACCAAGTTCTCCAAATCATTTCTTCTCATAACATGCCCAAAAAATTGTGACTGTCTACGTCTAATGTCTCTGAACTAAATCTACACGCATTAATTCAACATTGTCGAACTCAATCTACACCCATTTAATTCAACATTGTCGAATTCTGTCATCGTCATCATCATATGCCACCCCGATAAGCATGTGCGGTCATGTTTCGCCATCTCACACTATCACCAGAGTCGTGGACCAGCTCTGTGTTCTTGACCATGCCACGTGGCCACGCCATCCAGATATTTATTTCTCTGCCTTCCCCTTGTTCTTTTTCCCTCAGTCATGCCAGTTGTCACCAAGTTCTCTAGTTATTTCTTCTCATAACGTGTCCAAAATTTCTACTCTCTACGCCTGTGAACACTCATTCATTCAACATTGTCGAGCCATCGAAATCTTTTATATATAATGACTAACAGTAATTATATATACTAATAAGCTTGCGTTCTATTTCAATGTGTATTTATTATTGGAAAAAATACAGCTTAATAAGATTAATTGTCTGATCTATATTGTTCTGTTCGTATGAAAGATAATTAATACACATTCATCTAAGCTGAATGAGATACAGGGTGTAGTTTTAATGACTGTGACGTTTTTGAAAATATTGCCTGTCCAAGTTTTATATTTACCCTCTGCGGCATGTTAGAAGAAGACAGAGGACCCAATTAGAAGTGGTCTCTGTAAATATATCTTGTATAATAGATAGACAAGATAAAGGGTATGATTTGGCAAGTTTTTGTTTAGAGGCTTCTCAAATGAGATAGAAGAATAATTCCCGCTTAGCCCTTTAGAAGAACCAGCTTTCCTGGCCCAGAACCCCCACTGTGAGATTCCTAGATTTAAGCCCAAGTAACTACACAGAAAATTTATAAAAGAAGAAAACGTTCCCCTTTAAGGCCATGAAGAGATCTGGACTATTCGCCCCTGTACAACCGAGGAATTAGTTCTCTCACCATAATGTTGTCAGTGTGCTTTCAGTCCGCCACATTAGATCTCACCTTAATTTGTTTGTGTCAAAGTGACATATGTCAGTTGTACAATTAGACATTAGGACTTTAGGAGTCAACAGTAGTAGACATAAACTCAACAATAACTGTACTTAACACCTGTTGAACAAGACATCAACATGACATGTTCTTGACAAAAGTTGGACATACATTTACATGGAAATGTTTACACCAACAATTGAACAAGACATACATCATGAGATATACTGGACAACATTTCTACAGAACATTCACATATCACCGACATCCACAACAGTTGAACAAGACATGCACCAGGAATTGTACTTGACAACAGCTGGACAGGACATTACACAATAATGTACTTCACACCAGCAGACCAAGACATTACATGGAGATGAACTTCAAAACTGTTCTCAACACAATCAGGTTTTTATTACTGAACTGCAGGGGTCAAATGAGGACCCAGGCTCCATCTTGTTTACATTTTGCACTTCGAACAAAAAAAATATATGCAGTGTAAAACAATGATGAAAACACCCACGTTCCAACACTTTGGAAACCAACCCACAAACCACAAATTCCAACCACTACTTCTCCCCCATCACACACTAATATATAAACTCCTCCTGCACCACAACTCAAGTATATCATGAATTATCCTGTCAACTGTCACTGAGAGTAAAACACTGGTGGACTGTCTAGAATGGGGCAGACATAGGGACACACTGCTATTCTGGTCCGTAGACATCCTGTTATCACCTGAAGTGGTGTTGGGAAGGTCCCAGGTTGCAGCTTTCCCATCCCTCCTGTGAAGTCTATGAACAGATAATCATGGCCTCTCAATGGTGAGTAGACTGGCCGAGAAGCTGGCGACTGGGGGTTAAACAATACCTATAGTCTGCATACCATCCAGTCAGTAGAAAGATAACTCCACTATACAACAGCCTTATACGACACACGTCTCTCCCAAACGTTTTTCTGAATGAGGATAAAATACAGGATTCTGTTTCCTGCTTGTAAGTTTGAATTTAATCCAAGTACCATGGAATGAACAGTTAAGTTGGGATTATATTCTCCCTGTTACACCACAACTATTGATGAGTTGAGGTAAATAGTTCCTGGATAGTACTGCTGCTACAGTCCCAAGGAAAATAATGATAAGTCTCAGGTTCACATCTGTCATCTTGATCATGCCTGTCTCAGACAACTGAGTCCAGGAGGTTAATCTAATATTGAAGGTAATCCCTGCACAATTGGTAATAGAGTCCATCCTGTGTTTGGGTTTAAATAAAGACCCTTTCAGTGCCATCAGTTTCGACAAATATTGATGCAGATTTATGCTGGTATTTTCCTGAAGACATTGTGGTTACTGTTATATTATAGTTTCCGCATTTTCCAAGGAGTTGTAATCCTGAAGTAGGGACTTTCATTTGTATGTCCCCATGAAGAAGAGGGCATCTCCACCATCCCTGTTCTCTGTTGATATATAAAAGGTACAACATTCGCTTTATATTTGTTCAAAGATAATGTTATATCAAACATCAACATACACAGATGGAAATGGGGAGTAAGGGGGAGGGTATTGTCTAGACACACCTCTCCTTGCTGGTGATGGAGTGTATTCCACTCTGATGGACTGTGGGTGATATGTTTTCATTATTCACTTTTATCCGTGATAGCCACAAGCCCATATGCTGAGACAGGGTTAGCCTTACACAATTACAAGCATTTTATGTGTCCAGATTCTCACATATTTTAACAACAGTAAACCTGGGCACAATGAGGAACAGACACAGTAAAGCAGGCATTATGAAGCAGGCATTGTAAGACAAGCATCATGAGCAAGCCTTGTGAAATAGCAACATGAGCAAGCATTGTGAAATAGCAACATGAGCAGGCATTGTGAGGCAGATGGAAGATAGGCATCATTTACAACTGCAATATGCAATATATAATATAATGTAACTAATGCAAATACACAGTGACCAGACCAATGGGTGGTATTCTGTTACATGGATGTCCTATTCCATACACACTCACACAGCAATGCCTGACCTCACCCCTTTCAGACTAGACTCGGCTCACAAGTACATCATATTATCACCATCATCATGTGCTCTTTCCCCACTGGGTAATGTCCATATCCACTACAGTAGGCAAAAGAAGCACAATTGCATAAGCAATTGTTCACATATGTAACAAAGCACATATGGAAAAACATGTTTTTCCCTGTAAATTTGCATGAGCCATATAATATATTCCACCAACTAAGACACGGGTTCGAACACACCAAACGTCTTTCCTTCTACTAATGTGAGCGGTTACTTATAAAAACACCAACTCACTCACTCAAGCATCCTCAGCATTCACAAAGGAAATGTTACATGTTACACCACACATTCTGATCACAGACGTAGATTCACAAGAGCATTACTACCGTTTGATCAAGAGTGGACGATGATAGGCATTTATATGGGAATCCAGAATGCACATAAGTTTGCGAATATGCATTGAGTGTGATTTACAGTCATCAAGCACACGCAAACAGTCACAACAGGGGAATGATAGGCGATTGGAATATACAGCGTGGAGGACCTGACAGGCTGAAGAAGCAGTATTCAGAATACTTTCACAATGAAGTTCTGATTTCACCTTCACATTTTCTCATAAAAATACTCTTATATTCTTCTCTTTCGCTCACTAGTCATAACCACACATTTAGATATGTTTTAAAGTGATACCTGTTATCCAGAGAACAATATTAAATAGAATATTTAGGGCGTTATGATCACCACATCTAGATGCATCTTTTCGTGATGGAATCCTAGCTCAAACTAAATTTCGCCTCCCAGAAAGCGTTACTCTGAGAGGTGGGGGATGAGTGGTCTCGGGGTATGGTGTCCACCTCGAGTGCTGGAGGTCTCGGGTTCAGGCCCCGGCGAGGACCGGGATTTATTTAAAAAATCCACCTGTACTTCCAGTAATAAAATTTCCCCTGGTCTCTGGGTAGTGAGATCGGACACCCGTGTGTATTGTTGCGCACGTAAAAAATACCTTGGCAGTTGGAAATCGAAAAAGAGTAGCCTAATGGCGTTGCCCGGGCAAAATTTCGAGTTAAAATTCTACCCAAAGTATTTCAGGATCCTCGCCGATGCAACAGAGTTCGTGCATTGAGCTGAGTTTCTCCAGACTCAGGTTTGAGTTAGGAGGAAAACGGAGCACTTATGAGTTAAACCGTGTGCCGTGATGTTGATCCAACGACTAAACTAAACTAAAACTAAACTCAGGGAGACGGGCATGCGCCTTTTCCCTTCCCTTCCAGGATCTAGAAGGTTCGATTCTATTAATATCTCCGCTATCCGTATGGTCTCCGTTCAAGTTTTAAAGTATTGAGAAAAATGTGTTGAACTGGAGACGTGGATGACTGATTCACCATGTCACACCCTCTGTAAAGTGCATGCAACATAATAGGTAAATACAAAACTTGGATCGGCAATATTTCTAAACACTGCAGTCATTGAAAATACACCATATTCAATGTCTGACTAAAAATTGTCTATACCATAATATTGGGGCACGGGTGTGTGTGTGTGTGTGTGTGTGTGTGTGTGTGTGTGTGTGTGTTTGTGTGGCCGCGGGTGTTGGGGGGGGGGGGGGTGGCTAGCGTAATGGCTAGACGTTGATCTGCCATCTCAGTGGTCATAGATTCGTTTCCTTATCGGGCGAGATTTTAAAAATTCACAGGGTCTCGTATGTTTACTCAGCGTAAAATAGGTGCCAGGAAATGTCTCGAGAAGTAAAGGCAGCCGTGGTGAGATTAACGACATCAAGGCCAGGGTGCCAACTGATTTACAAACATGATCTAGCACCATATACCTAATGCGTCCAAGGAACGCAAAAGGTTTGTCTACACCATTTCTGCATCATAGTAGACTTGATTGGCAACATTCATAGCTCTCATACTAGCTCCTACTAGTCATACTAGCTCCCACTATACTTCAGTTATGTTGACTTGATTGGCAACATTTATAGCTCTGGAAAATAGTTGTCTGTACTTGACACAGTAAGTTTGAAAATCATGTCTTCAATTTATGTACGTTCATATTCTTTCACTTTGCTCTCTCTATCTCTCTCCCCCTCTTTTTTTTCTCTCATTCTCTCTTTCTCTCTACATATGTTAGGTTTTGCATATCGTTTAGAGGACATCGCTTTCAACATCAGCATCTTTGTTTGCCATTGCTTTCTGAGCGGCCGGCTCATATACCCCGTAAGTTACCGACCCGATTAGAACCGCTACCGATTCTCGCCGTCGTCACGTTACTTACGCTCTCAACACATACATATGTTTATTTATGTCTATATATTATAACCTGTAAAGTACTCTCATCAGTATGTACTTATTTGACAGTATTTCTGCAGGCTTAATGTTACAGATTATAAGTAGCTGTAAGTACAATCATCAATATTTCATATATGTGTTTAATACAATTATCATGATCTATATAGGCTGCTAACTTATATAGTTTGTATTCAAAGTTCATTTCAACCATACTGATTACAAGAGTTCATTGTTTTACCACACAATTTAATTATTGCTCAGTACAGGCAATCAGTGTACATTATTGATTTGTAAGAGAACTACAACACTAAATTCATTCTGAAAATACTTAAGTACAGTCCACGACCTCTATTCACGCCAGGGGGCGAATTGAGTTTGTCTTGCTAGCTCGAACATTTCTAGACCAATTGGCATTCAATGGGACTTATCTTGTCTATCTGCTGTCGAACGAGTAGAACTAATTTGTCCTGTCTTGTGTTAGACTTTCCACGAGGTGTTGTAGTGTGCAGCTCCTAGTGACAGATATGTTCCGCTGGTTAACATGAGCCTGTGTGGGTGTAATATGTTTATGTTGTCGATCCATTTACCCTGTGGTCGTTCCCGTACTATAATAATTTCTTCTACAGTTGTACGCACACAGGGGTAATTTAGCAGGCTCCATTCTCACTAGATGACCGAACCATCTTATTCTCTGTCTCTCTGTGTAATCAGTTCGTGGTGTTACTCCTACTATTTATTTGATGACATCTTTTCTTACACTCATAACCCTTCACCATCAGATCCGGATTACGAAAAGGTTGTGTCATGTCCCCCTCATATTCATAACATATATAGACAGCATGTGTAAAAAAACCAGCCAATCAGAGACCGTAACAACACTACATAACGAACACAACATAGAAGAAGAACAAACAGCGAATTACACCATTAAAAAACTCCTATTTGTGGACGATCAAGCACTAATAGCAAAACCAGAAGCACAATTACAAGTCCACACGAATAGCATAAGCGAAGTGTGTATGGAGCATACCATGAAGATTAGCACCAGTAAAACAGAGGTAAAGACAATAAACAAAGAAGTCAAAACAACAAAGATTCATCTAAAAGAATACCCCCTGAAACAAGTAAAGAACTTCAAATGTTTTCTTACGCTGTTTATGCTTCACCTCGACACCTCAAGCTACGAGGGTAACTTAATAAGTAAGTCACAAATGGATGTAGAAAAATAACTAACTATGATAACAACATGAAACCAGATTATTTTTATAGAAACATTGTCCCTTTATTTCTCAACATAATTTCCACCAACATTGATGCACTTATACCATCATTTTATCAGTTTATTTTATTTTATTGTTTTAATTTACCTGTCATCCCACAGAACTGTGTAACTTACTTATTGACTCGCCCTCGTAACTTTGTCTACCCAACTATGCATCGCTTTACGGGAAATCGCTGGCGGGAGACATTTCGTGAATGACGCCGAAGTTGAAAGTGAAGTGAAAACGTGGTTTAGAAAACAGAGCACGCAGTTTTATGCAGCCGGTTTGGGAGGACTGATAAAACGATGGGATAAGTGCATCAATGTTGGTGGAAATTATGTTGAGAAATAAAGGGACAATGTATGTATAAAAATAAACTGGTTTCAAGTTGTTATCATAGTTAGTTATTTTCCTACAGCCATTTGTTACTTACTTATTAACTTACACTGGTACAAGAGGAACAAGGTAATATGATATTTCTTAGTCTCTTCACTCGATTGGTGATGTGATCAATATCTCAGTCTCTTCACTCGATTGGTGACGTGATCCATACCCCAGTCTCTTCACTCGATTGGTGATGTGATCAATATCAAACCGCCCACTTTTACTTCCCATGAATTCTCCTAGTACCCACTGTAAGCTTGGTCGACCTGGGACCCATATCAGTGACAAAACAATCCCCACCCCGAGAGAGATTCGAAACCAGACCAGCCGGCCAGCAGACACACGCGCTGGCCACTGCCTCACCGATGTTCACACTATCGGACAGTAACAGTGAAGGACCACTTCTTGACGCCAAGATGGGCATTGACCATTGAGAGCTGTTTTCTTGCAGTGATGGCCATAAATAACAAGGGTATGATTGAAGTATCCACAGCTTCATAGTGTTACGCCATCATCATCAACAAGTACCATGCCCGCTGTAATCATGTCTCTCAACAGATCTCGCTCTCTGGTGTTCTGGATCAACACTGCTGCTGATATACCCACATGCCACCGTCTCAATCCACCCAGCATCATTTCTCTTAGTAGGCTTCCACCTATCTTCCCCTTGATCTTTCCAGTCGTAACGATGTTCTCTAATGTCTCTCTTCTCATTACATGACCAAAGACACCTATTTGTCTTTTTCTTATTGTTGTTTACGTCATAGCGTAACTAATGACACGTTTCAAAAATGCGGAACCATAAGGAATCTAGTGGTTCCCAAAATATGTTATTTTGACGCCAAGCAGGAAAGTGATAGCTCACATATTAATGCTTGCCGTTGGTCTGGGAATTATTTGGCAAACAGCATAATTCACAGTTCAACTGTTATTGGTATGCTTATATAGTACTAACTGTGAAGCATATATATAACCATATATGGAGAGAGAGGGGGAAAGGGGGAGAAGGGGGAGAAAAGGTGAGAAAAGGGGGAGAAAAGGAGCGAGCGAGTGAAACAGAAACGCAAATAACAACTCACAGAAGGACAAAAGAGGAAGAGAATCACAGAGAGACACGGAGAGAGAGAGAGAGAGAGAGAGAGAGAGAGAGAGAGTGAGAGAGAGAGTAAAGGAGTTAGAAAGGTATAAACATAACAAGAGATAACAAGATCACAAAGGAAAGAGCCACTGAGAGAGACATAGATAGATAGCGACAGACACATGGAGAGAGATACAGGAAGAGTGAAAGATCAAGGCAGAGATAAAGAGAGAAACGGGAACAAATACAGGAAGAATAGCAGAGACAGACAGAGATACAGAGAAAGACATAAAGAAACATTGCGAGACAGAGAAAAACTGGGAGAGACACACAGAGAGACGGGCGAAATAGAGAATGAGAGAGAAAGAGGGTAATAGAGAGAGGGAGAGAAAATGGAGAGAGAAAACGATAGTATTGCCTTGTAATTGTGAACAGATATATAATTCAAAACGTGTTCTAAATTGCATGTATATCTACAGCATCTACCCACTGCTACAGCGCACACTGTCACAAACAAGTTTAATTACAATAATGATGACACTAGGAAACCACTCAGTGTCTGCTGTCAGACCAACAAACCCTACCTGGACACCAAATGGGCCACTGACATACACTGCCCTCATGATTTTCCAGGTGATTGCCTTCACAATTGTGTGTCTGACGGTTGATCTGTTCGGTATCGCTACCAACACCATCAACATCATTTGTTTCATCAAGCAAGGTTTCAAGGACCCGGTCAACGTCAGCCTGTTTGGTAAAGTAGTTACATAATACTTCTATGTTTAACATTAAATCTATCATCGTTCATGTCACAAATAGTAATTTACTTGACACTTCAATATTTAACATTAAATCTATCATCATTCATGTCACAAATAGTAATTTAATTGACATTGCAATGTTTAATATTACGTATATCATTGTTCTTGTCACAAATAGCACGCTCATTTCCAGTAGTTTGGTATAGTAGTTTAGTTAGGTAGGTAGTTAGTCGCGGTTCTAACTTCACGGCAACGGGTCGTCCCCATTATTCTTCGTCCCTATGCTAGCGAATATCACACAAAATGCTTCTCACTGCGCAACGTGAAAAGTGGAACAGACAGGCGTCTCAGCAAGCCAACAGCCCGCACAGGTACACAGTGCATGATGCCGCCGCCAGAAATTTAATCGATACTACTATGTTTACTTTCTGTAGATCTAACAACGCTAATTTCTCGGTAGTTTGGTATAGTAATTTACCTGACACTACAATGTTTAGCTTCAACGGGCGCGGTAGCGTAGACGACTGGGAGCAGGGAGTTACCCTAACAAGTCAAGAGCGCGGTCGGTCAAACGAGGATTGTCTCGTGAGGGAAATACTCGCCACATAAGTCTCGGTGCATTCAGGTCTATAACATTTATGCCCTATCAGATCACAGAGCCATGGCAGGGAACTGCCCAGAGACATGGTTGTTTTATAATGGCCTGTTCACACTAGGTGACTTCCGGTAAAAATGGCGACGACCTGATGCGTTCATTCTTCGGGAGACGCTGTTTTTAGTGTTTTCCAGTGGGTTATGTAGTGTTATTTCGTATTAGTTTATTGGAAGTGTTAAAAAAAAAAAAAAAAAAAGCCAATGAAAACAGGTTGTGAATGAAATTTTGAGGGCAGCCGACAGATAGTCGTTGGTTATGGTCTCAAGTTTCGCGAAGGTAGCAGAAGATCTCTTTCACGGGACAATGGCTGGCCGACCAGTATGGTCACTGCCAGTAAGGAAAGCAACGGCAAACTACCTTCTTTAAAAGTGCCTAGTTCATTATGATTCGCATAAAGACAGATCATTGCATTACAAGGACAGAAACATTAAAATTAGCAACATGGAATGTTAGGATGTCAAACGACGACAAAAAATTAGATAACATTAAAAAAAAAGAAAAAAAAAAAAAAAGAAAAGAAATGGAAAGCGAGAAAATTAATATTTTAGGAATGTGCGAAACGAGATGGACAGGAGCAGGCATTAAGATGGATGAAGATTTTAAGATTATTTATTCTAGAGGAGAAGATCGACAAAGGGGGGAGGGGATGGGGTAGCAATTATCTTGGACCGGCAAACATCAAAATCTGTTCAAGGATATTGGGCCGTGTCAGATAGTTCCACTAGTTAAATTAAGCTGTAGACCTTTTAGCATACATGTTATTCAAGTATATGCCCCAACAGAGGAATCCAGTGAAGATAGTTTAGAGGAATTTTATAATGACTTAGAGTCTGCTTTAAAGAAATGTAAAAATTCAGAAATAAACATCAAAATAGGCGACTTCAATGCAAAAGTAGGAAATCAATGTGATAGATACAAAGTAGGAAACTTTGGTGTAGGAAAGAGAAATGAAAGAGAATACATACTTGTAGAGTGGGCAAAATAGCAGGAAATGATTGTAGGAAACACCTGGTTTAAACAACATCCTAGAAGATTATGGACATGGAGGAGTCCTGATGACAGGATTAGAAACCAGATTGATTACCTTCTGATTAGCAGAAGATTTAGAAATGCGTTACCAATAGCAAAAACAGTTCCCAGTGCTGATTGTTGTAGTGACCACATATTACTTACAGGTAAATTGAGGGTAAAGTTAAAGAAAGTCAAGTATATAACAGGAAACACCAAAAATATGATTTGTGTATATTGAGTAATGACAAGGAAATACAAAACAAATTCAACATAGAAGTACAGAACAGATTTGATATATTGTCTGATATAGAGATCCTATTCCAAGATGTGGATGATTGCCATGTAGCGTCGGAGGCAAGAGACGATAATGTAGAATAAGATAAGGAAAGTGTGGCACAGAGTACTAAAAAAATTAATGAAATAGTGACATAAAACGCAAGTTGCTATATGACGTTACGGGGTACTACGTCATCAAAGCCAGTTAGATTTGCGGCTGACAACAAGAAGGTGGCATGAAATGACCAGAGGAGAAATATTATCATAAATCTTCCAGAAGATGGAACTGGTAGAAGAGCACTACTAGTTAGGAAAGATATATGATCAAGGCATACTCCAAAATCACGACTGACGGTTGGCCATGAATATCTAAACCAGAACTCGAAGAAATGGCTCAAGGCTAGCAAACGGTCAACAAACATGAGTTATTGTAAGTAGTGGCTGTTATGATATGCAAGGATGCAAAATAAACAAAACTAGGCAGCTAAGCATTATCTTGGTATTCGAATAATTAAATATACATATGATCAACATTGTGCGTATACTTATTCACATAGTACCGACCCTCCCGTCAACACGGGAACGGTAACTTGTATTGTTTAAATGACGTCACAAGCTATTCTACGGAAATAAATATTGCATTACAAGAAATGTCAGCCTGCCTCCAGTTGTTTGATATTTATTAACGTTGCTTCTATTATACTGCTGGACTGGTTTGTTGGACGGCGAGCTGTGAGAATAATGTTAAAATAACCTTCTGGCAATGATCAATATGAAATGTTGAAGAATTCAATCAATTTGGCTGCAGAATCAACTATTCCAAAATTAAAGAAGGTGGGTCGTAAGAAATGGATGACTGAAGAAATTTTACAACTAATGGAAACAGGAAGACTCAACAAAAATAATCCTGCCACATATGAAAAAATTCACAGACAAGTCAGAATATTATTTACGGAGGCAAAAGAAGCATGGCTTGAGAAAGATTGCTTAGAAATTGAAAAACAACACAACAGTCAAAATACCAAATTAGTGCACAAAAGAATTCAGGAACTTACTAATAAAAGAACAAGTACATCAGCAGGCTGTCAAAAAAACTAAAGATGGCAAAATCATAATAGAAAAAGATCAGATTCTACATGTATGGCCAGATTATGTGAAAAACCTTTATGATGATAACAGAGATGAACAGTATGATATTCGATTTAATAATGAAGGACCATCGACTTTAAAGATGGAGGTTCAAAATGTTCTTAAACATATGAAAACTGGCAAGGCCCCCGGTGCAGATAACATCACAACAGAAATGATTAAAGATTTAGAAGAATATGGAATAGATCAAGTCACCAGACTGCTGAAAACATTATGATACCGGAGAAACACCTTCTGAATTATGTAATTCTATATTTATTGCAATCCCAGAAGAAATCAGGAACCTTGGAATGTGATCAACATAGAACAATTAGTATCATGAGTCACATCATAAAGATTTTGCTACGAATTATCATGCAAAGAGTGAGGAAGAAAATACAACCTGAAATAGGGGGAGAACAATGTGGTTTTGTAGAAGGAAAGGGTACAGTAAATGCCGTGTATATGCTGCGATCAGTTATTGAACGTTCTATAGAAGTAAACAAAGATATACAGCTTTGCTTTATTGACTACACAAAGGCTTTCGATAGAGTAAGACATGTCAACATGGTATTTATGCTTGCGATATGCTTGATATAGATCTACACATTTATGGGAAAGACACTAGACATATAAAAGATATATATTGGAAACAACAAGCTGCCATAAGGATTGATAATGACGTGGGACAGTATCAGACTATTAAGAGAGGTGTTAGGCAGGGATGTGTAATGTCTCCAGATCTGTTTTTCCATATACAGTGAAAATATTTTCAGAAATGTAGAAGATATAAATGGAATCAGCATTGGAGGACGAAACATCAATAACATTAGATATGCAGATGATACAGTATTGATTGCAGACAATGCACAGGATCTGCAACAACTAGTTGATGCGGTTGTTGCAGACAGTGAACAACAGGGGCTAGAATTAAATTGTAAAAAGACACAGGTTATGGTCGTCACTAGGAAGAACGAAATACCACAATGTAATATACACTCTCTCTCTCTCATCATGTTCCTCTTGTACCTTGCGGTGTCGAGGTGAAGTATAAACTTCGTGAGAGTGCCCGGTTATGGGCTTCGTATATCGACATTCCCATGGATTCTGTTATTCCCTCCGTCCAGCGTTTACGTGGTCGGCCTCTTCCTCTGTTTCCATCTGGTCTGTACGTCATTGCCTGTTGTGGCATGCTGTTGACTGGTAGCCTACTTGCATGGCCAAACCATTTGACTTGCTGCTTTCTAATAAAATCTAGAGCAGCTTTAACCCCCACTTTAGTCCTGATTTCTTCATTTCTGATCTTATCTCTTCTTGATACGTTGAGTATTCTTCTCAGGAACCTCATTTCTGTTGTTGTGATTTTTCTTTTCTCTTTTTCTGTCATTGTCCAGGTTTGGCATTGGTAGCACAGAGTTGGTAGGAAGATTGTGTTGTAAAGTGCTTTCTTAGTAGTTATACAAGTAAATGGGAATATTCTTCAACAAGTGAATAGGTACAATTATCTCGGAACAGTCATAAAATCTGATGGGAGATGTCTTGAAGAGATTAGAACAAGAATCGCCATGGCGAAAGTAGCCTTTAGCAAGTTGAAAAACATTCTGACCAATAAAAAGATGTCAATTGAAACGAGAAAAAGAGTGTTGAGGGGATACATAGAGCCTGCTCTTTTGTATGGATGTGAAACTTGGACAATGAGCAGTCAAGCTGAAAAACATCTGATGGCTGCAGAAATGTGGTTTCTGAGGAGAATGCAAAGAATACCATGGACAGACCGAAAAACCAACGACCAAGTACTACAGGAGACAAATGAAAATCGTAAATTGATTAGAGAAATTAGACGTAGACAGTCAAATTTTTTTGGACATCTTGTGGGAAGAAATGAGTTGGAGAACTTGGTGACAACTGGCAAGATTGAAGGGAACAGACCAAGGGGAAGACCGAGAAGTAAATACCTGGATGGCTTGGCCACATGGCATGGTCGAGACAGGAACACTAAGCTGATCCATGACTCTGGTGATCGAGTGAATTGGCGAGTCATGACCCCCCTCCCCCACGCTTTCCGGCATGGCACATGATTGATTGATTGATTGTTCACGCTAGTCCGATATCACAATTTGTATGTCAGAAAGTCAAGAACTCCACTACACTCCTTCAGTTTGATATCACAATTTGTATGTCAATAAGTCAAGAACTCTGTTATACTTCTTAAGGCTTATATGATATATGGTGCACAATATATTTATTGACCAGTCGACTCGTGATGCGTGCAATATCGCAACGGTCGCCCGGACTTCCCAAACATGTCCTAGTATCCATGTAAGGCTGGGTGGGCCTGGGAGCCCAGGTTAATCTTTACATCCACGTAGACGAAGATTTGAACTTACGACCACCGAGCCGGCAGGCCATAGGTCCAGTCAATGCGCCACGGCCGCGTCAATAGTGTTCTATAGTTGGTTATCTGATCCTGAAATGTTTATTGACAGTAGATCTATCAGTGGTCACGTCGCAGAAGTTTGATTGTCAGGGTCTTAAACCTGGCTCGTTGGACCTAACATATGTGAGACAAGTACAAGTACAAAATGATTGGACTTGACACACAATGACACTAAGTTCAATGGATTTATTTACAATTCACATGCAATACGATCTAGTTTGGCATGTGATGATCATTACTATACATATACAATACATCAGTACACTTACAGACAAAACCCACAGCTTCACAGTCTATCTCACAAGATATACAAGCACTCGACTTTCGGGCACAGAACTACACGAAGCCTTTCTCAACCCATACGTCCTGTCATGTCCGAGTTCCCAAGCCGTCTGCCGGTTTCCCCGCACAGCGCTTGCCCTGTGGATTGGCTTCACGAGGACTGCGTGCATCTTGCTTTGTCCTTGCCTGACCGCTGACTATCACGTCAGCCAGCAACCTGCGGGCAGGTAACTGGTACTCGCCTGGCGGGCGTAACGATGTTACTGCATCCCGATTGGAGACTATTCGCCTGGCGGGCGTAACGATGTCACTGCATCTCGGTTGGAGACATTAGAGATTCTGACACGCTCCCCCGGGGCTTATTCATGAAAGATTTTATATTTCATGCATACTCTACATAGATACAGGGTTAATCTTTTAACCATGTCAGAATCGACCTTTCTGTTGTCATGTACATTGGCATAGAAATACATAAGAAATGCAAGTTTATGTTAAGTCATGTGGTGTTCAATCTTTACCACTTTCCAAGTTTCATCCTGTCGATGGATGATCACCTGAGTTGCAATATTGACCCAGTCAGATCGGTAGCACCAGCATCCAATGCAACTACCTCGCAACCTCTTAAAAAATAAAAACGAAATAATATGCTTTTTGCAACAAAAAACATCAGGTAAGACTGTAATACGTCTTTTTATAAGCCGCATTTAACGCTCGAGCTCCGACCTCATTTGGCCGGGAGCTCTTCCGTTGGTCTACAACGTCGGTAACCCTATACCATGCCCAGCTGATGACCTCTTGGAGTGTTGACAATCTGGCAACACAATGGCTATTTTTATACAACACATATTCGAATACATTTCCATTTACCGCCCTTAGTGTAATACTGTAACAACAATTAAATGAAAGGGACATAATTTCAAAAGATCTCAAATCTAATCTATTACAATTATTATTCTATTTCTCAGCGTCATAGCTTGATGCTTTTCCATACTAGCGAAAAAATGTCGATAGTGTGAATAAGTTACTCAAGATATGATTCTAAGATTACACTAGTAGAAAACTACTAATACACAATTCGTGTATTCGAAATTGGTGTTTCATAATTATTTTAGAAGCGTCATAAATTTTTAAGGTTTTTGTTTATCGTCTGCTACTTTTGGTCTAAATTTACAAACTATCCGGAAGTACACACGAACAGCTGATGTCGTTAAAATTTCTATCACACACTTGTTCCGCTCTGGTGTAGCAATTCGGAATGTGAAATTGTTCTGATAGTTAATGTGTTCGTTGTTTCGCTGGAAATCTTCTGGATTGCCATTGACTGCATCTCATCTCATCTCATCATGTTCCTCTTGTACCTTGCGGTGTCGAGGTGAAGTATAAACTTCGTGAGAGTGCCCGGTTATGGGCTTCGTATATCGACATTCCCATGGATTCTGTTATTCCCTCCGTCCAGCGTTTACGTGGTCGGCCTCTTCCTCTGTTTCCATCTGGTCTGTACGTCATTGCCTGTTGTGGCATGCTGTTGACTGGTAGCCTACTTGCATGGCCAAACCATTTGACTTGCTGCTTTCTAATAAAATCTAGAGCAGCTTTAACCCCCACTTTAGTCCTGATTTCTTCATTTCTGATCTTATCTCTTCTTGATACGTTGAGTATTCTTCTCAGGAACCTCATTTCTGTTGTTGTGATTTTTCTTTTCTCTTTTTCTGTCATTGTCCAGGTTTGGCATTGGTAGCACAGAGTTGGTAGGAAGATTGTGTTGTAAAGTGCTTTCTTAGTAGTTATTGATACATGTTTGTTCTTTAGTATTGGTGCCATTTGTCCAATGAGTTGATTTGCCTTATTGCACCTATTTTCGATCTCGTCTTCTGATCTGCCATTTGATGATATTATACTTCCTAGGTACTTGAAGCTCTTTACTTGTTTCAAGGGATGTTCGTTTAGGTGAATTGTTGCTGTTTGTTCTTCTTTAGTTATAGTCATTACCTCTGTTTTGCTTGTGCTAATTTTCATGTTATGTTCCCTACACATTTCGTTTAGACTATTCATGTGGTCTTGTAATTCAGCTTCTGATTTTGCTATTAGTGCTTGGTCGTCCGCAAACAGGAGTTCTCTAATGGTTAGATTTGCAGATGGTTCTTCTTCTGTGTTCTCGTCATGCGGTATTCTTGCTGTCTCTGCTTGGCTGGTTTCTTTACATATGTTGTCTATATATGTTATGAACAAGAGAGGGGACAGGACACAACCTTGTCGTACTCCAGATCTTATGGTGAAGGGTTCTGAGTGTCCTCCAGTTGCTCTCACTATGCATTCACTGTTGTCGTATAAACTTCTACATAGGTTTGTTAGATGTGTACTCACTCCATATTGTTTAAGGATTTCCCACAGCTTGTTTCTATCTACCCTATCAAATGCCTTTTCTTGGTCAACAAAGGCTAAGTAGAGTGTTTCATTGAATTCAATTGATTTTTCTATAAGTTGTCTAAGAGCAAAAATGGCGTCTGTGCATCCTTTGTTTTTCCTAAATCCAAGCTGCGTTTCGCTTAGCTGGGGTTCTAAAGTAGTTCGTAATCTTTTTTCAAGAATTTTGCAAAATATTTTCCCAGTATGACTCAACAGTGAAATGCCTCTGTATTGTGTGCAATCTCTTTTGCTGCCTTTGTTTTTCCAAATTGGGATAATTATGGCGTTTCCCCAGTCTCGTGGTGTCTGTTGTTCTACCCAAACATGGTTGAATAGTCTATGTAGCCAAGCTGTTCCTACTTCCCTTGCTGCTTTAATTAGTTCATTTGGTATTTCATCCTGTCCTGGTGATTTGTTCAATGGGGCTAATCTGATGGCTTCTATAATTTCTTCTTTTAGTATGTCTGGTTCTAGTTCCTCGGTGACATCTGTGTAGGTCTCTTGAATTCCTGTGACATCTGATGGGATGTTGAGAAGTTGTTCGAAATACTGCTTCCATCTTATTAGGATGTGTTTTTGTTCACTTATTGGTTCTCCATTTTCGCTGTTAATTATTTCAGTTGGGTCAAAGGGTACTCCTCTGGTTCGCATTGCACTTATCTTTTTGTAGAAGTTTCTGGTTGCCTCCTTGTAGTTTTTATTTAGGGTTTCTCCATACTCTTCCCAGTCTTTCTGTTTTTCCCTCTTTACTATTCTACTCACATGTCTTCTCGATATTCTGTATTCTATGAGATCACATTCCTGTTTGCTCTTCAACCACTTTTTATATTTTTCCTTTTTTTCTTTTACCGCTTTCTTTACTTCTGCGTTCCACCAACTTGTTATTTTCTTTATCCGTGTTTTGCATTTTTTCGTGGTTCCGCATGTTATTTTTGCAGTATTTAAAACGCTTGATTTGAACGTCTCCCATTCTTCTTCCACTGTTTTTCTTTCCGTAGGTAATTTTACAAAGAGTTCAGTTAGTTCTTTCTCATAATTTTCCCTTACTGCCTCGTCTTTAAGGTTTTTTAAGTTTACTGATTCGCATGGCATGTATTTTCCTGCTTTTTGTTTTCTTCTTCTAATGGTTCTTATTGTGGCAACGACTGCTTTATGATCTGTGTTTATACTGAAATTGGGCACTGCTCTTGCATCTAATATATTTCTCTTTCTGTTATTTCTTGTTAATATAAAATCAATTTGGCTTTTAGTATCTAGATTGTTCCATTTATACCAGGTGTATACTTGCGAATCTTTATGTTTATAGAATGTGTTTGTTATATAGAGATCATGTTGGCTGCAAAGCTCTATCAGTCTACTTCCGTTATCATTCCTTTCATTTTGCTGATCTCCAAATGCTCCCAGGTGTTTTTCTATGCCCCCTCTGTTATGTCCTAGTCTTGCATTGAAGTCTCCCATAACTATGATGTTGTCCTGCTTATCTATTTTATTTAGCACATCATGTATGTCTTCGTAGAAGTCCTCACATTCTTGCTCATTATTGTTTGCATTACATGGTGCGTATATCTGTACATATGTTGTGATTGTTTGTTCTTTTATTCTCACTGTTATGATTCTTTCTGATATATATTTTATTTCTAGTATTGCTCTTGCTAGCTGTGGTTCGATGACTATTCCCACACCGTGTCTTGCCCTTTCTTGCTGTTCTACTCCAGAGTAAACAAACGTGTAACTGCGGTGGAGCTCCTTGCATCCTTTCCCTTTTGTTCCATTGACTGCATTGGTGTAAATGTCCTAGTTCAGTTCACTCTTTCGTTCACGGATTAAAATATCACTGGATATGTTCCACTCGCAGATACCACTGATAACTTGAATAGTTCGCTTGAGGTAAGCTTATGAGCGCCTGTGGCACTGTTCTTATTTCATAATATATACAGTTAATATTGTTCGCTTTCTAACACACACTACGCAATTATTCAAGACGATTACTACACTAATAATAAAATAAGAAAAAATATTTGCAGTGGGAATGAACCCTATCACATCGCACAGCTTTTCTGAAAAAAACACTTCACTGATGGCTGTGTTGGTCTGAGTGTTTTATAACACACTGCACTCAGACATTAGTGCTTACTGGGTCGTTCGGACAACGGGACAAAAGATCAGCAATCGTGTTGGTCCTGCCAGCGATATGTCGCACTTCAAAGCTGTAATCTTGCAGCAAAAGAGACCATCGCGCTATCATCTGGTTTGTCGGCACTCCTGAAGTAATAAATTTTAATGGACTATTGTCGGACTCTACAATAAAGTGCCGTCCCAGGAGGAATCTGGACAATTTAGTTATACCCACCACTAGAGCAAGGGCTTCTAATTGAGGTGTAGACCAAGCGCGTTCTCTTGGTTTCAATTTTCTAGAGACGTAGTATACAGGGTGTAGAATGTTGTCATGTTCCTGTAACAGAACTGCTCCAATCGCCACGGAGCTCGCGTCTGTGCGTAATCTGAAAGGAATATGTAAATTTTGCAATTTGAGAATGGGATTCTTTAAACTATTCTCAGAAAAATAAGATAACACTTTCTGGAATGCAAATTTTAGGCATTCATTGTTTACAATCTTTTCAGGCTGGTTTTTCGTTAGTAGGTTAGTAAATTTTTCTGTCAGTTCTGCAAAATCTGGTATGAACTGCCTATAATAATTTAATAGTCCTAACACACTTCTGACTTGTTTCTTGGTAGTCGGAAGTGAGAGTTTCAGTATTTTAGACAGATGTTATCGTCTGGCGTGACAAAGCCATTAGATATTTTGTACCCTAAAAAGGAGATTTCTTGATAGGCTATGTCAACTTTTGTAGGCTTCACAGTCAGTCCGTGCTGTCTGATCCGTTCAAATGTCTGCTGTAATGTCTTTATGTGGTCTGTCATCGTCTTTGTGTGAACACAAATGTTGTCCATGTAACAGATAATGTTTGTTATGTCAACAAGTAAGAGTCGTGTCATGCGTACGAATGTCGCTGGGGCATTGACTAGCCCAAATGGCAATTTGCACCATTCGTACAGTCCCCAAGGTGTGGCAAAGGCTGTTAGATGTCTGCTCTGCTCGTGTACCGTTATCTGCCAATAACCTTTAGTCATATCTAACTTCGTAAAGTACCTAGAGTCTGTCAGTTCTGTCAGTAGATCTTCGCAGTTGGTCATTGGTTCCAGATCTAGAAGTGTTATTTTATTTAATTTTCGATAATCTACACAGAGTCTTATCGTGTTGTCCTTTTTGCGTACCATGACCATTGGAGACGAAAAATGTGATTGGGATCGTCTAATGATGTTGTTTTTCTCTAAGCTAATGATCTCTTGATGTAAGTTTTCTTTGTAACGCAATGGAATGGTGTAAGGTGTGGATTTTATTGGTGTGTTTGAAGTGAGCGTGATGTGATGTTGTACTAATTCTTTTTGTCCTGGGTTATTGGAGAAGATGGTGTTGTACTGTTGTATGAGATGTTTGCAGCTGTCTGTTTCTGCTTGAGTTAAATTTGGGTTTATTATGATTTCTTTCAAGCAGTTTGTCGTTTCTAATGCAGGTGTTGGAATTTCGTCACTATCTTCGTCATCTTCATGGTCTATTATAACTGTACATTTATGTGAATTAAACATGTCAAAAGCCTGTGCTGAGTTCACAGGGTGATTTTCTGAATGTTCTTTATCTGATGATGAACTGTCAAATAAGGCGGCATTTGCTTTCTTAGTCATTTGCCTTCCTTTACACGCATGACGCCAGTGGCCGTACGCTCTACAAAGGAAGCATTTTCGTGCATTTTTAAAGGTTTTACGTTCCTTATCCTGACTATTTATGAAGTTCTGTAAGTATGTAAGATATGCCGGATTCTTGTCACACATTTCACCTTGGTGGTGTGAAATGTTACAAAATCTACAATGATTGTATTTCTCAGAAGTAGGCTTATATGTTCGTTGCCTATTGTAGGGTTCTGATCTAGGTTTTTCATAGTTAGCAGCTGCTACGAAGTTTGTATCAGTAGCCTCACTAGCAAAACAATGTTTATTGGCTGTATAGTAAGCCTAACAACGTCTCTCAATCTGTTTTACACTCGTACATTAATTCTCTTGCAAACATTTTGAAAATGATGATGGAAGGGATGTGATGATTTTATCCCTGATGATGAGATCTTCTAACTTATGAAAGTCTTTATCTACTTTCGCTGCTGAAAGCCAATTTGTAAATACGTCTCGGACTACGGAGACATAGTCAGAGAACGTTTGAGTAAGTTTTGGACTCAGTTTGCTGAACTGCTCTCTGTACCCTGCCTCATCTAGCATAAAATGTGCCATAATTTTCAACTTTAGATAGTGGTAATCTTTTCTGAGGTCTTTGGGGATAGTCTCTATGACTTTCAGAGGTTCCCCTGACAAACTCCTCATATAAATAATGTTCCATTCAGAAACTGGGACCTGATAATGGTCCATTAAGGTTTCAAAGTTCTGGGTGAACGCTGCAATGCAGTCACCTGAGGTATAATTTCTGACAATACCTTGATACATTTTGTACTGGTTTTCTTTTTCCAGTCTTTCAGATTTCTTAGACTCTTTGTTTACGACAGTATCGGCTTCAAGCTGTTTAATTTTGAGTTGTTATTCAATCTCCTCTCGTTTACTTTGAGCTGAGATCTCTGCCTGTTTTAATGCTCTTTCAGCCGCTCTTTCCTCGCGTTCGTGGTATTCAGAATATTTTGTTTCACTCCACCTTGTTAACTCGTCACCAGTTAACTTTAGCTTTAAACCCATCTCGATGAAGTCGTTTAACGAAGACATGATGGAATGTTTAAATGAAAATGAGTTATCAGACACACACTTTGTTACAAGGTGTTAGTAACGTGAAAAATTTACAATCTTGTTGAACTTACAATTCATGCCCAAATTTGCATCCGAAAGTATATACAAAAAATATACTCAAGTGTACTGGATGCGGTGGAGACTGGTTCACACCAGGGCTAGGAACTGTAGGGTCGCTACTTCAAGGACAAATGACCTCTACGGGCAAGGGTTTCAGATGGCACAGAAAACCTACTTTCTTTTGGGAGGAAATAAGTTAGAATCTACCTTTATGTGATGTGTATGCTTGTCACTAAGTTTTGATTAGGTATGTATGGCGTTGAGTGTAATTGTCGGTCGTAATGCCGTCGGTCAATAATTTTTTTTCTTCAAATCACAAGTCACTTTCTTTCCCAAACTTTCTGCTTCCCACAACTAACTTCACAAATACAATCTAGATATATTTCAACAATCTACAACTATGATGGTACATCACTTACATCACGATGACATTCAGTAAGGACATAGACATCATGTTTACAAGATGGCGACAAGGTCAAAATGGCGACAAGTTCAAAATGGTGACAAGTTACACAATCACCGATGTTTTGCACGTTTACAAGTTCAAACAATCTAAGAGGACGAGCTCTACACGTTCAAACAATCTAAGAGGACGAGCCTTCCACGTTCAGACATGTCAGGGTCTTAAACCTGGCTCGTTGGACCTAACATATGTGAGACAAGTACAAGTACAAAATGATTGGATGACACACAATGACACTAAGTTCAATGGATTTATTTACAATTCACATGCAATACGATCTAGTTTGGCATGTGATGATCATTACTATACATATACAATACATTAGTACACTTACAGACAAAACCCACAGCTTCACAGTCTATCTCACAAGATATACAAGCACTCGACTTTCGGGCACAGAACTACACGAAGCCTTTCTCAACCCACACGTCCTGTCATGTCCGAGTTCCCAAGCCGTCTGCCGGTTTCCCCGCACAGCGCTTGTCCTGTGGATTGGCTTCACGAGGACTGCGTGCGTCTTGCTTTGTCCTTGCCTGACCGCTGACTATCACGTCAGCCAGCAACCTGCGGGCAGGTAACTGGTACTCGCCTGGCGGGCGTAACGATGTTACTGCATCCCGGTTGGAGACTATTCGCCTGGCGGGCGTAACGATGTCACTGCATCTCGGTTGGAGACATTAGAGATTCTGACACGATGTAGACTTGTACCTGCTAGTTCATAAAAATAACACTATTCTTCTGTAATTACATTTATAATTTTCGGTAATTAAATTCATTATTTTCAGTATGCACATAACCTACCGGAATTATATTCATCTATGATGAGGCCAAGAGATCTGTATAAACCAATTATAGAATCAGGTGGAAATCAGATCCTCCAGGTCACCAGAAATATGATGTATATTTACCAAATCAACGAAAGAAAACAAGTAACAGTCTGACTTAGCACAGGACACAGCATACTAAAACACAACAAGCTTAATAAATTATAGATAGAAGATACTGATGATTCTGACTTTTGATCTGGTAAAATGACAGCTACAATTGTGTGTCCAATATATGCAGAACAGAGAAGTCTATTTTGGCCTACACGCGTTTCATTTGAGTTCAAAATGTATAGAGATGTCAAGACGCCCATGTTGACTCTGGTTTCTCTGGATTGATTCATCTTGACGTCTCAGAGTGAACGAAGGTGAACTTCTATCTGGTTATTCTATTGTGTTGTAGTGCTGGATAGAAACCTCAAGCTACGGCTTGCAACCTGGAACGTGAGAACCATGTGTCCAGGATTTTCCTCCGACTTGACAAATATTGACGATGTGAGAAAAACGGCTGTGATTGATGCTGAACTCAATCGTCTTAACATTGATATTGCTGGCCTGCAGGAGACTCGCCTCGCTGAGGAAGGGTCACTCAGGGAAAACAATTATACCTTTTTTTTGGAAGGGAAGAGGGCAGACAGAAAAAAAGGCAACATGGGGAGGGCTTTGCAGAGAAGAATTTGCTACTGGGAATGATTGATATCCCAGCTGGAGGTAATGAAAGATTAGTATCACTGCGCTTGGCAACCTCATGTGGATTTACCACCATTCTCACTGCATATGCACCGACACTCGCTTCCTCTGATGATGTGAAGGATACGTTCTATGAGCAGCTAGACTCTGCGATCAAGGCAGTTCCAAAATCCGACTACATTTATATGCTCGGTGATTTCAATGCTCGTGTGGGCAAGGACTCGAGTTCATGGCCAGTGTGCCTTGGAAAATACAACATCGGTCGCATGAATGATAATGGGCAAAGGCTGCTGGAGCATTGCACTAGAAATGACCTATGTATTACAAATTCCTTTTTTAAAACAAAAGAGATGCATAAGGTCACATGGAAACATCCAAGATCCAGCCATTGGCATCAGCTGGACTTCGTTATCACACGGAGACAACATCTGAACCATACATCATTAACTCGAAGTTACCACAGTGCTGACTGTGATACAGATCATTCTTTGGTTGTTGCAAGGATTAGACTGAGACCAAAGAGAATCTACACAGCTAAACACAAGTCTAGCCGCAGGATTAATATTACTAACACTCACGATCCTGGAAAGTGCTTTGAATTTCAACAGCAACTTGAAGACGCTTTCAATGATACATCAGAAAATTGTATAGTAAATGATAAATGGAGTAAACTTAAGGAAACTATTTATAAAACAGCGGTAGGGGTTTACGGCACAGTGGATCATAAGAGGCAGGACTGGTTTGCGGCAAACAGCCAGATACTGCAGCCCTTGATTGATAAAAAGAAGATAGCTCTCTTAAGAAACAAGGAAAAGACCAACGCGTAACACTCTGAGTGAGCTGAAGCAAGCGAGGAAGGATGTACAAAAGGCTGCCAGGCAGTGAGCGAATGACTATTGGATCAAGTTATGTGAGTCCATTCAAATCGCAAGTGATAAGGGAAACATCAGAAGCATGTATGAAGGGATAAAGAAAGCCTGTGGTCCAATGATCAAAAGAAGTGCACCGCTGAAAACCTTGACTGGAGAAATCATCACTGATAAGAAACAGCAGATGGATAGATGGGTCGAGCACTATTTAGAGCTTTACTCAAGTGAAACCAAGCTAGCAGATGATACCCTCAACGCCATAGAGGCCCTGCCAACTCTTGACCACCTGGACACACTTCCCACTATAACAGAAGTTAAGTGTGCTATAAATGAGCTTGCATCTGGCAAGGCTCCAGGTAAGGATGGGATTCCAATAGAGGTGATCAGGAGTGGGCAAGACACACTCGCTCTACAGATCCACCAGCTAATAGAGCTATGCTGGCAAGAAGGACAAGTCCCACAGGATTTCAAAGATTCAAACATCATAACGCTGTACAAGAACAAGGGAGATCGGACAGACTTCAAGTCCTGGGAGATCAAGTCTACCCCGAATCACAGTGCGGCTTCCGTCAGAACCGGTCTACCATTGATATGATATTCTCATTGCGACAGAGGCAAGAAAAATGCCGGGAACAAAATCAGCTACTGTTTATTGCCTTCATCGACCTCACAAAGGCATTCGATTTGGTCAGTCGTGAGGGTCTGTTCAAAGCACTAAAGAAGATTGGCTGCCCACCAACTCTTCTGTCCATTGTGGAATCGTTCCAAACAGGCATGAAGGGTATAATCAAGTTTGATGGCTCAACTTCAGAAGAGTTTGAAATCAAGAGTGGAGTTAAGCAAGGTTGTGTAATATCCCCCACCCTCTTTGGGATATACTTTTCACTTCTACTGAAATATGCCTTTCGTGATCAGGATGACGGTATATACATTCACTCACGCTCAGATGGTGGCCTCTATAATGCTTAGAGATTGAAGGCCAAGACCAAAATTAGCAGGGTACTAATCAGAGAGTTGCTTTTTGCGGATGATGCTGCGATTACGACCCACTCTGAGGAAGATTTACAACATCTACTATCTGCATTTCCCAATGCTTGTTCTGAATTTGGTTTAACAATTAACAAAAAGAAGACACATATTATGTCACAAGGTGCACATGGTGTACCATAAATCTTTATTGACGATGCCGAACTGGAGATAGTAGACCATTTTACATATCTAGGATCAGAGGTAAATAGCAAATTATCCCTCTATCAGGAAATCAACATCAGGATTGGCAAGGCAGCTACAACAATGAACATGTTAGCAAAAAGAGTCTGGGAGAACAGGAAGCTTACTGCCAAAACAAAAGTCCTCGTCTACCAAGCCTGTGTCCTTAGTACTCTTCTTTATGGCAGTGAAACCTGGACAACTTACTCACGCCAAGAGAAACGTTTAAACAGCTTTCATATGCGGTGTCTGCGAAGAATACTTGGTATTAAGTGGCAAGACAAAATCACAAATACTGAAGTATTGGAAAGATCAGGTTGTGTGACGGCGTATTCCATGCTCAGTCTTCGTAGACTTAGATGGATAGGACACGTTAGGAGGATGAATGATGGTAGAATACCAAAGGACATCTTTTTCGGTGAATTACAGACGGGTAGGAGATCTCAGGGTCGGCCTCTACTACGATACAAAGATGTGTGTAAGCGGGACATGATTGATACAGGCATTGATAATGCACATTGGGAGCACGTCGCCGCTGAACGTGTTGCATGGAGGGCAACTATCAGAAATGGAATAAAGACAAAGGAGAAAATGATTGCAGATAAAGCACACACAGAGCGTGAGAGACGTAAGATGGTGCAATATGGTGGAAATGACCATGTTTTCACATGCACCTATTGTGGGCAAACATTTGCAGCAAGAATTGGCCTTACCAGGCACACTCGCCACCGCCATGGATCGTAGTTATTAAGCCTTTTTGAAGCACAATGTACCAAACTATCGTCTGTCAAGACGGAAAGGTGCCAATGAATGTAGTGCTGGTACAAATAATGTCTTCTCTCCCGTACCCATTTTGTAAAGATGAGTTGACCGCAGAGACGCCCTGCTGGGACAAAATAAGCCTGCCACGTGTAGGAATGCCCAGCACTAACCACTATGCGCCTCCTCAATAAATGGCACATAACTTTTCACAGGGTGGCTTGAGATCCATAAAAAAACATGAGGCATAATTTTGCACATATTGATACACATTCATAGAAGTCAAGTAAAGAGTTAGAGATCAGACAACACATTAGACAACATGCCTATAGGAATTTCGGAGTTCGAACCTCCAAATGACATAACGCCTTTATTTCCCAAAAATTCTGCTTGATATTGCAAATAAACAGATAATTTAAACTCTACATGCTTTTTTATGTTGCATATCCTTTAGAGGGCCGGTCTCCCGGGTCGAGGGGTTAGCAGCTTTCTCCGTAACCCCGAATACTCTCGTGGTTGACGTGAGCGCACGAGAATTGGAAGCGGTTCGAGTCGCGCCAGTGACTTATGAGAGTATGGAGCCGGTCGCTCAGAAAGTCGTGGCGTGCTGATGAGCGTAATCTAGCCTAGGAATCAACATACAGCTGAGAGATGCTGATGTTGACCGCAATATCCTGAAACAGGATGGAAACGCGGGGAAAAAAATAATATCCTTTAGAGGACGTTGCAGTCAACACCAGCATTACCATTGCTTTCTGAACGACCGGCTTTCATACCCCCGTCAGTTACCAGCGCGGCCCGATCCGGTGCCGAATCTCGCGCTGCTGTGTTCCCCCACGTGGATATATGGGATTAAGAACAACGTCGTTACCACCTTGGCCAGGGATGTTATGGTGTTAATCTGTAATTGAGTCTGTTTCGTCAGTTAGAAAGTAACTTCATTAGACGCGACCAGTAACGGTGCTATCTTAGTAACTGTAACGACTCGGATAGGCAAAGTGATGATGCCGACCTGAGAGGAAGCCGGCTGGTACTGGCCACACTCTTTTCCGTGGATATATTCTTCTGGTCAAGGAGAAGAAAACAGATTACGTGCATGCTGGGGAAAAACGTATTTCAATGATTAATGTGCTTGAACATATTGCTTTATCATGGGATGCATCTATGTAATCGTGCATAGTAGTGGACTGGACAATACAGTATGATTGGACATCATACTCATCACAGTTTTGTAAATGGTTGAATAAATGATGTGTTGAGGAAGCCTGCAAAGAGGTTTTACGCCGTGAAATAAATGTTGGCAAGTTCGCTTTACTACCATCACTGTCAAACACAGTTCGTCGTCTGTACAGCGTGAATTTCCACATTGTACCCATGTCGAGCTTGACCGGCATTCAATTCTCACTTCAAATACTTCTCTGTTATTGATTTATCTTGGACATTAACCTCGGCTGAGCTTTTCGTTCTGGATCTCTGTTATTGCACACAGATACCTCCACAAGTGTTTCAGTCTCCGCCCACAGACCATGCAAGGAGCTTCTCAACACAGTGCACAAAGTCCATAGCCTCAGCGAGAATTCAAATGTATATACCAGAATTACAAATATTTGCATGTTTTTTCTTACAATGTCTTGAAGATTTCACCTCGGTAGCAGGTGATTATTTTCGATATCGAGTGGCCCAATGATACTTACTATGTGCAATGTGCATAGGGGCCTCATAGTTTTATTCACCTTGATCGAGGAAACTGTATGTTCGATCCATTCCCCCGAAATTAGGTAAAAGATCGCTATTCGTTACTATTTTATATAACATTCACATTTCCATATGTTGATATCCACGTAAATAGCTTTCTATAAAGTTATTGAAACATTGTATTGGTTATCATCAATTCATTTTAATACAGAAAGTTATTTTGTTTAATCCTTGGCTCCATTTCAATTTCTTTTTTTTTCTAATTTGTTTTATGTGTAAACTTTAGAATTAAAATATTCGATTAATGTGTCATATTTACTTATATTTTCTGCAGTAATTGATCATTTTCAAATTTAATTTCATTAGAATGCACAAATACACTTAAAAGTCTTCTCTAGAAGAGAGAACCAATAACAGTAATTACAATTGCATTACAATCGGGTCAGAGGAAATAAAAAATATCCTAAATGTAACCGAAAACGTGATATAAAACAACGTAACTGTATGTATTCATTGCTTGTAATCCTGTAGGCTACATTTAACGTGACCAATGGTTTTGTTTTCACTTCCCGGCAGGCCTGGCCATAGCTGATCTATTCTCCCTGGTCACTCTGCTCTGGACCAACATCTGTTTGACCCCGGCATTCCGTGCTGCTGATGTACCCTTCGATTCCTGGGAGTTCCAGCACCCGACCAGCTGTGTCCTTCATACGACGTTCACGCGACTCTCTGGCTGGATCACGGCACTGGTCACTCTGGAGAGATGCCTGTGTATAACGGCTCCACTAAAGGTGTGTTTTGTGTGCACAAGATTAATCTCCAGTAATAAACACTACAAGTAAATAACACCTATTCACGCCATAAAGTTTAATGGGTGTATGGTGTTAACCCATTATGTGTAGACCCACTGGCACTGAGTGATGTGGTCAATAACCCACCCGCAGACTTTACATCCCAGGACATTTCTGGCACCCATTGCTAGGCTTCGTGAACATATGTCTACCAGGTGGTGGGCAAGCATGAAATCCATCTCTCTACTGTGGTCAGGTATAGAGAAATGAACTAACATTGGAATAGCACTCATCAGCAACATGAAGTGCTTTGTTGCTGGCGTGGGCGATCATGCTTCTTCACATCACTGGATCTCAAACATGTGTAACAATGTCTCCATGACGTCATACAACAGCTGTCAAGAATCCTCTCTGTCTCATCCCCTAACGTTGTAACAACAACTTGACCGGTCTGTACCACACCGACCGCCTGTATTTCTCACGAGATCTCCTGGTACCTATTTTAGGCTGGGTCGACCTGCCAGACAAGGTTCATGTTTACAACATTCGCAATATACCCGGTGCGGATCCAGCCAAGACCCTTACACGGCAGGCGAAGGTTTAGCCGCCCCGCTACCGCGGCCCCCATTCCATTAGGTGGCTTGTGATACTCTCACCTCCATCATCCTACGTGTTATCCTGGGCTGAACCTTATCCCCATAACTTTATCTCCAAGTTTATTTGAATGCTGACGTTGTTATAACCTAGAAAGCACAAATATACTTCTGAATATAAGTCAACGGCCCTCTTAATTAATGTTCTTAGAATATCTGCAGTTCAAGAACACTGGATAAGAGATTTGAATGATGGGGTGAGATTTATGAGTCCATAAATGAGACTCCATGAATTCAATGTTTGAACGCGTAGTATATCTGAACCCACGGTTCATTGTATTAAACACATGACCAGGCTGGTTTAGAAAATAGCTCCTGTATGAATGTAGGCAAATTTATTACTTAATTAGCTACTGGAAATTAACTGTATACTGTGTATGTTTCGAGAACATTCCTATTCTCTTCTTCAGGCACACGCGATGGTTATCTCTGATATCATTTAAGTTTATTTCTTTGTGCGTTTTATGTCAGAAAAAGAGAAGGATTTTCCTTGAAACCCGTTTTCCTTGTCAGCATGTTTCTGTAGCT
Source organism: Cepaea hortensis (assembly GCA_963921405.1). Classification (NCBI taxonomy): domain Eukaryota; kingdom Metazoa; phylum Mollusca; class Gastropoda; order Stylommatophora; family Helicidae; genus Cepaea; species Cepaea hortensis. The sequence continues at coordinate 65,703,455 of OY992894.1, read as the reverse complement.
GGAAACATTTAACACTGGTTTAAAAAGACAAGTAGAATGGATTTATTGCACTGGGATTGTCCCGGACAGCCGTGGCTGTCTCCTCCATTGGCACCTTGCCGTCTTGACAGACGATAGTTTGTGCTTTAAAAAGGCATAATAACTTTTAACTATGGCGGTAGCGAGTGTGACTGATAAGGCCAATTTGCGCTGTAAATGTCCGTTCACAGCGGGTGCATCTGAACACGTGGTCATTTCCACCATCATGCACCATCTTACGTCTCAAACGCTTGGTGTGTGACTTTTCTGCAATAATTTTCTCCTTTGACTTTATTCCATTTGATATTTGCCCTCCATGCAACACGTTCAGCGGCGACTTGCTCCCAATGTGCATTATCAATGCCTGTATCAATCATGTCCCGCTTACACACATCTTTGTATCGTAGTAGAGGCCGACCCTGAGATCTCTTACCCATCTGTAATTCACCAAAAATGATATCCTTTGGTATTCTACCATCATCCATCCTCCTAAGATGTCCTATCCATCTAAGTCTACGAAGACTGAGCATGGAATAAACTGTCACACAACCTGATCTTTCCAATACTTCAGTATTTGTGATTTTGTCTTGCCACTTAATACCAAGAATTCTTCGCAGACACCGCATATGAAAGCTGTTTAAATTGTTCTCTTGGTGTGAGTAAGTTGTCCAGGTTTCACTGCCATAGAGAAGAGTACTAAGGACACAGGCTTGATAGACAAGGACTTTTGTTTTGGCAGTAAGCTTCCTGTTCTCCCAGACTCTTTTTCTTAACCTGTTCATTGTTGTTGCTGCCTTACCAATCCGGATGTTGATTTCCTGATCTAGGGATAATTTGCTATTTACCACTGATCCTAGATATGTAAAATGGTCTACTATCTCTAGTTCGGCGTCGTCAATAAAGATTGATGGTACCCCATGTGCACCTTGTGACATAATCTGTGTCTTCTTTTTGCTAATTGTTAAATAAAATTCAGAACAAGCATTGGAGAATGCAGATAGTAGACATTGCAATTCTTCCTCAGAGTGGGTCGTAACTGCAGCATCATCTGCAAAAAGCAACTCTCTGATCAGTACCCTCCTAATTTTGGTCTTAGCCTTCAATCTCTGAGCATTGTAGAGGCCGCCATCTGAGCGTGAGTGAATGTATATACCACCATCCTGATCACGAAATGCATATTTCAGTAGAAGTGAAAAGTATATTCCAAAGAGGGTGGGAGCTAGTACACAACCTTGCTTAACTTGATTTCAAATTCTTCAGAAGTTGCACCATCAAACGCTTGATTATACCCTTCATGCTTGTGTGGAACGATTCCACAATGGACAGAAGAGTTGTTGGGCAGCCAATCTTCTTTAGTGCCTTGAACAGACCCTCACGACTGACCAAATGAAATGCCTTTGTGAGGTCGATGAAGGCAATAAACAGTGGTTGATTCTGTTCACGGCATTTTTCTTGCATTTGTCGCAATGAGAATATCATATCAGTGGTAGACCGGTTCTGTCGAAAGCCACACTGTGATTCGGGATAGACTTGATCTCCTAGGACTTGAAGTCTGGGCAGAACAATTCTGGCAAATACTTTTCCAACAATACACAGAAGTGAGATACCCCTATAGTTGTTGCAGTCGCTCCGATCGCCCTTGTTCTTGTACAGTGTTATGATGCTTGAATCTTTGAAATCCTGTGGGACTTGTCCTTCACGCCAGCATAGCTCTATTAGCTGGCGGATCTGTATAGTGAGTGTGTCTTGCCCACTCCTGATAACCTCTATTGGAATCCCATCCTTACCTGGAGCCTTGCCAGATGCAAGTTCATTTATAGCACACTTAACTTCTGTTATGGTGGGAAGTGTGTCCAGGTGGTCAAGAGTTGGTAGAGCCTCTATGGCGTTGAGGGCATCATCCGCTAGTTTGGTCTCACTTGAGTAAAGCTCCAAATAGTGCTCTACCCATCTGTCCATCTGCCGTTTCTTGTCAGTGATGATTTCTCCAGTCAAGGTTATCAATGGTGCACTTCTTTTGATCACTGGACCACAGGCTTTCTTTATTCCTTCATACATGCTTCTTATGTCTCCCTTATCACTTGCGATTTGAATGGACTCACATAACTTGATCCAATAATCATTTGCACACTGCCTGGCAGCCTTTTGCACATCTTTCCTAGCTTGCCTTAGCTCACTCAGAGTGTTACGCGTTGGTCTTTCCTTGTTTCTTAAGAGAGCTTTCTTCTTCTTATCAATCAAGGGCTGCAGAGTCTCGCTGTTGGCCGCAAACCAGTCCTGCCTCTTATGATCCACAGTGCCGTAAACCCCTACGGCAGTTTTATAAAGAGTTTCCTTAATTTGACCCACTTTTCATTTACTGTACAATTTTCTGGTGTATCAGTGAAAGCATCTTCAAGTTGCCGTTGAAACTGAAAGCACTTTTCAGGATCATGAGTGTTAATAATATTAATCCTGGGGCTAGATTTGTGTTTAGCTGTGTAGATTCTCTTTGGTCTCAGTCTAACCCTTGCAACAACCAAAGAATGATTCGTATCACAGTCAGCACTGTGGTAACTACGAGTCAATGATATATGGTTCAGATGTTGTCTCCGTGTGATGATGAAGTCCAGCTGGTGCCAATGGCCGGATCTTGGATGTTTCCATGTGACCTTATGCATCTCTTTTGTTTTAAAAAAAGAGTTTGTAATACATAGGTCATTACTGGTGCAATGCTCCAGCAGCCTTTGCCCATTTTCATTCATGCGACCGATGTTGTATTTTCCAAGGCACACTGGCCATGAACTCGAGTCCTTGCCCACACGAGCATTGAAATCACCGAGCATATAAATGTAGTCAGATTTTGGAACTGCCTTGATCACGGAGTCTAACTCCTCATAGAACAAATCCTTCACATCATCAGAGGAATCGAGTGTCGGTGCATATGCAGTAATAATGGTGGCAAACCCACAAGAGGTTGCCAAGCGCAGGGACAATAGTCTTTCATTTCCTCCTGCTGGAATTTCAATCATTCCCAGTAGCGAATTCTTCACTGCAAAGCCCACACCGTGTTGCCTTTTTTCTGCCTGCCCTCTACCCTTCCAGAAAAAGGTGTAGTTGTTTTCCCTGAGTGACCCTTCCTCAGCGAGGCGAGTCTCCTGCAGGCCAGCAATATCAATGTTAAGACGACTGAGTTCGGCATCAATCACAGCCGTTTTTCTCACATCGTCAATATTTGTCAAGTCAGTGGAAAATCCTGGACACATGGTTCTCACGTTCCAGGTTGCAAGCCGTAGCTTGAGGTTTCTATTTTTATTTTTGTTTGTACCTGGTGCATTGGTTTTATAGCCTGCGATTCAGATTTTGTCCTAGCCCCAAGCACCCATTGAAGCAGGCAGGCTGTTGCGGATCAGCACCCAATTGGCTGGGGGATGCCCAGCTTGAGGCGGGCGGTAGCTGATCAGTGACACCTATAGGTGTCTCCCACCGTCAGAGGCAACGCGTGGCGCCCCATGTCTACGCCAACTGACAAGGACTTATAACCCGTAACAGTTGCCTCTCGGTTTGATTCCGAGACCAGTTAAGACCAGGGATGGAGTTATTGCCTCTCCATAGCACAAAGCCTGGGCTAAAATATAGAGATCATGTGTTGCCCATGCAGCATGATCTCTCTCTCGGCCTGCCTAGTTCACTCCAGAGGAAAGGTAACACCCCAACATCTGGAACAAGACAAGCTGCAGATGGCTGTCTCCACAAAGCAGCTAAATGCCTATCAAAATCCTCACAAACCACGAACCTCGTTGCTCCAGCAACGAAACCCCAGTGGTCTCCGAAAAAAATGGACTCGAGAACCGGATGACGGAGTTTGAAAACGAACCCCTGTTCTTCTAAATACCAGCCAGACGGCATCACCATTTTGCCACGAGATTCCCGTTAGCTCTGTTAGCAAACATATGTTTGTATAAACGTTTGTTTTGTAACTTTGTCATTTGTTTCTGTTTAAATACATGTCTCCAAGATTAAACAGTCTTTGTCTATTTACAGGTGAAAAATATAGTGACATCAAAGCGAGTGTCGGTCGTGGTGGTATTCACTTTTGTAGTTCTCCTCTCTAGCATCACTCCTGTCTACATGGTCTTAAGACTGGACTGGAAATTTTTCCCGGAGAGAAACAAAACACTTATCGGCATTGTTTACACCCAGGATCGGGAGAGAGTTGAGCGGATTTCTTACTTCATCAATAACGTCTTTATCCCGTTTGGATCGTTTATTGTCATCGCTATTTGTACAATCATACTGGTGACAAAGCTGAGAGAGAACGAAAAATGGCGGAAAACTTCAACAGTTTCCATTCAAGGTGATAATATCTCTAACCGGAACCAGAAAGTGGCAAAGATGGTGGTCATGATTTCTACATTATTCGTCATCTGTTTCTTTCCACTCAGTGTGACCTTTATAGCCATGGCCCTGGAACCAGAACTGTCGATGAGCGGTAAGCACAGCGGCTACCTGGTGGTTCTGGTGGGCATCGGCTTCTGCCTGGAGTCCATCAATTCCTCGGTGAACATCTTCTTCTATTACCGCATGAGCAGTAAATACAGAACAACGTTTCGACGACTGTTTCACCTGAAGAATAGCCACTCGTGCAGTAAGAGCTTTAGTACTACAGATCCAAGCTTAGTCTGACAGCTGTGCAGTCGCCATGTTACCGATTCAATTGAAAGCCAAGGCAGAAGGAATGTTTTTTTTTTTTTTTATGTTGCATTTCCCTTGCAGGACGTTGCAGTCAACATCAGCATTTTCAGCTGCTGTTGATGTACTAGGCAAATTTTACGTTCAGTAGTTTGCCATTGCTTTTTGAACGACCGGCTCCCATACCAACACGTTATAACACAACGCGACAGGGTCTGCTGCACAAATCGGTCGTGGCTGCTTTTCGAACGCCTAGTAAGCGGCTCAGGAACCGCGTTCGCAAGTCTTTGGCCACGGAGAACATACATAGTTTTGGATTGTCTAGCAAGTAACGCACATAGTGTTGAGATGTCTAATAAGTAACACATACAGTATTGAGATATATAATAAATCACACATAATGTTAAGATATCTGACATATCTGAGATATCTGAGATATCTAACACGTAACACACATAGTTATTTCTAACACGTAACACACATAGTTATTTCTAACACGTAACACACATAGTTATTTCTAACACGTAACACACATAGTTATTTCTAACACGTAACACACATAGTTATTTCTAACAAGTAACACACATAGTTATTTCTAACACGTAACACACATAGTTGTTGCTAACACGTAACACACATAGTTATTTCTAACACGTAACACACATAGTTATTTCTAACACGTAACACACATAGTTATTTCTAACACGTAACACACATAGTTATTTCTAACACGTAACACACATAGTTATTTCTAACACGTAACACACATAGTTGTTTCTAACACGTAACATATATTGTGTAGAGATGTGTAACACATAACACACATCGTGTACACATGTAACACATACCAAATGTAATGTAGTGATATGTAACACATACACATATAATGTAGAGATATGTAACAAATAACATACATAGTATAGGGATATGTAACAAATACCACAATAATATAGAGATATGTAACACACACCTCACATAATGTAGAGATATGTAACACATCCTCACATTGTGTAGAGATATGTAACAAATAACACACGTGGTGTAAATATATGTAACACATATCACACATGGTGTAGAGATATGTAACAAATAACACACGTAGTGTAAATATATGTAACACATATCAAATATTGTGTAGATATATGTAACAAATAACACACATAGTCTGTAGATATGTTACACATAACCCACAGATTATAAAGGATGTTATAAACATGCACAGCATTTTGCTTACTCATGTAGCGGGTCCTTTGCAGAGCGTTGCTTCCATTGCAGTCTCCGATAAGAATCTCGATCTGGTGTCAGTTCACATGCCTTTTCATATTCGAAATGTCGCAACGCCCTGTGACTACATTCATGATGTTCGAATTGTGTCGCTTCTTTCAGGGTCCATGCCTACCAATAATCTTATTTTTAGACCAACATGGCGTTGAAACTAGCCAAAGTAATTTATTTAGCTGCCCAGATATGATGCAATTTATAATGCAATTTATACCCACTTTGAGATCTGTAGAACGGCAGCGCTTGTCATCTTCTTGATCCACGTTATTCTGGGAATCTTTCTGCAACATTTAAGTTCAACAGTTTTCAGTTCCTTCTTTAGTGATTTTGGAAATGTTGCATGACTCGCATGCCTATGTTGTCACGAGATAGATGCACGTTCTCAAATATTCTATTTTAATTTGTTTCTTGGTGTTGTGCCACAAGTTCTTCATTCTCTTTACTCTCTGCATTGCTATGGCCAGTCTCCTTCTAGTTTGATAATTATAGAGGCAAAGTATTCAAACTGTGTGGCATTTTAAATTCATTCATTGTTAATCGTAATGATTGTTTCATTATTTTGTTTTAAAGTAGAGAAATAAAGATTTTGATATTTGTATTGTCTGTTGACAGGCAAGATTAACTGTTCTGGTCCTTTAGCACTGATTTAGAGAAGGGTCATACCATCTGCACATCTGAGTTTTTGAATTGAATTACCATCAACTGTAAATGGATCACAATTGCCACAGATTTCATTTCTTTTTTGTGTGTGTGGGTTTCTCATTACCCTCCCTGCATAGATGTAGAACACATTCATTTTTCAGACCTGTCTTACTCGCCTTTGCACCTCAAATCAGTTTGATGTTTCACGAGCTTCTCTAACGCGATGGAAATACATTGTCTGATGTTTGTCACAGCCGAAGGCCTTATGATAGTGTATGGGATCATTATGAAGTATTACATAATTTAAGTAATCCGTCAATCAACATGACGTGGTACACATAAAACAGGCGCACTCACTTGAATAGCTTGTACAGGTCGTGGCTCCGGCTGAAGTGATAATATATAAGAAATTGTTTGGACGGTAGGACCATATATGAATACACATGTGTTGATTCAATATACTTCTTAATCAATGAGTAAGGTTCCGTTTCCACTATAAAGGCTGGCTACATTGGATTCCCAACATATCTGTCTCGTGCATTAGTTGTACACTCTGACAAACTACCATTCGTCCATCACTTGATGGTATATACAGTCTTGTATCGATATCGACGTCTTTTTCTGTAGCCTTTAATGTTTCTTTCCAGTGTTGTTTTAGTACGAGTGCTGTGTCTTTTAACTGTGGCTAAAATGTCCCTCTTGTCTTTTTTAAAATTTATTTTAATTAAACTCTCTTTTAATTCACAGTCGCCTTTCAACAAACACAGTCTTACCGTTGTTGGGGCAGCATATGTTTATGTCTTTGATGTGGATGTCTCGACTTAAGAAAGTTATATATTGAAATTGTGAATAAGACTTGTTTTGCTGCTTGAAAGATTCGAATATGCACGTGTTCAAATCTGTACAATATTTGTAAAAATATGTAACATTTAATCGAAAGCAGTCACAATACTTTACAATATAAAAACACTGTGTCATTTCTGATGTTTTGGAAATATAATCCAATGTAAGGTATATATATATAATGAATATTATTGTGATAGAAAATAATGCAAAAATAAATATAAATAACCTAAATATTACTAGAGCTGGGTTGTGTTTATTGGTATCAGGTCTTAATCAGATATGACTGAGCTACTGTATAACAGTAGTTGGTACTACATGCTGTCTGTTAGCGCCGAATGTTGGGTGAATCCGAACCCCACATTGTGCCAAGAGCTACGAGCGGAGGAGCACAATTGGGAAAGTTCAAGCCTTATCCTAGTGCGAGGAAATGCAACCTGAAAACTAAATATCATGGCAGGGCAGACCAGACCCTAATCTTGGTCGGAAATTGGTCTAAGATCGCAGCTCCAACACTTGGGCAGTAAGAGTATTGCTTTACTGAGCCACAGCTTCTGCAGCTTGCCTAGTTCCAGAAGCTTTGGTGTTACCTTTCCTCTAGACTAAACTAGGCAGACTGACAGAGGGATCATGCTCCATTGTCTCTACAATTCAGCCCAGGCTTTGTGTGTTGGAGAGGTATAACTCTATCCCTGGTCACCGCTTTGGGTTGTAGGTATTATGCCATTTGGAAGCACAATATAACAAACAATCGTCTGTCAGGACGTCAGGTGCTAATACATGTATTCATCATATGTAATGGCAAAATTGGCCGGTCTCCGTGGATAACGGCTTACGGACGCAATTCGTAAGCCCGCTTACCCGCGTTGGAAAACAGCTGCGTCCGATTTGGCAGCAGACCGCGCTGCGCTGGGTTTAACGAGTTGGTATGGGAGCCGGTCGTTCAGAAAGCAGTGGCAAACTACTGAACGTAAAACTTGCCAGGATATCAACAACAGCAGTAAAATTCTGGTGTTGATAGCGATATCCTGTAAAGAGGATATGAAAAAAAAATGGCAAAGTTCGGTTAAATTATGTACAAGTAACAGCTGCTTTGTCTTTGCCCGCATCCATTTCCGGCCACTGTATGTTTTCTTCTTATGTTGTTAATTATATGTGTGATTTTATATAAACACGAGACCATTGGTCAGTTTTACAAATCAGTATCGGTGCGAATTCAAAAGCATGACCTCAGAACCGGCAGGCAAGTGCGCTGGCGGCAGTGCCACAGCGGATACCCTCTTGTTTAGTGACCGTTGAATGCACGTACTTCTCTTCATCTGATAACATGCTGGTTTGTTCTTGGCATGTTCTTTTCTGTATCTCATCGATACATCTTCCATCTGATGCTGTCCGTGTAAGTAGGTACTTTAATTTCTGTACTTGACCCAGACTACTATAACTAACGTTAATTGTACATTTAGGCATGATACATTTCTTTAATAATATCAGTACTTCTGTCCTCCTATTATTCAAAGTGAGGCCCATAGTTTTCACTTTCTGCAACCACTGTATATATAATTTTCTATAGCCCCTTCTGATTTGTTGCTAGTCGAGATGGTGTCATCAGAATAAGTTATTTATATTGTGACCACCAACCGCAACCCCTGGCATGTTGGCTATTGATCTCAATAAGTGTGGGAGTTTGTTCATACTAGTTTAAGTGATTATGTGAGGCATCATGTATGTGTCTAGATGTGAGGAAGTGTGTGTGGGGGACGTATGTGTGCGGGGGTTGTGTGTGTAGGGGATGTATGTGTTGAGGGAGTGTGTGTAGGGGGATGTGTGTCGGGGTTGGGGGATGGGTGGGTGGGGGATGTGTGTATGGGCGGGGATGTATGTGTGCGTAGGGAGATGTATGTGGGTGGGGATGGGTGTGTGGGTGGGGGATGCGGGTGTGAGTGAGGAATGTGCCGGTAGGTGAGGGATGTTTGGGTGGGTGGGGTGATGTGTGGGGGATGTGTGGGTGGGTGAAGGGACATGTTGTGGGTGGGTGATGTGTGTGGGTGAGGGATGTGTATGTTTGAGTGGGGGTGTCTGGTTGGATGGTAGGAAGTGTGTGGGTGTTAGTGGGTGAGGGTTGTGTGGGTTGGTGGGTGGGGAATGTGTATGTGGGTGGGTGAGTGCGGGTGTGTTGATTGGTGGGGTGTGTGGGGGTGGGGGATGCGTGGTTGGGGGATGAGTGTTTGGCTGGGTTGTTGGAGATGTGTGGATATTGGTGGGTGGGTGGGTGTGTGTGGGCTGAGGGATGGGTGTGTTTGTGAGGAGATGTGTGTGTGGGAGATGTGTGTTAATAAGGAAGGGTGGGTTGGTGGGTGTTTAGGTGGGGGTTGAGTGGGTGGGGTGTGTGGGTGTGGGTGTGTGGATAATGTGTGTGGGTGAGTGGGGGGATTTATGGCTGGGTGAGGGTGTGTGTGGGTGGGTGGGGTTGTGTGTGAAAGGGTGTGTGTGTGTGGGTGGGGGATGTGTGTGGGTGGATGGAGGGTATTGTGTATGGATGGTTGACATGTGACGGGGTGTGTTGATTGGTGGGTGTGTGTGTGGGTGGGGGATGCGTAGTTGGGGGGGGGGGGTGAGTGCTTAGCTGGGTGGTTGGAGGTGTGTGGATATGGGTGGATGGGTGGGTGTGTGTGGGCTGAGGGATGGGTGTGTTTGCGGGGAGATGTGTGTGTGTGTGGAGGATGTGTGTTAATAGGGAAGGGTGGGTTGATGGGTGTTTAGGTGGTGGTTGAGTGGGTGAGGTGTGTGGGTGGGGGTGTGTGGATAATGTGTTTGGGGGGGGGGGGGTGGGGGATTGTAAGGCTGCGTGAGGGTGTGTGTGGGTGGGTGGGTGTGTGTGTGTGAGTGGGGGATGTGTGTGGGTGGATGGAGAGTATATGGATGGGTGGTGGATATGTGTGGGTGGGTGGGAGTTATGTGTGGGTGGATGGGGATGTGTGCGTTGGTGAGGTATGTGTCTCATATCATTGCAATATGTAATATTGTTTATGTTTACAACATTAATTTGACAATCTATTTTCCTATGTAAATGTATCATGCACTATTGATGAATGAAAGATGAGTGATTGGAAAGGCCGAATGTAAGACGGGCCTGCGTGCTCAATTTGTAACCCTTTTAAAATAAAGATGAATTGAATTGAATTGAATAAAATGTTCCTTGCTTGCTTTAAAAACAAAAATTCCAATTCGGCCTCATGCAACTTGCTTCTTTCAGCTGTAGTTATTGTTGAAGTCCGTAGTTTTTGTGGGTTTATTCACCCTGATTCTTGTCTTGTGCGTTCTTACGAGTTGATCCTGACCCTGACTGGTTATATTGGCTTCTGTGTCTGAGACCGGGGGGGGGGGGGGGGGGGTGTATGGTTGGTCGGCGGCTGTCTTTTTCGCCCGTCTCCTCTCGTGGTTTCTTTTGTTAGTGAAGGCTCCTGGCTCGCCTGGCTTGACTGGTTTCAGTCCTTATAAGGACTTTTTATTTGGCGTTTTTGCCTCCTGTTTTGTGTAATGCCTGTAGAAGCTTTTCGATGTTATTTACCACCTTGCGCTTTTTTTCACTTTCGCGTCTGAGTTCTTGCTGTCTTTCGATTGCATCCTTTGTGGTTAGCCATGGGACGATCTCTCCGTCATCTATATAGTATTCGAGGTCGGCATCAGTCATAGTGTATCTCAGGGTATTCTATCGGTTTCCCCCTGAGTTTTTTGGGCTTCGTCTTTTCTGTTTCTTCCCACCGCCTTCTGAGTTCCTCGCGCCTGAGTCCCCCCCCTCTCTCTCTCTCTCTCTCTCTCTCTCTCTCTCTCTCTCTCTCTCTCTCTATATATATATATATATATATATATATATATATATATATATATATATATATATATATATAAGTAGACACCTTGCAGTCTTGACAGACCAAAGTATGTGAGTGGAATGTGGCCAATATTCCATCACAATGTCTGGGCAGAGCTTCAGAGATCATGTGATGCCCAAACGACATGACCCCTCCCTCGGCCTAGTCTTGTGTATTCCAGAGGAATGGGTAACCAATACGTCTGGCACAAGGTAGGCTGCAGACGCTGGCGGCTCAGCGTCAATCCACCGAGACCTCACCACCACGAGCCGGTGGCGAGTTATGGCCAGACCCTGGCACCCAAGGGACCCGGCTTAGAGGCGTTCAGCCATGTCCCACAGGTGAGGGCCTTGTACGAGCCCGGACCATGAGGGCGCGCACATCTGTCAATCACAAGTGTCCGGACCTGTGTAAAGCGTGTACTATCGTCAGACTCCCCACCTGACTTATAGCGGTCCCCGCGACCAGCGGGAATAGGTCCGCCATAGCTACCGCAGGAGATATTGCCTGTCTATTTGCAAGCAAATCTCCCATACTTCCACTGTGCGGATCTCGCGACCAGCGAGAATAGGCCCGCCGGAGATTTGCTCGTCTGCTGCGAACAAATCTCTACCGAGAGACTGAATAAGTAAAGAAACGATAAAAGTAGTGGTATTTCAATTGCGCTTGCGCTCCCATATATATATATATATATATATATATATATATATATATATATATATATATATATATATATATATATATATATATATATATATATATATATATATATATATATATTTGCCGCTTCTATGCACTCCTCCAAGGTAGGGCCATCCCCGGGCCATTCCATGCCTAGTCAGGGTACTCATCTTGGTTTTCTTCCGATGTCTGGCGAGATGTTGGTTTCTCCTTGAGTTTCTCTGGCGTCATGGTTGGGCTGCTGTCTTTATCTTGCGGTTTCGGTTCGGTCTTTTGTTGGGTTTCGCCTTGCGGCTTGTCTGTATTCTCCTGCATGGCTTCTGTTGGTTTGTTTCGGATTAATTCCATGTCAGCTTTCAGCAGCTCTCGCTCCGCTTTAATGGTGCGCAGCGTTTCTTCGTTTTCCTTGTTCATCTCGGCCATATGTTTCACTTCTTGCTTGATGTTTTGCTGGATCTCCTTTATTTCAGCAAGCAGCTTTTCACTGTCGCTGGTCGGTGCCTGTGTTTGAAGTAGCTTGAATAGCTCATCTGTCTGGTCTTGCAGTTGAGCTTTTCCCCCACGTGGCTGACTCGCACCTCCGCATTGCGTCCTTATATGGTATCTTTGTGTTGATGGCGAACTTTAAGACGTCTCTGTGTCTTTGGAGGTACGGACAGCCCAAGTATCTTGCTCCTTGTTTGCCCAGGCAGTTGGCGCATTTTCTCTTGTTGTTGGGTGCTCACAAGTCCGTGTCCTGTTTGGCCAGCGGACACTCCTTGAAGGCGTGGTGATCGGCGCAGTATCGACAGATCTCTGTCTTACTGCGACATGTTGCTCTGCTCTGGCCGGCCCTATGGCATCTTGAGCATTGATTGACTCTTGCGATGAATCTCTCTGGCTGTTGCATTTTTTTGTTGATTGATACTGTGTTCGGCATCTCGCTGCCCTCTGTCGTCACCACCCCCCAGGTTGTAGGAATCTTGGAGTAGGTGAGGAGCCGCTCCGCCTTCAAGTATCAGATGTGGTGGGTTCTCTTCTCGTAGCTGCTTCAGGATTTCTTCGTTTGATAGCTCCACTTAGATACGCTTGACAACCCACTTGATTGTCGGTGAGTCGGTGTTTCTGCCTCTGGTGTCTTTCTCCTCTCTCTGCTTCTCAGTAGGTTTGACTGTTTGTGGTAGGTTGTCGTCGTCCTTCCTCGTGGTAGCTGTCGCGAGTTAAATAAACTTGTTAGTTGCGATCAATGACAACCAAGCCCGACATTGGTCTGCAAACACAATAGACCCTGTGTTGTTGAACAGACTGAGAAAATACGTCGTTGGAACTGTCTGCACCTGGTCGGCTTTTTTGTATGAGATCAAAGTGAGTCACGTCACGATGTCTACACATGGTCGACAGTTTGTTGACAGGTTGTTGTTCGAGAGACGTGCACTGGCGTCATCTGTCTGCAGGGCGGGAATCGGCAGTTGAAAGTGATGGACAGAATGTCTGCCAGAAGTCGGAAGGATTCTGTCATATGGGGAAAAGGTCTCCGGCTCACAAACAGCCAAGATCTTTGTTGTATGAGACAAAGAATTTCCCAGATGAAAGTGTACTTGACAGGAATTGACTCTGGTTAGTCTAGAAACAGGGGGACAAAGCCAGATTCTGGACTGATTGGCGTCTGGACTTTTTGGTGACGTCACTCAAGCACCCATATAAACCCAGTTCGGTAAACAGATGGAGGGAGTCGAGTAAAACATTCTGAAGTGTTAGGATCAGTGCATTATTCTGAGTTGCGTTACATGAGTGAAACTATAATGTCTAAGTGGTGATAGTTTTCCGCGGACATAGATCCAATATGATTGCATAGTTTCTCGAGTGGCAACCAAAATAGGCATCTGGTAGGCTATTAATAATATCTAATTTAAGAGTATGATTAGGAATAGAGTACAGTGCTGTGCGGTGATATAATGTATTATGATTAGTGATAGAATGTTCTATTAGTGCGGTGCTAGAAAGTATCATAGGAGCGTCGGCACTGGTATCCTATTGTGTGGCTTCAAATAGCTTGTGTGATATATCATTTTACTCGGGGAGTTGAGGACAATGTAGTGGAATAATAATTAGAGAGATTAAGGATGGTTGAGAGGGAGGAGGGGAATGTGAAATGGTAGGATCTTCCAGTAGGGCATCTGCTGGGTTTCTACCCATTCCTTTATTCTTTCCTGGTGTTGCCATGTATAAGACCATTGTGATGCGCGATTTGGCCGTATGACAGAGATCGGATCTCTGTTATAGATCTGAGTGCTGCTATTGGCCTACAATCACCTAATTACGGTCAGGATTGAGTTGCCCTCACCATGATGTTATCTACTCTACAGGTTCCATTTACAGTTCCCCTTGAGTGTTCCACGTGAGTGTGAGATGATTTATTACGAAGAAGCAGTTCAAAGTTTTATACAATGATGGCTCATGGAAAGAAGACAGAGGTTGCTGAGAGGTTTTTATACGGGGCTCAGAACCTAGTTGTTCCGCAGAGACCTGGCTTCTGCTTAGCAGGATTTAAGGAACATAAGTGTTGTGTTTAATGAGTGATAAGCTTCATCACCGAAGATTAATAACTCGCATACTAAGGATATATATATATATATATATATATATATATATATATATATATATATATATATATATATATATACACACACACACATATACCTAACAAACATTAATAGGTTGTGTTCTAAAAGAGGGGAAAATGATATAATCAGAGACTTATGAACATTAGATTTTCCCCAAGTGACATTTCAGTTAATTGGAAGATTATCAGTTCAACAAACATTATGAAACAGAGTAACTTCACCGTGTGGTAGAGTGAAGACCAAGATCAACAGTGTCTATCGGATTACCAGCATCCTGTTTGTTCGAGTGATTGGAGAAAGTTGTCATCTTCTGGGTGAGGTTCACTGTCCGGAATAAATGGTGCTGTTGTGTGCTAAGCACTATGATGTTACAGACTTTGCTTCTAAATCACTGCTCTACCATTAGAATATTCGACACACATTCTACACCTTATACACACATACACACTTCTCCTACATATACTCTTTGCTTTAATAAATTTCTTGTTTTTTTTATTTTTTTGTTGAAGCTAGAGTTGTCAATTATGTTATGTTGGGGGGGGGGGGAGAATGAGAGGGGGCATAATCCAGGGGTGAGTAAGAGTGAGTGGAAGGTGTCTTCAGATTGAAGGAGTGTGTGGACGGAGTCTGCTGGATATCTCCAGGATAGAGATATTGAAAAAAAAAATAATGTGGGTGTTGATTCCCTTCACTCCAGGGACGACACTAAAGTGGTAAAGAAGAACAAGTAACTAATACGACATTCATTCTTTACACTCACGACATTTATTGGGGGCTCGTAAACGTGATCTTTTGTACAGCGGGATCTTTAGACAACGGGATCTTTTAACACGGGATCTTTAGTTAGAGGATGGAGATATCCTATTAGTGAGAATCCAGCTAGAGTGAGTGTGGATAGGTGTTAGGACTTATCTTACCTGTTCACACTTCACACGTCTGCATAGGTCTGTTGTCCTGATTCTACTTTTGTCACTGAGTGATTGTGTTGTGTTGTGTGGTGTTATATATATATATATATATATATATATATATATATATATAAATATATATATATATATATATATATATATATATATATATATATTGTATTTGGTCATTATCTATATAGTTGTTTAGAGATAATCTATACTCTATCTGCTGAGTAACCTCTCTGTAAAATGGCCACTCTTAAACTGACCACGGCAGAACTTAGGGCAAAGGGGGAAGACATGGGATTGTCGGGTTCTGCACTAACAGATTACATATAGGAAGTGGAGAGAGAGTATCGTCAAGCAGAAAGAGAAGATCGAAAGGCGGAGTTGGAATTGAGAAGGATGGAGTTGGAACAAGAAGCAAGGAAATTTGAAGCTGAGCAAGCAGCTAAGAAATTTGAAGCTGAGCAAGCAGCTAAGACATTTGAAGCTGAGCAAGCAGCTAAGAAATTAGAAGCTGAACAAGAAGCTCAGAAAAGGGAGCATGAGTACCGGATGCGGGAACTCGAGCTTAAGAGGCAATCTAGTGGGGAAACTGAGGGAGCAGTGGGAGGTTCCTCTCTCCCTGGCTCAACACCAGTAGGTGGACATAGCTACCATGCTATGAAGTTCCCTCTAGCGATCTACGAGGAGGACAAGGAGAAGATTGACCAGTACCTTCAACGCTTCGAGGCTATGTCAGTTGCTATGGGTCTGGAGCGTGACAAATGGAATCTCAAGCTATCCCAGGGATTACGCGGGACCGGTTACGAGGTTTATTCTCGCCTGCCGCCAGGACACGAGAACAATTATGACGAGTTGATGACGGCGCTGCTGAAACGATTCGAAGTTACGTCACATACCTACCGGAAAAAATTTCGAGGAGCAAAACGAGAACCGGGGGAGTTGTTCGCCGCTTATAGTCTGCGTCTGAAAGCATATCTCCATAAGTGGATAGATTTGGCTGGGTTCGCGCATGACTATGAAAGTCTGGAAGAGCTCACGGTAGTCGACCAGATGCGGAAGCAAATGTCGAAACCTCTCAGGACATTCTTGGGAGAACAAGGGGCGGAACGAATCGACATGGTGACGAAATTGGCAGAACGGTTCGTCGAGGTCCATGGGGAGGCAGCAGAAAACGTTTCTACAAACACCAAAAGTCAGGAAAAACATAACCTGAAGAAAGCAAAAAGTACAGGAACTAAGAAGGTGGAACCATATGTCAAAACTTCAGAGGACAGTTCGGAGAAGACGAAGGGGGAAAGCAAGAAAGCTTCGGGCTCTACACCAAAACGACCATGGTCGGAGAAGTGGTGTTCGATATGTAAGTCACCTTCTCACAATACGAAGGAATGAAAATCGAAGGCTAAGAACCCTCACTCCGCGGCATGTCAAGTGACTTCAAAGCAGGTGGACACTGACAATGCCAAGGTCGACAAGGAAGCTCGCCACCAGGAGAGCTCAATAAAGTCCGGCACTAGAAAATCTAGGACAGGGAAATGGTGCAAACACTGCAGGTCGAATACACACAATGCTATTGACTGCAGGGGAAAGTCAGGAGACACTCAATTCGTCGTGTGCCCCGGAAAACCTATGGTGGAGCCCACCGAACAGGTCGAGGCCGAAGGAGAGACTCCAGACCAGGAAAAACGACCTGTAGTGGAATTGGTAGAAGTTAACGGTCGTCAAGTGGAGTGTTTATACGACACAGGCCTGGACGGGGAGGCCGTGATTTCTGCGGATCTGGTACATCCAGAACAATTCACAGGTGAAACCATGGAGATACAGCCTGCACAGAAGAGTGCTGTAGCCATGAAATTGCCCATTGCCAGAGTGGAGATTCGGTCAAGATATGTCATCGGCACCATCAATGCCGCGGTGTTGACCGATCCCATTTTTCCCGTAATCCTCGGTTGCCGGTATGTCTTTCTGGGAATGCCCAGGGAGCCAATCCATACGGGAGCAATACAGACTCGCTCTCAGACGAAAACGGATGAGGCAGAAGCAAATGTGACTAACCCACTGCCAGGGGAGTTGCAAACTGCCCAGAGTGAGGATGCTACTCTACGTCCTTGCTACAAAAAGCTGCAGAAAAGTGCTGATCCACCCAAACGGGGGCAGTACTATATGAAGAATAGGATACTCTACAGGAGAGCCGGAAGGGGAGACAACCTACATGGTCAGTTGGTGGTCCCAAAGGCCCATCGTTCCCAGATTCTTCATATGGGGCATACCATCTCATTCAGTGGGCATATGGGTATTGCCGCCACAATGCAGCGAATTGTCTGCCATTACTATTGGCCGGGAATGACAGGTGATGTGCGTCGGTATGTGAAGTCATGCCCTTAGTGCCAGAGGGTGGCACCGAAACACTGGACAGCACCGGTGGTCTTGGGTGAGATGCCCCATGAACTCTCCTTTCGAGAGGGTAGCCATCGATATTGTGGGTCCACTTCCTAGGACTAGGAAGAGGAACATGTACATACTCACCATGGTGGATTGCTGTACAATGTGGGGTGAAGCCATACCGTTGACCACGATTGACTCGAAACGAGTGGCGAACGCACTGATGGAGGCCTTTACAAGATTAGGCTTTCCTGATCAAATACTGACGGACAATGGGTCCCAGTTTTGTGGAAAACTTATGGAGGAGGTATTTAGGGTGTTCCACTCTAACCATATCCATACCAGCCCTTACCACCCTCAAGCCAATGGACAAGTAGAGCGTTTCAACGGCACGTTGATGACAAGGCTCAGGAAACTAGCTCAGGAAAAACCTGATAGGTGGGATGAATATATCCCAGCAGCCCTCTTTGCCTATCTGGAAGTTCCTCATGGCTCTACAGGACTACCACCTGCTACGTTGCTGTTTGGTCGTCCAATCAAAGGACCGTTGGAAGCCATGTTGAGGAGTTGGACTGAAGAGGGGACGTCAGAAGAAGTGATCTCTTCTTACAAATATGTGTAGGAACTGAAAGAAAAACTTCACAAGGGATGGACTCTGGCTAATCAAAACTTGAAAAAGGCCAGAAAAAGACATGCGGCTTACTACAACCGTAGATCTAAAGACAGATCTCTAGAGGTGGGAGACAAAGTATTGTTGCTACTCCCAACGGGAAACAACAAACTGGAGATAGGTTGGCAAGGACCATTTCCCGTGGAAAGGGTGATATCCAGAACCAACTATCAGATTCGGATCCGGGGAAAGTCGAAGATTTTCCATATCAATCTCTTGCGGAAATACGAAGAGAGACCGGGAGACAAGGCAGCTCACCTCCTGGCAATGGCAGTTGCAGTGGAGACAGAAGTGGGAACCAACGAGGGCAGGGAATATCCCTTGGTACACCAGGAAACCTATAGGGATGTGCAAGTGAACCCTGATCTGACTTCCAAGGAGAGGGAAAAGATAACCCAGGTTCTCGAGTCTCATAAGGAGATACTGACTGATAAACCAGGACGAACGAGGTTGGTGGAGTTCGAGATGACTTTGACCACTCAGGAGCCTGTCCGCCAAAAGGTTTACCCAGTGCCATTCTCTAAAGAAAAAGCCCTGGAGGAGGAAATACAAAAACTGCTGGAGGGTGACGAGATTGCACCCTCCACATCCCCATACAATGCAGGGGTAGTTTTGTTACGCAAACCAAGTGGAGAACACCGGTTGTGTATAGATTACCGACTTCTGAACAGTCATACACAGTGTCAGGTGGAACCTTTGCCGAATCCAACTTAGTTATTCGCGAGGCTCCATAAGGCAAGGTATTTCTCAAAGGTGGATCTGAGTCGCGGGTATTATCAGATTCCGGTCAAACCAGAGGTTCGACCCCTACTGGCCTTCAGTACCCCCAGTGGACATTATGAATTCAAAGTCATGCCCTTTGGACTCAGCAATGCACCTAGTGTGTTTACTCGCATGATGAGGACTTTACTTGATCCTTTAAAGGATCCGTCCATCATCTCATTCATGGATGATATTCTGATTTCCAGTGACAGTTTGAATGACCATTTACAATCCTTGGAACGAGTTTTCAATAGGCTCAAGGAAGCAGGGCTTACAGCTCGCCCAACCAAGTGCATGATCGGTTACCAGACTCTGGAATTTCTAGGTCACACCATCACTCCAGGACACATTGTCCCAGAGGAAAAGAATCTAGAGAAAATCAGAAGTGCTCCAAGGCCAAAAACGAAGAAGGATGTGCGATCTTTTCTCTCGTTGTGTGGGTTCTACCACAAATTTATCCCACATTTCACGGAACTGGGAGCTCCTTTAACAGAAACCTTGAAAAAGGGATTCCCAGATCAAATAGTTTGGACAACAGAATGTGAGAGTGCCTACAGTCAGTTGAAGGAGGCCTTGGTCAGCAAACCTGTGTTACAGCTCCCGGACCTTTCCAAACCATTTGTGTTGAGAACGGATGCAAGTGGGATTGGGATTGGGGCAGCTTTGTTACAGGAAGGAAAAGACGATGCTTCAGTTTTGAAACCAGTGGCATACGCAAGCAAGAAACTTCTCCCGGCTGAGAGGAATTATTCGACCGTTGAGAGAGAGTGTTTGGCTCTCGTATGGGCCGTACAAAAATTCCAGCCTTATTTGTATGGAGTTCAGTTTCGAGTTCAGTCGGATCATCAACCCTTGATGTTCCTGGCCACTTCTCAGAAGCTCAACGCCCGTTTGATGCGGTGGTCGTTGCTACTTCAGCCATACCACTTTACAGTGGAGTATATACCTGGAGGGGAAAATGTTGGAGCTGATTTCCTGTCTAGACATCCAGCTTCTGAGGAAGAGGAATAGATCATCTGGATCGAACTTCCAAGAAGAAAGAGTTGTTGCGGACTACTCTCTTAGGAGGGGGCCTATGTCGCGAGTTAAATAAACTTGTTAGTTGCGATCAATGACAACCAAGCCCGACATTGGTCTGCAAACACAATAGACCCTGTGTTGTTGAACAGACTGAGAAAATACGTCGTTGGAACTGTCTGCACCTGGTCGGCTTTTTTGTATGAGATCAAAGTGAGTCACGTCACGATGTCTACACATGGTCGACAGTTTGTTGACAGGTTGTTGTTCGAGAGACGTGCACTGGCGACATATATCCCATATATATATATATATATATATATATATATATATATATATATATATATATATATATATATATATATATATATATATATATATAGACACATCTACCTAACAAACATTAATAGGTTGTGTTCTAAAAGAGGGGAAAATGTTATAATCAGAGACTTATGAACATTAGATTTTCCCCAAGTGACATTTCAGTTAATTGGAAGATTATCAGTTCAACAAACATTATGAAACAGAGTAACTTCACCGTGTGGTAGAGTGAAGACCAAGATCAACAGTGTCTATCGGATTACCAGCATCCTGTTTGTTCGAGTGATTGGAGAAAGTTGTCATCTTCTGGGTGAGGTTCACTGTCCGGAATAAATGGTGCTGTTGTGTGCTAAGCACTATGATGTTACAGACTTTGCTTCTAAATCACTGGTCTACCATTAGAATATTCGACACACATTCTACACCTTATACACACATACACACTTCTCCTACATATACTCTTTGCTTTAATAAATTTCTGTTTTTTTTTTATATTTTGTTGAAGCTAGAGTTGTCAAGTATGTTATGTTGGGGGGAGGGGGGGGGGGAGAATGAGAGGGGGCATAATCCAGGGGTGAGTAAGAGTGAGTGGAAGGTGTCTTCAGATTGTGTGGACGGAGTCTGCTGGATATCTCCAGGATAGAGATATTGGAAAAAAAAATAATGTGGGTGTTGATTCCCTTCACTCCAGGGACGACACTAAAGTGGTAAAGAAGAACAAGTAACTAATACGACATTCATTCTTTACACACACGACAGTAGCTTCGTTAGAGATTGCTTGATGTTCTTGTTGTTTGCTGCAGCTCGCAGGTAGGTTCTCTCCGCTAGTCTTCTTGTCGCCTCCCACGCTGCACATCTTGGATGCCACGTGTCTGTTGGTGTTCCTGCAACGTTCCATTTTCCTCCGTATTAGGTCGCTTGACTTGTTCAGATGATTTGTCTTGTTAGCGGTCGCAGTTGCGAATGTATGAACGAACGCGAACAACGAAAACAAACGAAAAGTTCCTAAATGGTTGTTAATTATTATAGTAGCTGATTGCTTTCAATATGTGTTGTTTATTATTCGCGGATTATTTCTTCATGTTTCACAATGTCAAACGCTTTTTCACACCCTATGACGAAATGTACAGATCTGTATTTACTTGTATAAAAAATGTCACTTAAGAGTCGACTTCATTGCACCGGGTTGTTATCCCATATGGCTCAGTCTCTTTCCGCAGCGCGGAAAGCGTCACACAAAGCACGAACTCCGTGGCTCCAGCGATGACCCACAGGAACCTCCGAAATAAATGCACTCGTGAACCGAAGGACACGGCCCCGATTCTAACCCACAACCTTCGGAGCCCGAGGCAGACGGCTTAACCACTTGGCCACGGAGACTCCCGTACAGAGAGTCCCTATGGCGAAGTTGTATTTACTTGTATGGTTATTTCTAATAAACAATCTCACATGCCCGTAACTGTCTTCTTCTAATGCTGGGTGACGCGATCTGTTTTTTAGTTCTACGTATAATGCAGTGGACCCCCACATTCTGCAACAAGTATTGGTAGACCTTCACCAGTGTCATGAATATCCAGGCTTTTGTCATCAATCAGCTCTTATATGTATTATGACAATCTATGAATCACATTCCTGGGTTCCCTGGTTGACCCAGACTAAAATGAGTAGCAAAACTTTCCTGGGAAGAAGGCGGGGGAGTGATACTAACCACACCACCCGCTGGATGCCGATTGTCCAATAACAAAACGTGCCTAGCATGAAAAGGATCCTTTAGTTACTTCCTCAATCATCATGTGCCATGCCAATAAGCGTGGGCGGTCATGTTTCGCCATCTCACACGATCACCAGAGTCGTGGATCAGCTCCGTGTTTTGTCGTGACCATGCCACATGGCCAAACCATCCAGGTATTTACTACTATGCCTTCCCATTGTTCTTTTCCGCTCAATCTTGCCTGTTGTCATCAAGTTCTCCAATTTATTTTTTCTCATAACGTGGCCAAACATTTAATTGTGAATATCTATTACTAATTTCTCTAATCAGTGTACGATATTCATTTGTTTCTTGTAGGACTTGCTCATTGGTTTGTCTATCTGTCTATGGTATTGTTTGTATTTTCCGCAGAAACCACATTTCCACAGCCATCAGATGTTTTTCAACATGACTGTTCATTGTCCACATTTCACATCCACAAAAACGTATAGGTTCTACGTAGCACCTCAACACCCTTTTTCTAGTTGTAAATGACATCTTTTTAATTGGTCAATATATTTTCCATCTGTCAAAAGTCTACCTTCGCCATGGCGATTAATGTTCTAATCTCTTCAGGGCGTCACACATCAGATGTTATGAATGTTCCAAGATAATTGTTCCGATTCAGTTGTAAAGTATATTTCCATTTACTTGTATATTACAATGTGGAAATCTGGTTTCTGAGGAAAATGCAAATAATACCATGGACAGACAGAAAAACCAATGAAAAAGTCCTTCAAGAAACAAATGAAGATCGTAAACTGATTAGAGTCATTTGACGTAGACAGTCAAAATTTTTTGGGCATGTTATGAGAAGAAATTACTTGGAGAACTTGGTGACAACTAGCAAGATCGAAGGGAAGAGACCAAGGGGAAGACCGTGAAGTAAATACCTGGGTGGCTTGGCTACATGGCATGGTTGAGACAGGAACACGGAGCTGATCCACGACTCTGTGATCGAGTGAAATAGCAGAACATGACCGCCCACGCTTATCGGCATGGCACATGTTGGGTGGATACAATGTGGTGTTTCCATCTCCCTAGTGACGAACGTAATCTGCGTCTTCTTACAATTTAATTCTAACCCTAGTTGTTCAATCTGTGCAACAAACGCATGTTTAATGTTGCATATCCCTTACAGGATGTTGCAGTCAACACCAGCATTTTTCAGCTGCTGTTGATGTACTAGGCAAGTTTTACGTTCAGTAGTTTGCCATTACTTTCTGAACGACCGGCTCAAATACCCCCGTAAGTTACCAGCGCGGCGCGAACCGCTGCTGATTCTCGCAGCTGCTGTTTTCCCCCTTGGGTGTACGGAGGAATGAACAGGCTGATAGGCTGGTAGGGAATGCACCTCTTGGTGGTATCTTGCCTATGGACAAGGGGGATGTGGTTGTGCGCTTGTGGGACCAGGTGGACAAGGCGGGGGAACAGATTGAGAACCCATATGTGGAAAGAATGAGATTGTGGGGGATCGGCAGGGGTTCTGGAAGAATCTCAAAACTGAGAGGGAAGACCCGGAGAACTTTTAATCAGATAGCGGTGGGAACGATTATTAGTATGACTCTTCGCTGGCTGTTGAACGAGGGGACTGAGCACGTATGGGAATGCCCTGAGTGCAGTGATGTCGGTTCTTAACTCAACTCAACTCCCCCGTGGATATACGGGTTAACGAACAATGTCGTTACACCCTTGGACAGGGCGACCGGTAGCGTTTTACTAAATGTTAATTCTTACTTTATGAATTATATTACTTTGCCCCACTAATGTTGTACTGTACTTCGTTTTAAACATCCTGTGGTATTTCATGTTTTCCTGTCTGTTACAATATTTACTTGGTGGTATAACCTGTATGCCTGTTTGCCGGTCTTGAAGTCGTGGCTTCAAATTCTCATTGAGACGGATTATCAAACTTGACCTGGGCTCGACTAGTTGACCCAGATGAAAATAGGTGAAATGACACGGGAAATAAAGAAAGCCGGCCTTAGATTGGCCACATCAGTTCTCAAGTGCCAGTTGGTATATGCAAATATGGGGCTAGAAACATTTGCACATGATTCCCTTAGGCGTGTAAAGTGGGCCTGTGACTTACTTGTATATAGAAAATGGTAATTTGCTCCAACTTCGTGCATTTTATATTCAGCAACATTTCTGAGCCTTTTTACATCTGCTGACTATTTGTGGGAAGTAAGTGCTGTCTTGCAGAACATGCTCAGGGGTTTGCTTTGGTAGAAAGAGTTGAGTTGAGCTACGGAACCGATATCACTGCACTAAGGACATTCCCATACGCGCTCCGTCCCCTCGTTCAAGAGCCAGCGAAGAGTCATACTACTAATCGTTCCCACCGCTATCCTGGTCTTCGTTCTCAGTTTTGAGAATCTTCAAGAACCCCTGGCGATCCCCTGCAATACCTTTATTTCCACATACGGTTCTTAATCGGTTCCCCCTTCGTCTCCACCTGGTCCCACATGTGCACGACAAACTCTCCCTTGTCGCCTTTGCAGAAAGCTTCAAATCTATACTTCGTTCAATGCGACAATGGAAACAATGTCTTGACTCAATTCGTTTCATTTTGTAAATAAAATAGTTTGATTTTGTAAATAAAATAAAGGACCTTTTCCACGCCTTGAGCCATACTGGGTATTTGGTGCCAGAGCCACATTTGTGTAGACCAGTCTGCACTGGGTGGGTCATGTGATCATTATCACACCGGCCGCCTTGACCTCGCGGAACATTTCCGGGTGCCAACCCGGAAGAGCAGGTAAATTAAAAACAAATGCTCGCCTTGATAGTGCCTTTAACACATGCCCATCGGGCCGTCAGGTAACCGCGACTACCCACTGCTCCACCGGGGCGCCTCCACCGTTTGATCGTGTAGGTATTTCATTATTGACTTTAACTTTTAGTGTATGTGCTTTTCGAGTATAGCCGCTCAAGCAAGGATACAGATAAGTAACCTTAATACTTTCATGTAGTGTCTTTCGTGTATTTGTTTGTCTGTTTTTGTTTGTTCGTTCTGTGCTGACGAAGGCTTTGGCCGCAACGTCCATTTATTTTCTTATAGTCGTGCTATAGTAAAGCTCACAATCTACTTCTCGTTTTTCGGTGATTCATTCATTGCTTTGTACAGTTTACTGCAGTTCCTCTTATTCTTGTCAACCACTGTCAATGCCCATGAACTGCTACTATATGTTTCACGTTCTATCCTCGTAGTCTGTCAAGTTTTTGTTGATTTTTACAGTCCATTCAGTGTGTGTTGTGTGCTCAGTATTAGTGATTACACGTTCACCGTGACCCTGTTAACCCACATCCGGTTTATTCCATCCACGGATAGCCGCTCATACAAGGATACAGATAAGTAACTTTAATACTTTCATGTAGTGTCTTTGGTGTAATTGTTTGTCTGTTTTTGTTTGTTTGTTCTGTGCTAACGAAGGCTTTGGCCGCAACGTCCATTTATTTTCTTATAGTCGTGCTATAGCAAAGCTCACAATCTACTTCTCGTTTTTCGGTGATTCATTCAGTTCTTTTCGAGTGTGCTCTTCGTTACAAACTGGGTGCTGTATTTATAACAAATCCATTTTACTTTCTCATGGTAATAATCAACATTCCCATCATCATGTTATCTGTCGAATGGCGCAAGCTGTCATATAACTCCGCAGATCTTGGTCCTGGTGTACTGGATCTGTAAAACTCCACTAAATCTTGGGGAGATGATGTAGTGGTTTCCTCTAACCTTCCACACCAACAGCAGGTTTCGACTTACAGAGACAAAAATAAGTATGATAAGATCTTATGGACATTATGCACTACAATATCTTGCTGTAATTAATATCCTTCTTTTTGACTAGTGTTTATACCCCCACTCTAAAGTCACGCACCAACGTTTTTTTAATCTAAGTCAAGTTAGGTGCATATCCTTTACAGGACGTTGCAGCCAATCCCAGCATTGTGTTGCTGTTCGTGATCTCGTGGCCAATTTACGTTCGGTAGTTTGCCATTGCTTTCTGAACGACCGGCACTCATGGGAAACCAACATAAGGAGGTCTGCTTCCAAATCACCCGCAGCTGTGTTTCGAACGCGGTATGCGGAATTACGAATTGCGTCCGCAACTCATTCGCCACGGAGCGGGCGTTTTTAATCTACCAAGTATATATTATATGCGACAAGGGCAAATGAGCTCTTCATTGACAATACTATCACAACATTAAGGTAAGACATGTACAATGATCTCATCCCAATATATTTTCCCAATCTACAATTTATGAAGTTATGGCTGCCAGTAATAACGTTTGTATTATTATCCTTATTGCTACCAGCACCATCAACTTCCTCATCATTATCCTTATTGCTACCAGCACCATCAACTTCCTCATCATTATCCTTATTGCTACCAGCACCATCAACTTCCTCATCATTATCCTTATTGCTACCAGCACCACCATCTTCCTCATAATTATCCTTATTGCTACCAGCACCATCAACTTCCTCATCATTATCCTTATTGCTACCAGCACCATCAACTTCCTCATAATCACTACGTCAAAAAGTGTTATTATTTGCTATGCACTTATACGTTCAGTAGTTTGCCATTGCTTTTTGAACAACAACTTAGCTTTTACGTCCAGCTGACTGGTGTCAACGAACACAGAGTTTAAGCACGGGCTCGTTAAACCACTCGGCCACGTCGACCTCTGTGTCTAGATATATGTTTGTAATTGGTCCTTTTCACAAACCCCATGCTTGTGTTATTGATTCTCTCCTCTCCTTCCCCCTCCACCCAATTATGTGGATTTTAAATTGATGATTTCAGCCAGTTATGTGGGTTTCTAATCCACCCTTTAGCCTAGTTCTGTATGTTGTATCAATTCTGGTTGTCTGGAGCTAGAGTAATACATCCGTTGTCAAACATTACTAGAGTTAACGTTTTCTCTGAGATAGGCCTAGTTTTTGTTCCATGCAATAATATAGGTGGTATATGTGTGTCTTAAACCAGAGAGACTTATGTTGGACCAGTTACAGCACCGATATCTCATTTCTGGTGACTAAGATTTCAATGCAAAATAATGTAAAAGATGTTCATCGGATATTTCATTGGGAGCAGCTTATGATATCGACTCTCAACAAAACATCCCCGCAGACTCCCTCAATCGTATAATTTCTTTGTATTAGTGTAATATTCAACACTGATAGAAGACAACAATGTATTTGTCATTGTTACTTACTGTTTAACCGAAACACATAATAATTGTATCTTATTATTACAGATGTGTTGTCAATTCCAAGGTATTTTACGTTAAAAAAAAATAATAATGGTCATTATAATGCATCCTAGACAAGTCAGGGCAAATAACAGCAGTTTCTAGAAAATTTCAGAGACATCTAATTATATTTCCTATTTTAATTGCTGCGATAATTGTACCTTGGTTTTACGATAACAATATATCATGATGCACTAACGTAGTTAAGTTGGTGTCATTTGACTATGTGAGTAGCACAGCATAAACAACTAGTTTACTTAGTCTAATATAAGAAACAGATGCTGTGTCCACAAACTAATAATATGTCGTTGGTAAATTGTATTGTTTCCCTACATGAACATTGAATGACTGTGTTTTTCGCATGAGCATTTATTATTGGTTTATTGCTCGGAAAATAACATATTATTAATAACTAATAATGCTATTTATTTTGCAAATTCACATGTACTCGAAATAACAATAAACAAATAAGAAACTGAAAATGTATCACTCTGTGAACATCTTGCCTCCGTAATCAATAACAATTGAGACTTTTCAAAAGAAGTTAAACGTAGACTTGCAATGGCAGGACACAAACAGAATTAAGAGCCTATAGTCCAACATCTGGAAAAACATTACAGTAAATTGTGGTAAAATACGGACGTGAGTCTGGACCACTGAATAATACTTCAGCTGCAACAATTAAAACACATGGTCACAGGTATTGTTATAGCTGTGACTATGTGTTTTAATTGTTTTCATCATTATCATCCATTGCCTTGCCGGCTGGCGTGGTCGATCATGCCTCTCCACAAATTACGATCTCCGACATCATGGATCAATTTGTGCCATGACACAAGATATGCAGATGATACAGTCTTGATTGCAGACAATGAAAAGGACTTGCAAAATTTAGTAGATGCGGTTGTTGCATACAGTGAACAACTAGGGTTAGAATTAAATTGTAAGAAGACACAGATTATGGTCGTCACTAAGAAGGAAGAAATATCACAATGTAATATACAAGTAAATGGGCATATTCTTAAACAAGTGAATCGGTACAGCTATCTCGGAACAGTCATAACATCTGATGGGAGATGCCTTGAAGAGATTAGAATAAGAACTGCCATGGCGAAGGTAGCCTTTTGCAAGATGAAAAACATCATCATCATCAAGTGCCGTGCCGGCTGGCGTAGGCGTTCATGACTGTCCACAGATCTCGGTCTATGGTGTTCTGGATTAACTCTGCTGCTGATATTCCTCCATGCAACCGTCTCAATCCACTCAGCATCATTTTTCTTGGTCTGCCTCTGCCTCTTTTCCCCTCGATTTTTCCAGTTGTCACGATGTTCTCCAATGCCTCTCTCCTCATCACATGACCAAAGAAAGCTGTTTGTCTCTTTCTTATTGTTGTATATATTGTTCTAGTTTCATTAGCCTCTTTCAGGCAATCGTGGTTAGTTACTCTGGCAGTCCAAGGAATTCGCAACATTCGTCTGAAAAACCACATCTCTGTTGCTTCTAAGTTCTTCCTAATTTGTTCATTTACACTCCAAGATTCGCTGCCATACAGCAAAACTGGTTCTATATAGCATTGAAAAAAACATTGAAAAACATACTGACCAATAAAAAGATATCAATTGAAGCGATAAAAAGAGTGTTGAAGTGCTACATAGAACCTGCACTTTTATGTGGATGTGAAGCGTGGACAATGAGCTGAGAAGCTGAAAAACATCTGATGGCTGTGGAAATGTGGTTTCTGAGGAAATTGCAAAGAATACCATGGACAGACAGAAAAACCAATGAACAAGTCCTACAAGAAACAAATGAAGATCGTAAACTGATTAGAGACATTAGACGTAGACAGTCAAACTTCTTTCGGCATGTTATGAGAAGAAACGAATTTAAGAACTCGGTGACAGCTGGCAAGATCGAAGGGAAGAGACCAAAGGTAAGACCAAGAAGTAAATACCTGGATGGCTTGGCCACATTGCATGGTCGAGACAGAAACACGGAGCTGATCCACGACTCTGGTGATCGAGTGAGATGGCAAAACATGACCGCCCACGCTTATTGGCACGGCACATGCTGGATGGATGGACACAAGACTGTCAAGAGTCTTCTCACGATGTATTCGTCTATATCTCTTTCCGCAAATCTTTCCGATTGTCACAACATGTTAGAGTTTTTGTCTTCTCATAAAGTGACCAAATACGATGACTGTCTCTGATGCTTGTGATAAGTTGTCTTTGCTACTCAGCTTTCCTTACAACGTCTTGATTGCTCATTTTGGCTGTCCAGTTAATTTTCAGCATTCGTCTATGAAACCACATCTCCATGGCTTCCAGGGATTTTTTTTCGCCTGTTTGATCATTGTCCAGGACTCCCAGCCGTATGTTAAAACTGGTTCTATGTAACATGCAAGAACTCTTTTTCTGACTTTCAAGGACAGTGACTTATTGCACAAAGCGTTATTCTTTTGCTAGAATGCTGTTTTCGCTTGTCATATTCTGCTCTTTATCTCAGAGATGCATCTTCCATCTGATGTTATCCATGTTCCTAGATATCTGCCCCAAAATAACGTTCTGTACTTCAATTGTATGCACAATTTGTTTCTTTGATATTACCACGACTTCTGTCTTTCTATTATTCAAACTAAGGCCCATTCTTTCACTCTCCACAATAACTATATCTATCATTTCCTGTAGATCGTTCTGACATTCTGATGGGAATGTTTTATGAAGGAGATTGGAGGTGATAAAACACTGCGAAAATTCTGGAAACTGCACACAAAAATGCAAAGAAAAGATCGGCCTATGACAGTGGGAACAATTTATAGAGATGATGGTGTGCGCGTGACAACAGACAAAGAGAAAGGGGAGGCGTTTCTCCAGAGATTTTTAGAGCAGACCAATCATAATGATGCGGACACCAGGGATGCAGTTAGAGAGGAGTTATCTGGCACAATGGAGAATGTGTATTATGAAGGTATCATACGGGTTGAGGATGTTAAACATATTTTGAAAAAGGCAAAAGACACGGAACCAGGGCCCGATAGTGTTAGGTATGGCCACATGAAGGTTTTGAGCGATGTAGATCTGAAGGAGATGACCGACTGCTTTAACCAGAGCATTAGGACAGCATCAGTACCGCAGGATTGGTTACATAGCTATCTCATCCCTCTCCCAAAACCATTCAAGGATCATTCAAAGCTTAGCGGTTTTAGGATAATCACCCTTCTAAATGCATTTGGGAAGGTTTTAGAGAAGATAGTCGCTGTCAAGCTGCAAGAGTTTTTGGAAAGGGGGAAGCTTCTTCCAAGAGGCCTGGGGAGCTGCAGGCCAGAAAAAGATACCAGGTCAAATGCAGCCACTTTTGCCTTTGACGTTTATGAGGGGTTCCAGAGTAGACAGGAAACGATGGCGGCAGTGCTTGATCTCGAGGAGGCGTACAACAGAGTTCGCTATGATATTTTGATGACCGCACTGATGGAGAAGGGGGTCAATACCTGGTTGGTGAACTGGATAGCAGCCATCCTGCATTCTCGTCGGGTTGCTCTCGGTCTCGGTGCATGGACCTCAGAGCCACATATTTTAACCCCGGGACTGCCACAGGGATCTGCAATCTCACCGGTGCTCTTTAACGTGTAATACGAGCAAGATTGCAAACCTAGAAGCACCAGGGGTTGGAAGAATACTAACATTTGCAGATGATATTCTTGCATATAGGCAGGGGAGAGATAGGGAGCAAACAGCCCAGGAGCTACATGCGACAGTAGACAAAGTGATTTACAGTTGCACTGAAATGAGTACTGTCATCCACCCGGAAAAGGCAGCTGTTTTGTGGTGCTCTCTGGACAACAGGATTATGAGAACTGATGACCCAAGCTTCACGATAGATGGTAAAAGCGTCAACAGAGAGAACAAACTGAAGTATCTATGAATCACATTTGACAGGAGCCTGTTCTTCAAGGACCATGTGGAATCGGTTGTGACAAGATCTCAAAAGGGACTCAATGCACTTAAAACTATGGCTGCAATGGACACAGAGCAGAGAATTCTTTTCACACTATACCAGCACTTGATCCTCTCAGTGATTGATTATGGATTAGGACTGCTCACTGTCTCAAAGTGTCAATTGGTGAAAATAGAGCTCATACAGAACGAAGCTATGCGGGTCATTCTGGGATGCACCAGAGACACCCCAGTAGTGTGTATGCGTTACATCCTTGGTTTGCCGACTGTTGCTGGTAGGCTCAAGGTGATGCAGGCAAAGGCATACCTCAGAGTAGTTGCTGACACAGATCACCCGTTGCATGAGGCGCTGGACGTAGTTAAGGGTCAGCGACTGATAAGAGGGAAATCATGGATGGCTCAGGCGGAGGATACGATCAGACAGGTGTGCATCTTGGAGAACATTAGGCGAGGAGAGGAGTGGATCAGAGTGCCAGCGGAGCAGTCAGACTTGTCCAGAGTTATAATCACATTGAGTCGGGAGTGCAGGGAGGGACCAGCAGGGGCCACGGAAGTGGAAATCCAGGAAATAATTCAGGATAATTCTCGCCCGGGTGATGTGATTATATGCACAGATGGTTCGGTGTTGAGAGGCAGGAGAAGTGCCTGGGGGTTCTTAGCAAAAGCTAATGGTCGCCGTTTGGTGCAGGAGAGCCTGGCATATGATACCACAACATCTAGCTTAAGAATGGAGGTGGAGGCGGTCAGTGCAGCTTTCCGCTGGATGGAGAATACGATACACACACACACACACATCGTGATTATTTACTGACTCAGAAAGCATGCTGAATAGGATGAGGACAGGCAAGCTTCGTGCAGAGTGGCTTACTTCGCTTCGGAAGTCACGGGTGACAAGCATCGTCTGGATCTTTTCTCCGCGGCATGCTGGTGTGCTGGGGAATGAACAGGCAGACAGATTGGCTGGCACTGCAGAACTTGGTGGAGTATTGATGCATGATAAGGCAGACGTGGTATCGGCCTTGTGGGAGCACGTGTACACCTCGGAGGAGCAAATGGATCACCATGGTCTGGCAAGAATGAGACAGCATGGAGTGACGAGGGGATCTGACCGACGATCGACGCTCAGAGGAAAGGCGAGACTGACATACAATCAGAATGCTACTGGTACTATTAGTGTTGGAACTCTTCGCTGGCCGCTGAGGATTGGGACGGAGCGCTTATGGAAATGCCCCGAATGCTGTTATGTCGGTTCCTAAATCAATCAATCAATCAATCAATCAATCAATCAATCAATCGTTCTGACTTTTTGCTATCAAGAAAGTGTCGTCAGCATCACGTAAGTTATTTATTTATATTATGTCCACCAACCAGGATCACTGGCATATTTTATGTAGATCTCATTATATGTTTGCCAAGTAGTAGCGCAAGAAATTTGACGTAAACAAATTGGCGCGACAAAGTCGCGAACCAAAGAGTAACAGAAACCAAGACCTTGAGGTGGAAAACATATACGTCAGAAGATGCTAAGAACAACAAAAACATTCGGATCATAGACCTTGACTAGAGAAGCAGCACGTTCAAGTCGTCTCTAATTTATAAAGTTATTTACTGGTAGGACAACTTTATTCATGGCTAATACATAGTAGAAAGGAGAACCTGAAAGGCAGGGCATTTTTCTTATTAGGATAAAAATTTTTGGGACAGATGCGGAATCTAGGAATGAGATTTAGAATGTAACACCAGAAGGACACTTTGGCAACCTTGGATGGACAGAAGGACTGCAATACTAATTTGATAGTTCTCAGTAGCTAGTCGGGTCAACTGTTGTATATTTATAATTGATGTTTTCTTACAACCGTCCCGTCTAACATTTACAGACCCGGTCGAAACTTATCAAGATTCATAAATTGTCTGATTGATCACAGCTTAAGAATGTAGGATAATAAACTTAGCCTCATGAACTACATTGCCAGCCTTCGAGTGAGTCCTTTCCATTGATGTTCCGTTGATGCTACTTTGCTGGATTGTTTTCGGCTACCCTAGATGGTTCTTTGTTCGAGCTTACATATGTTTTGAAGTTATGCCAGATAACGTCACAGCAACATTCACTGTACAATGAGAACAAATCAGGGGACAATACACAACCTTGTCTGACGCCCTTCTTTATACACTGAAATGTTCCTACCAGGTTGCTGATTCTTATGGCTACTGTTTGCTGCCAATATGTGTCCTTTATTATTCGCAGATCTTTGTCGTCGATGTTCAGTTGCTCTAGTAATTGTATTATTTCTTCGTGCTTCACATTGTCAAAAACTTTTGTGTAGTCTATGAAGCGTAAGTTTTATTCACTTCATATAATACTAGTATATAATTCTGCAGTAAGCACCTGACGAGATGCAGCGAAATATGCCAGGCAATAAATCATGCAGAATATTGTTTGTGGCTTCTGTGTTTAAATTCACCAAAGGAATACTTTGTTTTACATTGATTGTATAGGGCGCTATAGGCAGATTGGTGGATTACTGCAAGTTGTGAACACCGAAGACACCTGGTTTATAAACAACACCATGTCTCTGAAATTGAAATGGTATGTTTATTTGTTAGGTGACAGATCACCCTCACTGCACATCGAACCATTCGTCCATAAGTGCTCGGACCCACTCCTTAGCAAATCCCGCAGCGTGTAATGGCTCACGACACCAGTTCTTTGTTGGTTTATTAATCTTCTTTGGCTTCCTGTGTAGTGTTCGTGTTTGGCTACACATATTTTAACTTGCTGTTCTCGCAGTCTGACCATGGTTGTAGATTCACAGTCATCACTTGGTTCTCGCAAACGTCTTACTTCTCGTAGAGCATTCAGAATATCAGCCTGTTTCATGGCTCGTCCGCCCTCTACAGTAGTCTTACCTGCAATCCTGTCAGCCTGCTCATTTGAAATGGTTTGGCTTCAATAAACGTCGCCTTATTTTAGAAAGAGCGCTGATGGAGGTAATGGTCCCTGGAAGAGAAGGCAGATGTCGACCAGAACGAATATTGACACAGAGCCCTGAAGAGAGCGTCGAGAAGGTAAAGGGCCAAAACATTAGGTGTGGAAGGAACACTTCTGGCGATCAGAAATCTCCTTCCGTGATCACTCCGCGGCGGAGTTTTTTTTCACTATGCGAGGGTCGTCCAGTAAGTATCGGTATTTTGTCAGGATAACCTAACGACGGAGATGATTAAGTTCAGCAACTACTACAAAGTGAACGGTTTGTGCCACTTGGAGGTGGAATGGGAAAGTATCAGCAGTTAGTATTTTATCTGGAAATGTGTCTTGGGGTGCGAGTATAATGGCAGGTTGTCATCAGGAGTAAATACATGTTTATGTATATGCAATTCTAAGCTTGATACTATCAAGCTTATCAATGATAGTATTTAGCAGATAATTATCAACCTATATTTGGATTCTATGGCCAGTGCACCCAGGCGTACATGTTACTGTGAAGGACTAACACTATACATCCCAACGACAGTTTCTCAACTGTTTCCTATCACGACCCTGTAAAAAAAAATAATGGAAAAGTAGCCCCTAACCATCGCCATATTTGAATAAAAGTTTAGTTTGTTTTTAGTTTAATTTAGTCAATGGATCAACATCACAGCACACGGTGTAACCCATAAATGCTCCGTTCTCCTCCTAACTCAAGCCTGAGTCTGGAGAAACTCAGCTCAGTGCACGAACTCCGTAGCACCGACGAGGATCCTGAAATACTTTGGGTAGATTTTTAACTCGAAATTTTGCCCGGACAGCGCCGTTAGGATACTCTTTTTCGATTTCCAACTGCCAATGGATTTTTTTACGTGCGCAACAATACATGCGAGCGTCCGATCTCACTACCCAGAGACCAGGAGAAATTTTATCTCTAGAGGTCCACGTGAAAAAAAAATGGTCCCGGTCCTCACCGGAGCTTGAACCCGGGACCTCCAGCACTCGAGGCGGACACCATACCTCGAGACCACGCGCAGTCTCTCCTCCCCCCTTCCACTTTATTTGAATAAAAGCGATCTAGTAATATGGTAAATAAATCCTACGAAAATATAGTTATCTAAGAATAGAATTCTCAAGTAAATTTTTATTGTCTAATATTTAATGGCCGGCTTCGTGGCTTAGAGGTTAGCGACTTCTCTCCGTAATCTCGTATATTCTCGTAGGTAACGCGATAACGGTGAGAATCAGCAGTGGTTCGAATCGCATCGGTAACTTACGTAGTATGTGAGCCGGCCGTTCAGAAAGCAATGGCAAACTACTGAGCGTAATCTTGCCAAGAAATCAACATACAGCTGAAATATGCTGGTGTTGACAGCGATGTCCTTTAAAGGATATGCAAAACAATATTTAATGGCCGGTCTCCCTGGTCGAGGTGTTAGCAGCTTTCTCCGTAACCCCGAATATTCTCGTGGTTGACGTAAGAGCACGAGAATTGGAAGCGGTTCGAGTCGCGCCAGTGACTCATGAGAGTATGGAGCCGGTCGCTCAGAAAGCAATGGCAAACTACTGAGCGTAATCTTGCCAAGAAATCAACAATCAGCTGAAAGATGCTGCTGTTGACAGCGATGTCCTGTAACAGATATGCAAAACATTTAATTTAATTTAATTTAATATTTAATGCGGGCTATCCCCCAGAGAGCAACATGCTTTAACAAGAAGGCGCGGTGTCTGCTAACGCCAACCTGACATTATCCTCAGCATTCAGTCGCTTTAGTCTTTTTATGTGTGCACTGACACCTACGAAATGTGCTGGTGGTAACTCTTTACATACCTACATCATGTTCTTGCTAAGGGACATTTTAAAAATGTGAAGTATCGTTGAACATCCATCCAGTTGTGCGAGAACACTTGGCGCCAAATGCAAGTTAGTTAGTTAGTTAGTTAGTTAGTCGCAGTTCCAACTTCACAGCAACGGGTCGTTCCCATTATGCTCCATTCCTGTGCCAGTGAATATCACACAAAACGCTCCCCACTGCCCAATGTGAAAAGTGGAAAAGACAGGAGTCTCGACAAATAACAGCCCGCACAGATACACTGTGCATAATGCCGCCACCAGAATGTCAACACAATAGTCCCCCACAAAGCACCCAGTTCATTTCTGATGGAATC
This sequence comes from Cepaea hortensis, assembly GCA_963921405.1. Classification (NCBI taxonomy): domain Eukaryota; kingdom Metazoa; phylum Mollusca; class Gastropoda; order Stylommatophora; family Helicidae; genus Cepaea; species Cepaea hortensis. The sequence continues at coordinate 65,666,679 of OY992894.1, read as the reverse complement.
GGCAGTCATTTTCCCATCTGGATATTTCCTAGATGTTCACCCACACAGTCCACGAAATACAGTTCATCGTCAATGGCAGTGGCAGTCAACCAGAAGCCCAGCAGCCACGCATTTCTGCATAAGGCAAAAACCGGTCAACTCTGGGACATAGCCATCTGCCATCGCTCCGAACATGCAGTCACGTTCCAAAAGACCTTGGGCAGATTCAAAAGCATTTCACACGAAACTCACAGCTCACAGTGTCGCGCCACGCACTCACTCAGTAGCAGGGCGACGGAACCATCAAGCCTCCTTAGTCGCCTCTTACGACATGCATGGTAGGCTACAGTGTTGCTATTCTTTGCTTCCCTTATGTATATGCAAGTACACATTGAATTGTAACTATGGTGATATCTGGACATGACTGACACTAGAAAGTGATAGTGTGTTTATTACCAGTGCCACTGAATATAATGAAAGCTGAAAAAGTAGTGCCAGCATTAATTTTCAAGAGGTTCGAGATGCCTTGATGTTCTCTCAAACTCAACATGTGTCATGCCGACAAGCGTTAGCGATTATTGCTCGCCATCTCACACGATACCAGGGTCTTGGATCAGTTCAGTATTTATGTCTCCAATATGTCATGTAGTCAACTATTAATCTCTCTGCCTTCCTCTTGCTCTTTTTCCATCAATGTTGCCAGTTATCACCAAGCTTTGTAGATTTTCCTCTCATAACATGTCCAACAAATCTTGACTATCTACGTCTTATCTTATATATAAATTAGGATGTGTGTATGTATTTATGTATCTCCGTATGTCCTTTATACGCTCGCGAACGGCCCATCCGATTGAGATGAAATTTTCTACACGCCTTCCTTTTATTCCAGAGATGCCAACTGTCGTAGTTTTTTTTTCTTCTTCCTCCTCCTCCCTCCTCCCTCCTCCCCCTCCCAAAATACGTACGTCCAGGAAATGGTCTTCTACATAGACACTTCTCTCTGAGGTCCGCGATAACATCGGGAACGAGAACTTATATGACTACTTATATAAATTAAATGAGATGCTTCACACCAGGAGCTGTGCGATGCCGGGCCGGGTCAGACAGACAGACAGACAGACAGACAGACAGATAGTCGGTAACGGGAACGGGAACTTATATGACTACTTATATGAATTAAATGAGATGCTCCCCACCAGGGTCTGGGCGAAGCCGGGCAGGGTCAGCTAGTCTTATATATAAATTAGGATGTGCGTCCGTATCTCTGTCCGTATGTCCTTTATTTGTTCGCGAACGGCCCATCCGATTGAGATGAAATTTTCTACACGCCTTCCTTTCATTCCAGAGCTGTCAACTGTGATATTTTGTTAGTGTGAAATCGCCTGCTTACTCAGTATTATTTCATTTTTCATTTTTCATCATAATTTCATATATCTCAGGGGACCTAACTCTGTAAAAGTTATTTCAAGGGGCATAACTTTTCTGTATAACTTATAGTCATATTGTGGCATCGTTTTCAAAGATTTATAAACTCTTTGTCCATAGTTATGTACCGGCATATGAGTTATAATAAATAATGATACAATCTGTAAGGCATTTTCAAAGTTTTCATAAAAATGATGCACAATGCATAACATTGTAACTCATCTTTTTTTGCTTAAGAAGTTACTGTAGTCATGCAGGTGATTAGAAAGAGTTTTCATTAAAAATAATGGATGGTGTGTGGAAGAACGTTCTTTATGAATTTAATGAAGCCGGACAGACAGACAGATAGACAGTCGGGAACAGGAACTTATATGACTACTTATATAAATTAAATGAGATGCTTCACACCAGGAGCTGTGCGATGCCGGGCCAGGTCAGACAGACAGACAGACAGACAGACAGATAGTCGGTAACGGGAACTTATATGACTACTTATATGAATTAAATGAGATGCTTCCCACCAGGGACTGGGCGAAGCCGGGCAGGGTCAGGCAGACAGATAGACAGACGGGAACTTATATGACTACTTATATGAATTAAATGAGATGCTCCACACCAGGAGCTGGGCAATGCCGGGCCGGGTCAGACAGACAGACAGACAGACAGTCAGTCGGTAACGGGAACGAGAACTTATATGACTACTTATGTGAATTAAATGAGATGCTCCCCACCAGGGTCTGGGCGAAGCCGGGCAGGGTCAGCTAGTATTCTAATAAAATTTCATTTCTTTCTTGTAAATCTATCCATTCGGTTTTGTCTGGACAACAATCACCTTCAAATTAATATCCTGTGTGGGTAAACTAGTGGGCAGCCGCTATTTGTGGCTGACTCAGTCATGGGATTATTAATCTGAGCCAGGGATGGGCCCTAATATAACTTATCTGTGAAGTTTAACAGGGTAGGGTAATGATATAATCCAATCGAATCTAATCGAATCAACCCAATATATAACTATTTCTCCCAGAAACAACATATCCATTATCATTAGACATTTCTCATTCTGTCTGCTTACTGTTCATTTTTCGAATGCATAGAATAGTATAAATTCTTTATAGCACTTCAACACTCTATTTATTTACAAGTCTACATTCTGTCCCCTCAATTTGTAGACATGGAAACAACTTTATCCTGAAAACATGTCTAACTTTATTTAAAACCTTTGTATAATCAATAAGGCAAATATTATCTTATATTTATTATTATTTATTTACTTTATAAAACGCTCTATTAATTTGTCACGAAATAATCATTTCTTTTACACTTGCCTTATACAAACCAACATTGTTTTCCCCCTATTTCAGGTTGTTTTCCCCCATAACTCTTTGCATGATGATTCGTAGCAAAATATTCATGATGTGTGGCTCAATATACTAATTGTTCGATGTTAATCACACTCCAGTGCTACTGATTTCTTCGGGATTGCAATAAATAAAGATTTACATAATTAAGGAGGTATATCTTATATCTCCAGCGTTAGATATTGTTTTCATCCGTCTGGTGACTTGGTGTATTTCATATTCTTCGAAGGCACTAAGCTTTTCAGTTATAATGCTATCTGGACCCGAGGTCTTCTCAGTTTTCATCTGAACTTCCATCTTTAAAATTGGTGGTCCCTCATTATTATACGGGAATGTGAGCAGAGTAGCTTGGTTCAACAAGTGAATCGGTACAATTATCTCGGAACAGTCATAACATCTGATGGGAGATGCCTTGAAGAGATTAGAACAAGAATTGCCATGGCGAAAGTAGCCTTTAGCAAGATGAATAACATTCTGACCAAAAAAAAGATGTCAATTGAAAAGAGAAAAAGAGTGTTGAAGGGATACATAGAGCCTGTTATTTAGTTATGGATGTGAAACTTGGACAATATGCAGTCAAGCTGAAAGACATCTGATGGCTGCAGAAATGTGGTTTCTGAGGAAAATGCAAAGAGTACCATAGACAGATAGAAAAACAAATGACCAAGTACTACAGGAGACAAATGAAAATCGTAAATTGATTAGAGAAATTAAACGAAGACAGTCAACATTTTTTGGACATGTTATGAGAAGAAATGGATTGGAGAACTTAGTGACAACTGGCAAGATCCAGGGGAACAGACCAAGAGGAAGACCGAGAGGATAATACCTGGATGGCTTGGCCACATGGCATGGACGAGACAGGAACACTGAGCTGATCCACGACTCTGGTGATCGAGTGAAATGGCGAGTCATGACCGCCCACGCTTTCCGGCATGGCACACGATTGATTGATTGAGCTTGCTTCAGTTCAAAAATAAAAATCATTTTTGTATCATTTCTCCAGGACATTCTGGTGTCTTGGGAAACGAGCAGATTGACTTGGCTAGATCTACACTGCTGGGATTGACTTGGATAGATCTACACTGCTGGGATTGACTTGGATAGATCTACACTGCTGGGATTGACTTGGATAGATCTACACTGCTGGGATTGACTTGGATAGATCTACACTGCTGGGATTGACTTGGATAGATCTACACTGCTGGGATTGACGTGGATAGATCTACACTGCTGGATGAAGTACTGGTGCACGATAGGGCAGTTGTGGTCTGGGCTCTGTGGATCAAGTGTACAGAGTGGAACAACAGACACTTCATTATAGTCTGGAGAGAATGGCATGGCAGGGAGCGACTAGACGATCTGGTCGAAACTTAGTATTTCCAGGAAAAGCCAGGCGGAGACACAGATTACAGCTGGTTCCAATAGCACTAGAACTATTCTCTAATTGCTGAAGGTGGAGACACAGTAAGACTGCAGCTGGTAACAATAGCACTAGAACTATTCTCTACTTGCTGAAGGCGGAGACACAATCAGACTATATGCAATTAGTATCAATAGCACAATGACTATTCTCTGATTGTTAAAGGTGGAAACAGAGAGCGTATGAAAATATCCAAAGTTATGTGATATCGGTTCTTCGCTGAACGCAACTATTATATGGAAAATCAATCATACTGGTCCTCTCGTGAATCGTTATTAAGACTTTCACGTATTTGACCATATATTTAAAGTCTAATCTTTGCCCATTACGATGTTGCCTTCTTTAATGTTCAAGGATGTACTCTACTGAAATATTCTGCAGTTCTAGTCATGATCTTACCACCGTCACACGTCACCCAGGAGATGAACGAACTGCTGCCACCTGCAGCCAGCAATGTCTCAGAGATGATGTTATTTCAGGACACTGCATCAAGTGTACACAGAACCACAGAGGGGATCGTCAGCGACTACTTGCTGTGGCTGTTCCAGTGGATCTGTTACGCTGTAGTGTGCCAGGTTCTTGGTGTGTTTGGGACAGTGACAAACATAATCAACATCATCTGTTTGACCAAGCAAGGCTTCTCGGACCCGGTCAACGTCAGTTTTCTTGGTATGTGTGTACTATCCACGTGAATTGGGCAGCTGTTGATTGTAACAACATAGTTTCATTGTAAAGTTGTACATGTTTATATATCCTGTTTTCATGCCGTGTGAAAAAGTAATCTGTCTATTACAAAATGTAGTTCACAGTAAAGTTACATTAGTTTACTCACATACCTTGTGAAGAAGTAATCTCTCGATTACAACAAGTAGTCCACAGTAAGTTACATTAGTTTACTCACATGCCTTCTGAAGAAGTAATTTGTTGATGAAAACAGGTAGTTCACAGTAAAGTTACATCAGTTTACTCACACTATTGTTTTTCTTGTCTGTACATCGCATGTATTTCCTTATATAATTATTTACATTCACTAGAACTCTTCATTCTTTTTCTTTCTGTTATTTTGCTTAAAATCGTTTATGTCTACCAAACTTTATCTCTTGCATCCTGTAAAGGTAGAATATTACGGGCTACGTGTGTCCTAGATTTGTTGGACAAATCCCACTTGACAATGACATTTTCTTCTGTTTCCGTCTCTTTACTGCTCTGCGATTTTCAACAGTGTCATAATTAAATTTGACTTCTACACTCTAGTTTTTTTCTGTTATTGTAAGTTGTAGTGCTGATATATCGCTCTGTATTTCTTTGATTTCTTTGCTCCTCTTCTTTTCTCTCCCCCCCCCCCCCCACACACACTTAATTCATTTAGCTTCATAGACTATGGCTGCTCCGTCCTGTGCAGGGCTGGCGATCTCAGACATGGGCTGTCTGTTGACTGTGTTATGGCTGGATGTTGGCCTGACCCCAGTGTTCCAAGAAGCTGACCTGCCGTTTGTTGTTCTGGAGATTGATTATCTGACGGGTGGGTGGCCGCACGTCGTGTTCACTCGTATCACCAGCTGCATCACGGCCCTGATCACCTTGGAGAGGTGCCTGTGTGTTACCATACCGCTGAAGGTTGGTATAGACATGTTATACACGATGTCACACAACTGTCATGTCGATATGGATTAACTGTTTGCTTGCTATTGATGTTAAGTAATCTCTATAAAAATATATTTTATGAGAATGCAGTAAATCAGTTGACATAATATGACATGGAGAAATTAATAGCAAGCGCTATAACCTTTGAGTGTAAGGGTATTCTGCTTACTATAAACACATTTTGGGACACCCTGGCAAATGTAGGATATAATAACCATCAAACTTTAGTGATAGCCACAGGAAGTGGTACTAGGCAGGTGTGTGTGCGTGTGCGTGCGTGTGGTGTGTGTGTGTGTGTGTGTGTGTGTGTGTTACCCACCGGCTTACAGGCAACGTTTTCAGTTATATTTAAAGCCGTATCAGGTTAAATATCGCAGGACAAAACATTAACAATCTCAGATATATAGATGAGACAATCTTTATGGTAGGGGGCCACAGCAGCTGCAGAATCTGATGGATATAGTACACATGGAAAGCTAACAGTATGGTCTAAAAACTCACATCAACAGTACTAAATTAATTATTTTCACTAAATGGAACAGTCAGTTTACAAGTTGGTATTCCTATATGGTCATAAAATAGATCATAATCATGAAGTCGTTCTCATCACGACACGCCTACAAGTTTCTCGATCTGTTTGCCTGTTCCAAACATTTTTCATTCCCAACGTGTTTTCAGTGTCTTGTATCCATCTTCGCGCGAGTTGATTTCTGCCTCTTCTTCCATGAACCATACTTTCTGTCAGTTCTGTATAAAACTAGTCAACATGTTCACTTTCAGAAACCCGATCCTGCAAGAGCGTGTTTCAGTGTTCAGATCTTTCACTTTAGGATGTTCCTGTTTAAACTATCCGATTCAACCAGTGTTCGGTTAATTTACTGGGGTTTTTGGACGCGAGTTGCCCATTTTCAATTCCATGCACACTGTCCAAAAATTAGCACAAAGATAGGAATAGACGATTTTACTTCATCATAAGAAGTCATCATCACCATCCCGTGCCTCGCTGGCTGGCGTCCGCTATCATACCTCTCCACAGATTGCGATCTCCGACGGCAGGATCATTTCATGTGTTAACTCCTTTCCGTGCCATGAAAAATGACTGTCAAGAATCTTCTCACGCTGCCTTCCTCTATCTCTCTTTCCGCAAATCTTTCCGGTTGTCACGATATGTTCCAGTTTTTGTCTTCTCATAATGTGGCCGAAATACGATGACTGCTTCTTTCTTATGTTTGTTATAAGTTGTGTTTGCGATTTGGCTTCCCTCAAAATGTCCAGATTTCTCGCTTTGGCTGTCCATAAGAAGTCACTACAAGATAAGGACTACACTAACAGATGTTGATTAATATGTAATACAATTGTAATCCTAAACTTAAATGTCACAAAATTAGGGAGGGGGGAGTAACCAACAGGTACATGCTGTCATTGGTGGTAAAGCATATAAAAAGGCCTTAACGCTTCAGCCTGCTAAGTTATTTTCAAGGCCTCTATGCAGTTGCGACGGTAAGCATATCATTGGTTTACTAAAGCATATTGATATTGGTGTATTGATATTTGCACATGGGTTGCCTTACAGGTGAAGTCCATTGTAACGTCCAAGAAGATAGCAGTGATCATTGCCTGTATGTTCCTGGTTCTAGCTTGTAGCATTACTCCCATCTACTGTGTCAACAGCTTCGGTTGGAAATGGTATCCAGACCAAAACAAGACGATGTTGGGTTTAGTCAACAGTGACAATCGCGAACCCGTTGAAAAAGTGTCATTTGCTATTAATAACGTGGTCGTTCCTTTTGCAGCATTTATGACAATTGTAGTATCGACACTAACTTTGGTGGTTACACTTCACAGAAAAACAAAATGGCGAACAAAAGCTACTGGGATTAACCAATCAGAAAACTTGTCCAGTCGTGACCAGAAGATAGCCAAGATGGTCGTCATCATCTCCACACTCTTCATTGTTTGTTTTATTCCTGTGTGCATTATCTTTCTGGCCATGACCTGTGAGACAGAACTTGCTGTAGATGGCAAATACAAAAATATGTTTTTAGTTGTCTCAGGAGTTGCCTTCGCCCTGGAGTCGACTAATTCATCTATGAATATCTTCATATATTACTACATGAGTAGTAAGTATCGGATAACCTTTCGTCAGTTATTCTGTAACGAGAACTGAAACAGGCTTACGGTAAACTGGTGTCAGTCCAAACCACATACAACACAGGAAAGTACTGATCTAACTTGACTGTCACACTGTCTTTAGGCAGACACTAGAGTTTAATAAAATGGAGTTGTTATTTAATCTAAAACCACAAGTTTATGTTTATCAACTGTTGTGTCTTATATGTTGTCATTTATGACGACCGTGAATGTTTTAGATTGCGGGAAGACACTGTGACGTAACCGAGGCGAGATACTTGTCATCATGTAAAATTACAGTTGATGATCACTTTCTCTTTGTGCATATGTTCATAACCCGGGGGGGGGGGGGAGGGGCTCAAAAATTGTGTGGGGCATTGAGCCGCATACGTCGCTAGAACTTTCCCCAAGTTTGTGTGAATTAAATAAACTAAAATAGCAGTTCAATGATTATCAAACGTCACATTATGAATTTAGGATTTAGAATGATGCAACCTTTTAGCTAGAAAACTTACAATTTTGAATTAATACAATACTTAGCTGACCAAAACGTATATAGGATAATAAAAAAAAATAGGTGTACAAAGCTATAATTACATGATATAACAATTTAGGCACATCCGAGAACAAATACTAAAGCGTTATTTGACATAGATGAAGATCATTGTATACAGACTTGACTCGACAATTCAGAAGACAAAACAGTAACAGATAATCTAGTGTATAAATTCTTGAGGAGTGAATTAAGTTCTGTTTATCAGTTCTTTTTAGAAAAATGTTTTTTTTAATCGATGGTACTTGAGGAAGTGCATCATCATCATCAAGTGCCATGTCGGCCGGCGTATGCGTTCAGGACTCTCCACAGATCTCGGTCTTTGGTTTCTGGATCAACTCCGCTGTTGATATTCATCCTTTCACCAAACATGCCCAAGTAATTAAATACTTAATACTTAATTTAAGAATGGACATCGATGTACTCGGGACATTGCCACACATGCTCCTCCCCAATCTTCAAAAGCCACCAACAGTTCCCACACTGATTATTCCAGTATCTGCCTGGCATTTCCTTTACGTTTTGATCATCAACCAGATGCTCTACATACTTCTTTGGGAGCCAGTCTTTCCATTATGGATACTCCATCTGTTGAGCTGCACTCTCCACTCGGTGACATAGATATTACTCCCCGTACCTTTATTGTAAAGTAATTCTCTGCTCAGAGGCGCATCGCATATAACATATCATCCTGTTCATTGCTCTAGCCAACTGTACGCCCTAAGCATAAAATCTATGATATTCACAGTATCTCCACCCTGTTGAGCGATGCTCGGTACTCCATCAGAAACATGTCAGGTTCCATTTCCCGTAGCATACTCTGTTAGTCCACTACAAACACATGTGTGACTGTGCTGCCCTCCAACCGTCGGAAAGCTGCCGTCACAATCTCATCTTCCAATCTCATGCTAGATAGTGTAGCAGCATATACATCTCCCCCTCTCTACAAAGTGTACGTCAAGCGAAGGACCCGTTTACTAGGAATATGGTGCTAGACCATTACTTTAGATCAGTCCCCACTCCAGGGTTGTGCAGTCAATTTTACGCCAGAAGCCTTCACTGTCGAAGACGTTTCCAGTTCTATTTTAGACAGCATGTATTCGAAAACCAACAAATTCGCTTCGATGTGAATTCGAACCTATGGCCGCTGAGCCGACAGACAAGCGACTGGCCACCCATGGCTCCCAAGCTGATATCGTAGAGTGACTAAAATGCATATACAATTGTTACTTATTTCTTAAAGGAAACAAACAATAATTATATTCCTCTTACACACCTCTTTTAAATAGGTTGATATTGACCTACTTCATTATCTATCTTTATGGCAGCTTGTTGTTTCGAATATATAATATGTTTTGTTTTACAAGTCTAATGTTTTCTCATTAATTTGTAGATCTGCAAGCATTTTCATCATGTTGGCATGTCTTACTTTATCGAAAGCCTTTGTGTAGTCAATAAAGCAAATATGTAGATCTATGTTTACTTCTATAGAACGTTCAATTAATGCTCTCGGCATATATACAGCATTCACTGTACCCTTTCCTTCTACGAACCTACATTGTTCTTCTCTTATTTTGGGTTGTATTTTCTTCCCAACTCCTTGAATGATGATTCTTAGCAAAATCGTCGTTATGTGGCTCATTTTACTAATTGTTCGATTTTTATCACATTCCAAGGCTCCTGATTTCTTCGGGATTGCAATAAATATAAAATTACATAATTCAGGAGGTATATCTCGCCGGCTCCATGGCCGAGGGGTTAGCAGCTTTCTCCGCTAACCCCGAATATTCTCGTCACGTGACGCGACGAGAATTAGCAGTGGTTCGAATCGCAAAAGTGACTTATGAGAGTATGGAGCCGGTCGCTCAGAAAGTCGTGGCGTGCTGATGAGCGTAATCTAGCCTAGGAATCAACATACAGCTGAAAGATGCTGGTGTTGACCGCAATATCCTGAAACAGGATGGAAACGCGGGAAAAAAAAAAGAAAAAAGGAGGTATATCTCCAGGATCCACTATCATATATTGTGTTCAGCAGTCTGGTGACTTGGTCTATTCCATATTCTTCGTCTAGGGCATTGATAATTTCTGTTGTGATGTTGGCTGGACCTGGTGTCTTGCCAGTTTTAAAATGGTTAAGAGAATTATGAACTTCCATCCCCAAAATTGATGTCTCTTCATTATTATTCCGAATATCGGACTGGTCTTCTCTTGTATCATGGTGAAGGTCTTTCACATAATCTGACTACTCATGTAAAATCTTTTCTTTTTCTTGTAGGATTTTGCTGTTTATAAGTGACGTCATTAATTCTTTTGTGCATTAATTTGGTACTACGGTTGTTTTGTTGGTTTTCAATTTCCCTGCAATTTTCTTCGAGTCATGCTTCTTTCGCCTCTTTGTAAAGTTTACTAATTTTCCCTTGCATCTCTTTATATTTCTAATGGTTATCTTTGTTATTTCTTCTTATTTCCATGAGTTTTAAGATGTCTTCCCTCATTCATTTCTTACGTCACATCATCTTCATTTTTGGAATAGTTGTTTCTGCTGACTGATTAATTTAATATTTCCCATCGGTCGCTTATATCTTGAAATAATATTTCGGACAATGCATCGAATTTGTTCTTTACCTCTACGTTGAATGTATCTTTTATCTGCTCTCTCTCTCTCTCTCTCTCTCTCTCTCTCTCTCTCTCTCTCTCTCTCTCTCTCTCTCTCTCTCTCTCTCTCTCTCTTTCTCTCTTCAGTGCAAGTAGATATATGTTTTTTTAAATTCTTGGTGTATATTTGACCTTCTATACGTTTATATGTATATTAGTTAGTTGCATATCCTTTACAGGACAGTGCAGTCAACACCAGCAATTTTTGTTGTTTTAATTTCTTGGCAAGTTTATGTTCAGTAGTTTGCCATTATTTTCTGGACGACTGGCATCCATACCATTTCGTACAAAAACCAACGCAGAGCGGTCTGTTGCCAAATCTCGCGCAGATGTGTTTAGAACGCGGGTATGCGGGATCACGAACCACGTCCGTAACTACTTCGCATGTGTATATTGCTTACGCTTAATCTATGATCGCTGTAACAGTCTGCGCTTGGTATAGTTTTTGCGACTTTCAAGGCATTTGGAAATCTTCTGTTGATGATAATGTAATCAATCTGATTTCAGATCTTATGGTCATGAATACAGAGGCATTTCACTGTTGAGTCATACTGGGAAAATATTTTGCAAAATTCTTGAAAAAAAGATTACGAACTACTTTAAAACCCCAGCTAAGCGAAACACAACTTAGATTTAGGGAAAACAAAGGATGCACAGATGCCATTTTTGATCTTAGACAACTTATAGAAAAATTAATCGAATTCAATGAAACACTCTACTTAGCCTTTGTCGACCAAGAAAAGGCATTCGATAGAGTAGATAGAAACAAGCTGTGGGAAATCCTTAAACAATATGAAGTGAGTACACATCTAACAAACCTATATAGAAATGTATACTGCAACAGTTAATGCATAGTGGGAGCAACTGGAGGACACTCAGAACCCATAAGATCTGGAGTACGACAAAGTTGTGTCCTGTCCCCTCTCTTGTTCATAACATATATAGACAACATATGTAAAGAAACCAGCCAAACAGAGACAGCAAGAATACCGCTTGATGAGAACACAGAAGAAGAAGCATCTGCAAATCTAACCATTAGAGAACTCCTGTTTGCGGACGACCAAGCACTAATAGCAAAATCAGAAGCTGAATTACAAGACCACATGAATAGTCTAAACGAAATGTTTAGGGAACATAACATGAAAATTAGCACAAGCAAAACAGAGGTAATGACTATAACTAAAGAAGAACAAACAACAACAATTCACCTAAACGAACATCCATTGAAACAAGTAAAGAGTTTCAAGTACCTAGGAAGTATAATATCATCAAATGGCAGATCAGAAGACGAGATCGAAAATAGGTGCAATAAGGCAAACCAACTCATTGGACAAATGGCACCAATACTTGAGAACAAACATGTATCAATAACTACTAAGAAAGCACATTACAACACAATCTTCTTACCAACTCTATGCTACCAATGCCAAACCTGGGCAATGACAGAAAAAGAGAAAAGAAAAATCACAACAACAGAAATTAGATTTCTGAGAAGAATACTCAACGTATCAAGAAGAGATAAGATCAGGAATGAAGAAATCAGGACAAAAGTGGGGGTTAAAGCAGCACTAGATTTTATTAGAAAGCAGCAAGTCAAATGGTTTGGCCATGCAAGTAGGTTACCAGTCAACAGCATACCACAACAAGCAATGATGTACAGACCAGAAGGAAACAGAGGAAGAGGCCGACCACGTAAACGTTGGACGGAGGGAATAGCAGAGTCCATGGGAATATCGATACATGAAGCCCATAATCGGGCACTCTCATGATGTTTATACTTCACCTCGACACCGCAAGGTACAAGAGGAACATGATGAGATGAGATGAAATGAGATGGTCAGGACTCCCCCATGTCCATAATCTCCTTGGGTGATGTTTATACAAGGTGCTTCCAAAAATCATGTCATGCTCTTTTGCCCACTGTACACGTCTGCAACCTCTTTTATTCAGTCCCCCTAGTCCATACTTGCCTACTATACATCCGTCCTGTTGACTTCCAACTTCAGCATTAAAGTCACTCATTATGATCTAATATTTAATTCGGAATGCTTACATTTCTTGAAGACATTCTCCAAATCTTTATACAATTTATCGATGCTGTCATCACTGCTGTTTGTTGTTGTTGCGTAAACTTGTGTGATGTTGAAATCAAAAGGTCTTCTACTAAACTTTACTAGTAATTTTCTGTCTGACACAGTCCAATATCCATTGATCGATTTTGGTCTCTCTACACCCATTATAAATGCTACGCCTCGCTGTTTTTTCTCAGAATGGATAATGCCATATTCCTTGGATGTTATAATGCCATCTGTTCTCACATTTACCTAACATGTTAAAATTCAGTCTTCTCAATTCGCTCTTAATTTTATCAAATTGTCCAGTCCCACTCATGGTTCTAACAGTCCAAGTTCCTACTTTCAATGTTAATACTCTTTTGCACTCAGTCGCTTGCTAACGGCCTGGAGTCACCTGGTGCACATGACTACCTCTACCGGGCAAGGCTGTTCCTATGGAGCACCCATTTACGCCGTTTCTCTGGTTTTCGATGAAATTGCAAAACATTATACCATCTGTAAAGAAGGTAGTTTGCCATTGCTTTCCTTCTTAGCAGTAACCATTCTAGTTGCTGACCGTAGCTATTGTCCCCGTTTCCAATCGGCTGCTCTGGTTGTAAGTTTTCGATGGCATTTAATGGAATGTTGAGAAGTTGTTCCAAGTTCTGCCTCCGTATTATTATGATTTGGTTTTGTTCGCTTATTTTTCTCCTCTTTTTCGCTATTTATTATTTCAATTGGGTCAACTGATTCTGCTCTGGTTCACATTGCACTGATCCTCTTGTAGAAGTTTCTAGTTGCCCCTTTGTAGTTTTTATGTAGGGTTTCTCCATATTCCTCCCAACCGTTTTGGCTTTCTCTCTTTACTATTCTAGTCGCATGTCTTCTAGCTATTCTATATTTTATGTAATCACGGTCCTGTTTGCTCTTCATCCACATTTAAAAATTTCCCATTTTGTCTTTTACAGCTTTCTTTACCTCGGCGTTCCACTAAATTGTTATTTTCTGTATCCCTGTTTTGCTTGTTTTCGTGATTTCACATGCTACTTTTGCAGTTTTTAAAATGCTTGCTTTGAAAATCTCCTATCCCGTCAACTGTTTTTCTTTTTATAGGTAGTTTTACAAAGCTTTAATTTAGCTCTTTCTCGTAATTTGTCCTCACTGCCTCGTATTTGAGATATACGCCAAGAGCTGTACTCACTCACTCAATGTCCGACATCTTGGTTTCTCGTCTAGGGTTTATAAGATTTAGCAGTAATATTTCTTTAGGCTCGTATAAATACTGTACAAGTCTTTCGTGCACACAACAAAAGTTCAAAGCGTCCTTAGAGTACAGGATCACTTTATTACAGCACAGTCCTCACCGTGGTTGCCATCGTACACCGCCAGCTATTGCCTTTCAGCGTTCTGTGTACGACCATCCCACCCACTGTCTGTCCATAAAGAATAACTGGCACAACTAATCGTCATTTGTTCATGCTGTTGCTGCACACTATAGACTCTATACTTAGCTGCTAAACGATCATACTAGTTTTAATTACTTAAGCACATCACACTGGTGGACAACGTGTCACGGCGTATCTCTCGCTCCGCCATTCTTATCAGAAAACGGGGTCAGCTCTCTCACCACAACTGGTCGATATTTACTGGCCCATCGTCGGTCGTTAACTTCGGGATACTGCTTCTTCACTCACAGCTTTCGCAAACAAGAACACTCTTTCACTGTTGACTGCATCTTGAAGAACTGTTACCATCGCAAAACGCTTTCAAACTCAGAACTTTCTCCAAATCAACCTTCTTGTCTCACGTCCCAGCTCGCACTCCCCGAGCGCACGTTTTCCGGCTTCTGACCTGGGCGCGTCATGTGACCACATCGCTCCGCCCACTAATGCTACCGGTGTTCGCTTGAATTTTTGAACTGTGTGTCAATGTCATCTCTCTAGTTTCTACGATTGACACACTTGCTGTGTTTTCTCTTATCCATCTCATGGCACTTGCTTTCTTGCGTTCGCTGGCTGTGAACTCCAGCGTGAAGTACTGTATGTCGGATGAAGACATCTTGTTGTCCAACATCAGTGTGATGTCATACCGGACTGAGGTTTGCGTGAGTATCCGTTGTCCCATATCTGGCTAATTGGTGTGCAGACTGGGTGTTCCTCGCTGTGCAGGCAGACATTCTCCGATTTCGGAGAAATCAGCGATCCTACTACGTTATCCAGGACCCCGAAGGGACTTGTTGCCCAGGACGCACAGCTAGGACGTGTTAGTAGGTCCTGGCCAGTATAGAACCTGGTCCTGGTGCCTTGGAAACACCTCTGCGTCCCTTAATTTTACTAATTCGCAAGGCATGCATTTGCCTGGTCTTTGCTTTCTTCTTCTGTTGGTTCTTATTGTGGTAATAACTGCTTTGTGGTCTATGTTTATACTTAAGTTGGGTACTCCTTTGGCATCTAAAATATTTCTCTTTCTGTTATTTCTTGTTAATAAAAAAAAATCTATTTGGATTTTGGTATCTAGATCCTTCCAATTGTACCAGGTGTATATGTGAGTCTTTGTGTTTATAAAATGTATTTGTTATATAGCCGGTCTCCCTGGCTGATGGGTTAGCAGCTTTCTCCTTAACCCCGAATACTCTCGTGGTTGACGTGAGCGCACGAGAACTTGAAGGGGTTCGAGACGCGCTAGTGACTTACGAGAGTACGGAGCCGGTCGCTCAGAAAGTCGTGGCGTGCTGATGAGCGTAATCTAGCCTAGGAATCAAGATACAGCTGAAAGATGCTGATGTTGACCGTAATATCCTGAAACAGGATGGAAACGCGGGAAAATAAAATTGTTATAAAGAGGTCGTGTTGACTGCATAGCACCATCAGTCTACTTCCATTATCATTTCTTTCATTGTGTTGGTCTTCAAATGCTCGAAGATGTTTTTATATCTCCGTTCTGTTACGTCCTAGTCTTACACTGAAGTCTCCCATGACTACTATGTCCTGCTTCTCTATTCTACTTAGTATGTCACGGATGTCTTTGAAGAACTCCTCGCATTCATGCTCATTTTTGTTTGTGTTACACGGTGCGTATATTTACAGTAATTATCTGTTCTTTTAATTCTCACTGTTATAATTCTTATATAAATATATGTATGAAAGTTATTCAATCTCAGAAGGCTGACAGCTAAAACCAAAATTAACAGCGACACCGTCAGAGAGCTCCTGTTTGCTGATGATTGCGCTCTATACGCCAACTCAGAGGCGGACATGCAACATAATGTTACAGCTTTCTCACATGCCTGTGCCAACTTTGGGCTCAATATCAACTTGGAGAAGACTGTAGTTATGTACCAGCCAGCTCCAGGGAATAATCACACTGTGCCGAATATCAAAGTGAATTGTCATAGACTAAGTGTTGTGGACAAATTCACCTATCTTGGCAGCACTGTGTCACAAGCTGCCACAATTGATGACGAAGTGAATGCAAGAATCTCCAAGGCCAGTGTGGCCTTTGGCAGGCTGTACAAGAATGTATGGGACAGAACTGGAATAAGCCTACAAACAAAGCTAAAAGTCTACAAAGCAGTTGTATTATCCACACTGCTATATGCTTGTGAAACCTGGACTGTTTATCAGCGTCACGGTAGTAAATTAAACCACTTCCACACAGTCTGCCTAAGGAAGTTACTGAAGATTAAATGGCAAGATAAGATCCCAGATACTGAAGTCCTAGAAAGAGCGTCCATGCTCAGTATCCACACTCTACTGATGAAGAATCAGATTCGCTGGGCTGGTCACTTGACTCGCCTGCCAGATCACAGGCTCCCTAAACGAATTTTTTACAGCGAACTGCATTGTGGTAAGCGCTCCCAAGGTGGCCAGAGGAAACGCTTTAAAGACACTCTGAAAATCTCTCTGAATGCTTTTAGAATTCATCATGACACCTGGGAGACTGCAGCCAGAGACCGAAATTCGTGGCGTGCATCATTACACAAGGGTGCAGTCATGTGTGAGGCAACCAGGACTGCAAGAGCTGTAAAGAAAAGGCAGGACAGAAAAAACACTGTAGGAAATCGTCCTCCAAAAACGTCAATAATTCTTTGTCCACATTGTCAAAGAACATTTCGAGCCAAAATAGGCCTTATTAGCCATCTTAGAACCCACATATATATATGTGTGTGTGTGTGTGTCTGTCTGTGTGTGTCTGTCTGTGTGTGTGTGTCTGTGTGTGTGTCTCTCTGTGTGTGTGTGTGTGTGTGCGTGCGTGCGTAAGTTTCTAATATTCTTCTTGCCAGCCGTGGTTCAATGACTATTCCTACACCGTGTCTTGCCCGTTCTTGGAGTTCAACTTCGGAGTAGACAAACGTGGATCTTGCATCCTCTCTCTTTTATTCTGGTGTCCGCTATTCTCATCAGTCTATCTTTTCCATTGTTTCTATGAGTTCCTCTTCTTTACTTTTTAAACCGCAGATGTTGAGTGTGTCTATGTTTCGAATCGCTGATCTATCTCGAAGTCCTGTAATATTGCCGCGACTATATCCATTTCGGTAGGTCCGATTATACTTCTTAATGTTTCTTAATCACTCTTTCTTATTTCTTACAGTCTAAGCGTACGTTGAGGTTTTACGTTTGCTGTGTCAGAATCAAACACTGACACACATACATATGCACTCACTCACGTGCAAACACAATATCAGAAACTCACATTCACACACACATGCACATACATTTACTCTTTACCACAACAATGATTGTGAGGAGAATTCGGTGTCACTGCACTCGGCACAAACCCCTAAGAGTTCAGTCTCTCCCAAGAGACGTAAAAAGGGTGTGGGTGCTGACACTTTGTCGCAACATGGTTAGCTATCTTGGACCCGTCCTCATTCTGTTATGTCGACGAATTGCAGTCCATCCCCCACTCTAACAGCCATGGTAAAGAAGATTTATCAAGAGACGTGACTTCGTGCAGGAGACTATTATTTATTGCTCTCAAGATTTCCCCTATGTCCGTCTCTAATGTCTCAATGAGCTAGCATATCAGGTCTGTTTCCGCTAACCATTGCATGACATGACCTCAACAACAGATGCTCACAAGTTCCCCAAGGTTAGAACCCTCAGCAAGTGGCAGCTATTAATGTTATATCTATCCATTATGAAATTTCCATAAAGGGTACTGAGAGTCAAAGATGACAACAGTTGTTGTAAGGACGTTTTAGCAAGCTAATTCAATGGTAGCCAGTCTCCCTGGTTTATGGGTTACACGACTTTCCCCGTAGTCCCGTATACTCTCGTGAGTAATGTGACGTGAGCGAGAATAGGTAGTGGTTCTCTCCGCGTCAGTAACTTAGGGGTATGTGAGCCTATCGCTCAGAAAGCAATGGAAAACTACTGAGCGTAATCTTGCCAAGAAATGAACAATCAGCTGAAAGATGCTGATGTTTACAGCGATATCCTGTAAAGGATATGCGAACCAAAAAATAAAAAAATTCAATTGTATTGTGACCGCCTCCATCTTCATTTTCATACTGGAGGTTGTTATGTCATGTGATATGACAGTGGGTGAGAGCCATTATAATTAATTAATTAATTAATTAATTAATTAATTAATTAATTCATTCATTCATTCATTCAGTAGCATGTCTTTTGCAGAACCTCACTCCCATAACAACCTTCCGGAAAACGTCTCCATCATAAGCATGTCCGGCTTCCGATACACCCATCTGGAGATCATCCGCCACATCCTGCACCCATCTTCTCTTTGGCCTTCCTCTTCCACTCTTCCCAGGCATATACCCTTCCATTATTGTTCTCTCCAAACTCATGTTGGACGTATTTACACAACAGAAACCAGACACTTGTTTGTGTATTCCTAGTACTCTCAGGAGCGCACGTACACATCACATCGCTTTCCCAAAACAAACGGCTGGCTTTACGGGGTGGATTCGCTGATGCAGAGATTCCACCCAGACTGGATCGTCGGCAAGTCTCAAACTGGGGCCTATCTAGATATTCTCTCATGGATTCATTGAGTTACGTATTTAAAGTAATTGGTGAAACACTATCTTCTCATCTCAGATGCTTATCACGTTGACAGATTTAACACGCAGAAGATAACAATACATCACAATATTAGCATAACATATATTTTATCGATTTAGCAAAGTTTAACAGATACTAAAAATCAATACATTTTAACTTTCTTTCATTATTACATGTTGGTGGAAAATAGTAATACAAACCCAATTTACAGTTCGTAGGGGAAACTTAAATATTTACTGGAAGGAGAGAAGTCGGGGACGTGAACAGCTCTGTCTAATAACTTCATTACAAACGTTCATCTAGGCATCTAACTGCCTCTTTTCGTCTTTTGCGGACACCAAGATCAGCTCCTTCTGTTTACAACGAGCCACTTCAAGGCTTTATTCTAGTATATTCGGGGACTTCTTCAATCAGCTGAAAAGAGGCAAATTTCCTGAGTTTTCACATTGGTCAGGGTTGCCGGAATGGCTTGTTTAACGCCAAATCTGATAACGCTGTCTTTTTAAAAACAGTTTTGCCGTCAAAATACCAGTTCGGCTTTTTAGCTTTTTTTCTTGGCTTTTTTAAATAAAAAAATTTGTAATTGCATAATAATTAGCTATAAATGCCTCTTTTTTGAATTGGTCAAGTTAATTTGTATCTTGTTTTATCACTTTTTAGCTAAAACAAATGTAAAACAATAAGCTTAGCTTATACTGCTTTTGGTTCATTCTCGAGAACGAACGTAATAACTAACAAGCATTGGTTTTCGTACTGTTTGTACTGTTCTTAGCGCACTCACGCACTGCGCAGCCACCTTAATGTTCAGTTAAGTTTTCAAATTCATTATATCTTAATGGAAGTATTTCTTTTTATTGAGCCCATTATCATGCCAAAGTGGAAACCATCTTATGATACCAACTGGAAATATAATGATCAATGGGAAAAGATATTTGTGTGGCTCAAGAAATCCACTGAAGGTTCTGAATAGGCATATTGCAAATAGTACCGGTGTAATATTGTTCCAAGACATTCAAATCTCGCAAATAATGAAACAACAGAAAAACACAAACTGAACGCGCCATCCTCTTCACAAAAAACACTTTCAGTGATGAAAATAAGTAAGAAAATTGATGATAAAGTCACATTAGCAGAGTTACAAATTGCTGTTTTGCACGGCCTGCCTTAGTGCCATACGCACCATCGATCACTGAGGTGAAATAATGGTAGCCCATGGATGTGGCAGCACTCTTGGTCAGATACAATTGCACCGAACGAAGTGCATATCACTAACAAGAAATGTTATTTCACCATCTTTAAAATATGATCTAATTCTAGATCTGCAAAACAAGAAGTATACACTCATCATTGATGAGTCCACTGATGTCTCGATCCAAAAGTGTTTGTGCACTTTAGTTAGACACCTCTGTGATAATAGAAATGAAATTACTACTAGTTTTCTAAGTTTGATTCCAGTTCAGGAGGGTACATGAGAGAATATATTTAATTTGATTAATAATGAAATTACCCTTTTTGCATTTGGCTGAAGAAAATTACACTATTATTGAATGGCAATAAAGAAAATTGTCTTTCATAGATTGGAAGGAAGAAGAACAATTTAAAAAAAAATGGACTGCTCAAAGATACAGATCAGTTCTGGCAAGGAGTCATGAAACATCCCCAATTTAAAGAGCTTGCTTCTTTTGCTCTTACTTGCTTAATAACACCAATAAGCAATACTGTAGTGGAGAGGATATTCTCTCTGTTAGACACAATTATTAGAATTAGATCAGAACTATTAACTTCAAACAAGTGCTGTAAGGAATTTGTTCCTTCATCCAAAATGTTGAATGATTTCAAAGCTGAAATTTTGTATTCTAAGGAACCTTGTACTGAATTTCTCAACAATGAAGAGGAATACTGTTTTGAAGAAGAGGTTTCCATGTGATGTAAATATATGTTTAATAGACATTGTTTATTGGGAAATGTCTGGCTTTTTTATTTCATGACTTGGCTTTTTTTAATCACAGTGATCAGGCAACCCTTACGGGTACTGGAAGTGCGGGCGATTTAGACCACCATCCGCCTCAAAAGTGTCGTCCACTTGTGTCGTTAGGCGTCGTTGGGAGGGAGTGATTGAAGTTTCAGTGCATAAAACACTAAATATTAACGTGTGATTTTGAATTAAAGAAATATGTGTCTAGACTCTTTACACTTGTTTCTTTATATGTGTGCCTCATATACTGGTAGTTTTCAGTCTATAGAGAAAGGGAATACATTCTAGAGCTTTTGTTCTTGAAAGAGATCTTTACTAGCACTGTCACCAAGACTGCTGTTAGTGTTTGAACTATTTCCAATGACATAAATATTTGTTTCTGGCTTCTCCGTCTTCTTGTCTACGGTGTGGCCAACAGCTGCTATGGATTCTGCCAATGCTTTCCCGGATGTCTCGTCTAGAAAGGTGACTGTGAAAGCAGCTACAAGTAATGATCCTCCAATCACAGACAAGGCAAGAGTCGGGCCGTCTTCCTAACATGGAAAGACATACAAATGGTTGCAAACCTAAAGCATGTCTATACAAATATAGCTACGAAATCTTGCTTGTTTCAAACAGAAAATCTTGTACAATAGCATATGTCAGAACTACAGTTACAGTTTTCAATGTTTGTTTCCCCAAGGTTTGGGTGTAAACAATGCGAGTATTTTCTGTGTGTTAAGAAACTGTGACATTCTGTAATATGTGAAAGATGTGGTACTGTGAAGTGTGATTGATTGATTGATTGATTGATTAATTGATTGATCTAGGAACCGACATCATAGCATTCGGGGCATTCGCATAGGTGCTCCGTCCCCATCCTCAGCAGCCAGCGAAGAGTGCCATCACAAATAGTACCAGTAGCAATCTGATTATATGTCCGTCTCGCCTTTCCTCCTTCGTCACTCCTCGCTGCCTCATTATTGCCAGATCATGATGATCCATTTGCTCCTCCGAGGTTTACACGTGCTCCCACAAGGCCGCAACCACGTCTGCCTTGTCATGCATCAATACTCCACCAAGTTTTGCAGAGCCAGCCAATCTGTCCGCCTGTTCATTCCCGAGCACACCGGCATGCCCCGGAGAAAAGATCCAGGCGATGCTTGCCACCCATGACCTCCGAAGCGAAGCGAAGTGTGTGACTATTTAAGCGAAAGTGTGCAGTGAAAGATATGGTACTGTTAGGTGTGTGTGTATATTTAAGCGAATTTGTTCAGTGAAAGATGTAGCACTTTTAGGTGTGTGTGTATATTTAAGCGAAAGTGTGCAGTGAAAGATGATGAGGAATTAATTAATGGTTCAAATAAACAGGAAAAGGAAATGAGTAGATAAAAAATAAACCAACGCTGACTTACACTCAGGATAAACGATTCAGCTCTATATCGAAAATAGCATCATTAAATATATGTGGTTGTAGACAAGAAGAACTAAAACCTTATGAAAACACACAACATAAAAATACTGGCACTAGCAGATTGTAGAAAAGAGGATAGAATATGACAGAAATACATGAAGATTATGTTGTAACATGGAGCGGAGTGAATACAGGCAAAATATGACTTAAGAAGCACCCCGTATCCATAGCGTTTAAATGCGCTGCTTTGTTGCAGCCGACTAGTTTTTCTATATAAAAACAATGCGAATCTCCATCACCACCTGTCTTGACAATCCCTGTTAGAATTGGGATTTGAATTTTGACATCGAAAAGACATAGATTTTTATGTCGAAGAACACCAATGCACTACTAAGCAAATATAAATGCGTAAAAATTGAAACACGGTCAATAATATAAGTATCTGGGCAGGGTGTTCACAGAGGATGGAGGACAGGATAGATAAATAGAAATAAGAACACGGAAAGCAAACAACATCAAGTATCAAATAGAACCTATCTTAAGACATCCGTATATCAACATGCATACAAAAGATAAGCTTCGTGAACATTGTGAACATAAATGCAACCAACAGTTTCCAATGCGCTTGGTAAATTGGTCTTCAGTTCTCAAAGGTTGTTCTTGATACCATCTGTTACGTGTCCCGCATATCTCCAAAGGCATCCGATCCTTGTTGTTATGAATTCGTGCTGGTTAGTTACAGTAAGCGTCCATGTTTGACATTGGTAGCATGTCGGCCAGAAAAGAGTTATTAAGAGGTTTGGTTTAGTAGTGAAATGTATCTTTTTATGCGTCAGAAATTGCGCTAGTTGTCCCAGTGCTTGATTATCCTTTGCACAACGTATTTTGTCCCATCTAAAGTGAAAATTGACCACGGGTTTTGACTTGATTTAGATGGTTATGAAGACTTTCTTCGTTCTCTGCTATTAATACTTGGTCATCCGCATATAACAATTCTGAAATGTATTCCTTACTGTGCTTATTCCTCAAACTTTCTTGTAGTAGTTTCTTAATGCTGCTTTTTCTTCTCTGTCAAAATGTCTCCAAACTTCACATGAATCTCTCTTAACTATTCTTACTGTTCTGTTTTTTTTTTTTTTTTTTGGTGTCTCTTCTGATTTGTCTATATTTTGAATGAAATTGGGTAGAACTGCGGCAAATCTGTGAAAATGTAAACAATATAAAATGACACAAAGTAGTGCAGCTTTACAACACATATAGGACGTTGCGGCGATTAGCCTTCATCAGCAAACAAACACATTCACAAACACAACATATAGTCAAGGAGATCTCATGTGACTACATCAAAAGGTGACGACAGGACGAGAAGAACAAAAGGATGAAAAAATTAAAGCAATGAAGAGAAAATGAGAATTGAAAAAAATGTTCAAACTTACCTCACAGTTCCGATCTGTGGGTGACTCAGAATATCTCCGATGTATTCTTTTTATACCCAACCGACGAAATGAGATGAAGGTTAATGGCGGGGTGATAGGTGTGACGGTTCAGTGAGCACATAGAAAGAAGGAGAGGACGGAGGCAAGAGGGCAGGACGGCAACTTGTCTGATGAGGGTATCTGAGCAATCTCAGTGGATGTACTAACGAAGCATAAGTGGGCGCAAGCATGATAGTGGTACTAACCAAAAATCACATTATGCACTCATATATGTTATTATGAGGCAAGTCCTAAAGTCTGGGTGGACTAATATGCGTGAGCTCACATACACACATATACACCGCTTAACAGACATTCATACATTAGTGTACATGGGCATGCGCAAGGTATATATATATATATAGAGAGAGAGAGAGAGAGAGAGAGAGAGAGAGAGAGAGAGAGAGAGAGAGAGGTGGAGGGAGGGAAAGAGGGAGGGAGGTGGGTATCATTACTGTGATGTGCCTCATGGGGTATGCGGAGTAGGTCGGTCTACAAATACGAGGCTTCACTCATACTGTTCCCTATGAAATAGAGTCAGTAAGGTTGATTGTTACACAACGTATGTTAGGACCAAATCACCCAGTGCTTGTGTTAATGGGGTTGTATAAGATCCGACCACTGGTGATACACATAATGTAAGTCGACACAGAGAAGCAAGATAGTTTGGAGAGAGAGAGAGAGAGAGAGAGAGAGAGAGAGAGAGAGAGACAGAGACAGACAGACAGAGACAGAGACAGAGACAGAGAGAGAGAGAGAGAGACAGAGACAGACAGACAGAGACAGAGACAGAGACAGAGAGAGAGGTTGAAAAAGTGCCTGCGTCATACCACATGAGGTATGCGGAGTAGGTCGGTCTACAAATACGAGGCTTCACTCATACTGTTCACTATTAAATAGAGTCAGTAAGGTTGATTGTTATACAACGAATTTTAGGATCAAATCACCCAGTGCTTGTGTTATTGGGGCTGTATAAGATCCGACCACCAGCAATACACATGGCATAGGTAGGCACAGAGAAGCAAGATTATTTGGAGAGAGAGAGAGAGAGAGAGAGAGAGAGAGAGAGAGAGGGGGGGGGGAATAGTGCCTGCGACATACCACATGAAGTATGCCTAGTAGGTCGGTCTACAAATATGAGGCTTCACTCATACTGTTCCCTATGAGACAGAGTCAGTAAAGTTGATTGTTATACAGCGTATTTGATCACCAAGTGCTTGTGTTATTGAGGTTGTATAGGATCCTACCACTAGCAATACACCTGGCATAGGTAGGCACAGGGACGCGAGATTATTTGGAGATATCTTCTTTGGCTGTTTACATAACAATTACTTTGAAACCAATTATTCCTCATTTACTCCGAGTGTCCTCTGATAGAGCTTTTCATAGCTTTACTATATTTTTTTTCTGGAAGGTGTTTGTCATTTCCTTCTCTATATAGGTATTTCTATTTGATTACCTCCATGTTCTGTTTCTACTCTTCTATTTCTGTATTCATTTTGAATTTTCTTTTACCACCATCTGTATGTTGGAAAACAGCATTGGACATTTAGATTTCACGCTGTGCACATATTTCTAGCAGGCTATCGTCATGTGTATTTATCTTAGTAATGTTATCTTATAAGTGAACTTCTATAATAATTGAACAACAAAAGCAAAGCACGTACAAAATTCAGTAGAAAGGGAGACAACATGGCTCCTAATCTTGCAGAAACATTGGCAGCTCCATATCCTAGGCCCCTATGAAGAAACACAGTAACATTGTGGCATTTAATTTAGAGTGACATATTTCTCTCGTTTCATTAATAATCCACACAACTTTATGTTCATTGCTAAGATTACTAGACTAGTTCACTATTATTACGCAGTTCATCCAGTGTTACCCGGTGGTCACCACGAATGATGTAATCAACTCGATGAAAGTTGTATGGAGTCAATGCGGTTGACGAACGACGCTTTGCGTCAGCCAGTGAGAACTGGCCTACTTCAGCTTCGTCACAACGACGTACCCAACATCAGACAGAGCTAACATCCACTGTTGAATCTCCAAAAACAATACTCAAACGTTCGTGGATGCAAATCGGATCTCGCTTTCCGCACTGATGAATGCTATGACATTACTTTACTTTAACCAAACTTCTTTGGTGGCCATTTGTAAACCGTTACTGTTGCACAACATGTGACTGAAACAGGTTGGTAGTGATACGCAGTCCAAAAAAATGTTTGAGGAATCCCGCTAAATTAATAAATTTCACACCGATAAAGTATTTACATAGATTTAAAAAAAAAATAGGCAGCATTACTCATTGACCTTCACTCGTACAATCAATCATCATCATGTGCCAACCCGAAAGGCGTGAGCGGTCATGATTCACAATCTCACTTAATCAGTAGAACCAGATGAGTCCAGTGTTTTTGGACTGATTATGACATGTCTATTCTATTTACAGTGTTTAATGCAGGATGAAACGAGAAAAAGAGTGTTGAGATGCTACATTGAACCTGTACTTTTATATGGATGTGAAGCGTGGACAATGAGCAGTCAGGCTGAAAAACATATGATGGCTGTAGAGATGTGGTTTCTGAGGAAAATGCAAAGAATACCATGGACAGCCAGAAAGACCAATGAACAAGTCCTTCAAGAAACAAATGAAGATCGTAAATTGATTAGAGAAATTAGACGCAGACAGTCAAAATTTGTTGGGCATGTTATGAAAAGAAATGGATTGGAGAATTTGGTGACAACTGGTAAGATCGAGGGGAACAGACCAAGGGGAAGACCTAGAAGCAAGTACCTGGATGGCATGGCCTTGTGGCATGGTCGAGACAGAAACACGGAGCTGATCCACGACCCCGGTGATCGAGTTAGATGGCAGAACATGACCGCCCACGCTTACCGGCATGGCACATGATGGATGGATGGAGTGCAGGATAAACTGGCATATGATATCACAACTAGTCAAGGAATGCAAGTTGTTGGAAAGTGCGGTGTTCCCATGGCTACAACATGTCGTGGTTGTAGCTTACTCAACGAGCATGCTGAGAAGGGTCAAGGCAGACATGTTTCGCGCAGAGTGGCTTGCTTCAATTAAAAAAAACAAAAAAACAAATCAAAGATAGTGAGATCAGTTTTCCCTCCAGTGCATCGTATATTGTGTTCACCAGTGCATGCTGGTGTGTTGGGAAACGAGCAGGTGGACAGATGAGCTGTGTCTGCACCGCTGGTTTGTATATTGCTACCCGGTCAGGCAGATATCTTCAGAACCCTTTGGAATCGTATATATAGTGTCCCTGGGAAGGTTAACGCGGTCAACAAATGCACGCGCAAGAACGCAGCTTTGCTGTAGACAGGCATAAAGCAATCACGTCCGAAAAAAAACCCTCCGGATAAACGCAGAAGAAGAATAAGACATATGTATAGTGTGGAAGAACAGATAAATCATCATGTCCAGCACAGACTGGTGGTGCAGGGAGTGACTAGAGGATCTAGGCCGATACTCAGTGCTCCAAAGAAAGGCTAGACGGATATATAATCAGATTGCAACATGCACAATTAGTATTGGGATTCCTCGTTGGTTGTTGACGACGAGGACGGAACGCCTATGAGAATGTCTTTAGTGTTGTGATGTCGGATTTTGACTAAATTCTAGACTACTTCTGTCTTTCTCCACATCAAGAAACGCCTCCTCTTTGTCCTGGTCAGTTGTCATAGGTCGGTTGTTATCATTATAAACGGTACGATGTGTACCAGGCATCGCCTGTTTCTTCATCTGCTGGTGCAGCCTCCAGAATTTACCCAATGGCATATCTCCACCGACTTCATTGATAAACTATTCAGATCAGCAGGATAGAGCTATTAGAGATATGGTAAGAGAAGCCCTGTCACCGGTCACTAGGAAGGAAGACTGTGAGATTAAGGTGGAGGATATTAGACGGGTACTGAAGTGAGCTAAAGACACAGCGCCAGGCCCGGATGGGGTGAGGTACACCCATATGAGTAACGTGAATGATGGGGACTTTGAGGAGATGGCTCTTTGTTTCTTCAACCTAAGCATCAATACGCCGAAAATACCCCATGACTGGCTGCATAGCTACCTGGTCCCACTCCCAAAGCCAGGTAAGGATCACTCCAGACTTAATTTATACCGAATCATAACCCTGCAAAACAAATATGGCAAAGTCCTCGAGAAAATAGTAGCACGCAGGCTCCAGGGACATTTGGAAAGTCGTAATCTGCTTCCCAAAGGGCTCGGAAGTTACCGGCCTGGGAAGGACACCTGGGCCAATGCTGCAACTTTTGCATTTGATGTCTACAAGGGCTTCCAGGATAAACAGGAAACAGTGGCGACAGCTCTTGACCTGGGGGATGCGTATAACAGGATCAGGTACGATCGGTTGATATACACACTGTTGGACATGGAGGTCTGCCCCTGCCTTGTCAGATATGGGTTGCAGCGGTCCTCTATGAGCGTAAGGTTGCACTGTGCTTGGGTTCCTGGACTTCTAACCCCTGTACAATTACACCTGGATTGCCACAGGGATTTGCCATGTCCCCAGTGCTCTTTAATGTCTTTTTTCGCATATTCTTTACAGGACATTGCAGGCAACACCAGCATTTTTCAGCTGCTGATGATGTCTTGGCAAGTTTTACATTCAGTAGTTTGCCATTGCTTTCTGAACAACCGGCTCACATACCCTCCGTAAGTAACCAACGCGACGCAATCCGCTGCCGAATCTCGCGCAGCTGTGTTTCTTACGAGGGTATACGGGATTACGAACAGCGTAGTTAACCCTTCGCCAGGGAGACCGTCTTTAATGTCTATACTAGCAAAATCGCAGCTATTAAGACACCAGTTGTGGGTTAATCTTGAAATGTGCAGATGATGTGCTGGTGTACAGGCTGATCAGAGATAGGGCTAGTTTGGCGGAAGACGTACAGGTGGCAGTAAACAGGGTGGCGTAGTGGTGCAGGGACGCAGGGGCCGTTATAAACTCAGACAAGGCATCAGTTGTGTGGTACTCCCTGGATAACCGGATCATTAAGGCAGATGTCTCAGGTATTATGTTGAATGGATGTCCTCTTAGTCGAGAGAGTAAATTGAAGTACTTGGATATAACCTTTGTCACGTGTTTGTGTTTTAATGATCATGTAGAGGCTTTGGTGGTGAAGGCTGGTAGGGAAATTATTGCATTGGGGGATATGGCAGCAACCGGGGTAGATCAGAGGATGCTGTACAGGCTGTTTCAGCAGTTAATAATTTATTTCATTGAGTATGGTTTGGGGCAGCTGAAAGTATCAAAGAGCCAGCTTGAAAGGTTGGAGCGCATACAGAATGCTGCCATGCAGTTAATCCTGGGGTGCACAAAGGACACACTAATTATATGCATGAGGCGCTACCAACAATGACGGATAGGCATAGGATCCTTCAGGCCAAATGGTACCTGAGAGTTGCGGCAGATAGGGATCACCCGCTCGCTGCATGCAGCAATGGATATGGTCAAGGGTCATAGACTAAGACAAGGCAGGTCCTGCATTGCACAAGCGGCACTGTCTATATGTCACGTGTGTGTCTGGAGACCATCAATCGTGTAAAAGAGTCGGTCCAAGTTCTGGAAGACATGAAAGACTGGTACTATGTAATAGTAACACTGGGTCGTGAGTGCAGAGAATGGGCAGCGGGCCGCACTGAGTTTGAAGTGCAACAACTGATCTAGAGTAACACTCATCAAGGTGACATTGTCATCTACACCGATGGGTCAGTGGTAAGAAACAGACGTAGTGGTTGGGGTTTTATTGCATAGGCTAATGGAAAGTCTTGAAAAAGAAGAGTCTGGGATATGAGACTACGCCCTCCACCATGAGAATGGAGGTGGAAGCAGTAACAGCGGCATTCCGTTGGTTAGAGGAGACTACTGCAACACATACTATATTTATTACGGATTCAAAGAGTATGATTAGTAACGTGGGGAAAGGAATATTTCGTGTGGAATGGCTATCGTCGCTTCAGAGGTCACAAATTGTGAGAATTGCAGATATATTTTGCTCTGGCCATGCGGGTGTACGGGGGAATAAACAGACTGAAAGGCTAGCAGGAAATGCACCTCTTGGTGGTATCTTGCCTATGGACAAGGGGAAGGTGGTCGTGCGCTTGTAGGACCAGGTGGAGAAGGCGGGGGAACAGATTGAGAATCCGTACGAGGAATGAATGCGACTGCGGGGGTCGGCAGGGGTTCTGGAAGAATCTCAAATCTGAAAGGGAAGATCAGAATAACTTTAAATCAGATAGCGGTTGGAACGATTAGTAGTATGACTATTCGCTGGCTGTTGAACTAAATATTAATAAGAACTATAATGCAAAGAATCAGAAATAGAATAACGCAATAAATCAGAAATGAGGAATGTGGAGTTTCGAAAGGCAAAACCACAAACAACACCATATACATCTTGAGAACATTAACCAACAGAATGACTGAAGTTAATATTGCTCTATATTTGTGCTTCTTTCTTTCCTATACTTAGGCATTTGACAAATGTTAAACACAAAGAAATGATTAGGATGTTGGAAATTGTAAACATTGATGGTAAAAATCTAAGAATAATAAAGAACATGTATTGGTAACAAAGTGCAGCCCTAAGAATTGACAACCAATAAAGAATTGTCAAGACATCTAACAAGGATTAAGACAGGTGTATTGTCACCTGATCTATTAAATTTGTACAGCGAAATAATAGTGAGAAGAAGAATGCCGGAGTATATCGTCACAGTGGGAGAGGTGAAGAGGAGGACAAACAGTGGGAGACCAAGAGGGAAGATACCGGACAGTTTGGCATCATAGCATGAAGGAACATGAGTATCAAAAATTATTGGCAACACACGAGACATAGAGCTGTGGAAAGACATGATCACCAACGCCACACGGCATGGACAATAAGAAGAAGAACAAAACATTTGGGCAACTAATGGCAGTATAGTTAAATATGCCTGGTGGTGATAAACTGTATAGAACGTCTTGCCTGATAACTGTGGGGTAGGTCTCATTTGTGACAATATAGAGTGTTCCCCAGGCACACGATACAAATCCTCGACTGAGCACATTTAAGACAATCTCTGCTATGACCTTCTTGTCCCAGGCTGACACTGTGTTTGAAATCAATGTATGGAAATAAAGAACAAATATCAGCTGTGCAGAAAGTACGACCTGCATTAATATAATTATAATGAGTATACCAATGTTACGTTACATGAAAATGTAAAATTGACATGTTAGAGCTGGTAGTAATACACATATAATGTCAAAGTTACATTTCATAAACTCATAAACATTATATTAGAATAGACCAGGTTACCAGACTGGTGAACACAATATCTTCTACTTCTTCAGCGTTCCGAGCCATTGAGGTTCTTTGCTGCAGATACAATCCGTCTCCATTCGTCTCTCTGGTGGACCTTCTCTTGCCAGTCATTGATTCCAAGTGCTTGTAGGTCTGTACATGTATTATCTCTCCACCGCGTTCTTGGTCTACCTCGGGGTCTACGGTCATTTATTTCCTGAGTGTAAGCGAGTTTTGTTTCCCTATTATCTTCCATTCTTTCTATATGCCCCAGCCATTGTAATCTATTAGCCTTCATGATACAAGTGATTAGCGGAGACTTAAACAGATCATAAATGTCTTTGTTACTTCTTCTTTTCCACTCTCCACTTTGTGTATCCCTAATGGGTCCAAAGATGCGTCTTAAAATTTTGTTCTCAAAGGTTTGTAACAAGGCTTCGTCTCCTTTCGTTGTACTCCAGGTTTCAGAGCCATACAGCACAACTGGTCTGATCAGTGTTTTGTATATTGTGATTTTGGTGTTACGAGATAGCGCCTTTGATTTTAGTAGATGTTGTAGTGCATAGTATATACGATACTGAATATGTAAAATTGATATGTTAGAGCTGGTAGTAATACACATATAATGTCAAAGTTACATTTCATAAACTCATAAACATTATATTAGAATAGACCAGGTTACCAGACTGGTGAACACAATATACGATACTGGAGGTATACCTCTCTGAATTATGTCTCTATTTACTGCAATCCCGACGAAATCAGGAGCCTTGAAGTGTGATCAACATCGAACAATTAGTATAATGAGTTACATCACAAAAATTTAGTTAAGAATTATCATGCAAAGAGTTATGAACAAAATACAACCCAAAATAGGGGAAGAACAATGTGGGTTAGCAGATGGTAAGGGTACAGTAAATACTGTGTAGTTGCTGAGAACATTAATGGAACCTCCAATAGAAGTAAGCAAAGATCTATAACTGTGCTTCATTGATGACACACCACCACCACCACCACCACCACCACCACCACCACCACCACCACCACCACCACCACCACCACCACCACCATCATCATCATCATCATCATCATCATCATCATCATCATCATCATCATCATCATCATCATCATCATCATCATCTTCCACTTCTGCCGTCAAGCGCCGTGGGGAGGAATAATATGAGTTCCAGCGCTCGGTGGGCGGCACTGGATAGTGTCATTCCGTGTGGTTGTACAATGTCTCTGATGTCGTCAATCCATTTTCTTCTTGGACGTCCTCGTGGTCTCGTCGCAGATGATCTTTGATGTAAGGCCAGTGATGGTAGCTGATGGTGGTGCATTCTGACAACATGGCCAAACCACTTGATCTTCTGCCTTTCAATAAATGTGGCACAAGCTGTTGATCCCACAGTCTGTCTGATAACAGCATTTCTTACTCTGTCTCGGATTGTTAGGTTGGCAGCTCTCCTCAGGCATCTCGTCTTGCAGTAGTTGATTTTGCGAAGGTGAGATTTGGATAAAGTCCAGGTTTGAGATTGGTAGTATAGGGTTGGTGTGAATATGCTGTTAATTATCTGTCGTTTTGCGGACATGTGTATATTTGGATGTTTCAGTAATCGTGATAGTTGATATGTAAGTGCACTAGCTTTTTGACATCTGATTTCGATTTCTCTGTCCAATCTGCCATGCTCTGTGATCATACTTCCAAGATATTTGAATTCTTTAACCTGTTTCAGAGTTGTGCTATTTATCTGTATACTTAATGGGCCCGGCAATCTGCTAACTTGCATTACTTCGGTTTTGGCTGTGTTTATACTCATATTGTATCTGCTGCAGGTTGAACTCAGATTATTAATATGATATTGTAGTCTGCCCTCATCGTTGTAAAACAGGCACTGATCGTCTGCAAATAGGAGTTCATTTATTTCCTGTGGATCGGTTGTTTCATCTGGAGTAAAGAGTTCTAAATTTTCTGAATCTGTTCTGTCAAGACTTGCTTCTTTGGAGATTCTGTCCATGTAGACATTAAATAGCAGAGGAGAGAGCACACATCCCTGTCTCACTCCTGTATTGACTGTGAACATATCTGATATTCCTTCTTGTGTTCTTACTGTACTTCGGCTCGAGTGGTACATGGCTAGGATGTTTTCTAGCTATTGCCCTTGATGACACATAGGCATTCTAAATGATACAGATGACATGTCGGTACGTTGCAGATACTGCAGATCTATACAAATTGATTGGGCAGACTTTAGACTTGTTAAAAACTGTATTGGACACAAGCTACAATTACAATTTATAATGAGGTAAGTCAGCAGCAGCCTATCAAGGAAAAAAATAAACAAGGTTTAAGAGAAAAGAATATCGACTTCATTGCACCTGATTTTTAATCCATATGGCTCGGTTTCTTTCCGCAGTGTAGCCGGCCAAAAGCGTCGCACAAAGCCCGAACTCCATAGCTCCAGCGATGACCCCCAGGAGTCTACGAGAAAATTGCACTCGTGAACCGAACGACGTATCTCGGAATCGAATCCACAGCCTTTCAGAGCACGAGGCAGATGACGTAACCATATCGCCAGGGAGACTCCCATGCCTATTAAGAGAGGTGTGCGACAGGGATGCGTTATCTGTTCATATCCTCCTCCCACCCCACCACCCCACCCCACCATATGCATCACCATCCGGCGGCTAATAGTTCCAGCTCTGTGTTGGTAGAGTAGGGCCTCGTTCTCCCGATGTGCCTCTCATGTCTGACCATGCCAATTCTTAGTCCTGAGTCTTACATTCTGTACAACGAGGTGGATTCAATGGCGTCAAAGTCCTCCGCTCTCTCTAAGGGCATTAATAACATCGGCACGATCCGTGGACTGGTTATCAGCAGGGATGCAGTGCCAGCAAGTTAATCAGCTCGTTCATTTACCTCAATTCCCACATGTCCCGACACAGAGATGAAGGTGGCTCTACGGACAACAGACTCAGCAACGATTCAATCCACTGTCTACATACAGAACCCGCCTCGACTTTACGGATTCTGCTCATTGAATAATGTAATACACAAACGTAGGTATAGTTCTGTGATTCCAGCCATATGAAAGCCCTAGTTACTACCATCACCTCCATTATCATTCTCCTCGTGATTATAGAGTTGGCACCATCGGCTACTTGAATGGTTCGGCCCGATGAACGTGACGTGAATGCCCACGCAATTTTATGCCGCTGTATAACAGATCAATCTGTATACATAAGCACATGGGACGCAGAGGTGTTTCCAAGGCACCTGAGCCAGGTTCTATACTGGCCAAGACCTATTGACGCGTCCTCGCCGAGCGTCCTGGACAACAGGTCCCTTCGGGGTCCTGGCTAAAGTCAGTAGGATCGTTGATTCCTTCGAAGTCGGAGAGTGTCCTGCACGGCGAGGAACCACCAGTCTGCACACCAATAAGCCAGACATGGGACAACGGATACTCACTCAAACCTCAGGTCCTGTATGACATCACATTGATGTTGGACAATAGGATGTCTTCATCCGACATACAGGACTTCGCACTGGAGATCACAGCCAGCGAACACAAGCAAGCAAGCATAAGCACATCGGAATCGCTTGAATGCTCACTGCTGCATTGGCAGGATGCTGTTTTCTGCACCTTCCGTCAAGCGTGACAATGTAGGCCAAGGTGCAATTAAGCTCTGGAGGCATAGGCTCACATTCCTTGCCGGAGTTGATATTGGTAACATTGCAGACCTCCCTGACAGCATCTCCCAGCTCCTCCTAAAGTTTATAATTGAGCGGCCGGGGAGAGGTCAACTGTATTCATTTGTTGTAATGTTATCTGGGCCTGGGATCTTGCAAGGTTTCATGTGGTAAAGAGTATTCTGCACTTCGGTCGTCAAAATTAGTGGTCCTTCATTAGTACAGTATATGGAATATCATATTGTTTCTCTCTTAAAGGTTATGAAGGTCTTTCACGCAGTCTGACCACGTATCTAACATCTGATAATTTTCTATTGTAATTTTGTCTTCTTTGGTTAAAAAAAAACAACCGTTGATGTGTGTGATATTTTCTTAGTGATGCCATTAATTCATTTATGCATTAATTTGACATTCCGAGTATTATGTTAGGCGATTTGGCAGCAGACTGCCTTGTGTTGGTTTTGTTTTATAAAATGGTATGTGTTCCGTTCGTTCAGAAAGCAATTTGCAAAATACTGAGAGTAAACATGCCAAGAGTTCACAAACAGCCAAACAATTCTGGGGTTGACTGTGACGACATGTAAAGTATTTCAACTTGTCTCTCATTGGTTTTTCTGTTCGTCCATGGGATGTCTTATTGTTGAGTTCGAACATCTTGTGTTAGTTTCTATCTGTTTCCTGTCAAATCACAGATTTGTCTGTAAATATGTTTTGTATCTGTAAGAGAATTTAATTCAATTTCAATTGGTGTAGCCAATTTCGTTTGCTTTAAGCATTTATCTCTGATTTCTTTATTTATCTCCTCATTCTTTGTTACTTTGTTTCCTTTTGTCTGGATCGCCATCGCATACTCAAAAACAGAAAGGACTAGACCCTCGTATAGAAGACATAGATGGCGCTGCTCATAGTTTGCTGCTGCCATCATCCGCATCGCAGCCAAACCCTGCTTGGCCTTTGTTGTCACCTGGTCAATGTGCTCAGTATAAGCAAGGCTTCAATCAATTCGTATCCCCAGGTATTTCACTGAGTGCGTTCTTTCCACAGTCTCTGAGCACAGAAGACAGTTGGTGTAGGAGTGTTAATAATATGGTTATTCAAAGAGAACCATGTCATTGCTGCCTTCGTTGGGTCGACCATTGCTCCAGCTTCAACATACCATGTGTATGTGCGATTTAGTTATGTTTGTAGATCCACAATAACCCGATCTCTATCCTTGCCCTGACGATACACTAACACATCGTCGGTGTGGTATACTGACTCACAAGCCGTTACTAGCTGTCAAGATCTCCTCAAATTAAAACTTGGGGGATAGTGGAAAATCGACACCGCCCCTGATTGGAAAACACACACTTCAGGAATCAAGAGCGGATATGGGGTAAAACTTCAACACGGAGAAAGCTGAGATATAAACAGCTACAATCGATTTCCGGCCTCATTTGCAACAACAAAACAGCGACTGGTCACAAACCAAGATGTGCATGCAGAATGGTAGCTTTTAACTCGCCACGACTAAGTGAGAAAATTGTCTAAAGAGAAGAAGGACCATATATGCAGCAGCCAGTATTTGGAAACAACCAAATCTATGACCTTACTTCTTGGTGATGTCAAATGTTGACACGTATTGTGAAGCTGTCGTGTTTTGATGGGGTGAATATAATTTAGTTTAAATCTTAGTTAGTTGTGAGCCTATTTTCCCAGAAGAGAGTTGGTAAGTAGACTCGGTGAACACGTGTGGTGAACTAAGAAGTTAATTTAATTGTTATAGTTTATAGATAAACTATTAATTAAGAATACCCATATTGAATGTTATTTTCTCCCAAAAGTAAACACCTGACTTAATGTATAAAAAGCATTAATCCAAGTGGTACATTTAATTCTTAAGCAACTCAATCTACAATGATTTGGAATGGTGAGTTCTTAAAGAATTTAATTTAGTACAAACTGAATAATATTATACTCAGTTATCATAGTCATAAGATAAACTGTACATTAAGAGAAAGCTGCAGTGTTTATTTTCTCCCAGCTAAGCAACTTAGTTAATGTATAAAGCATTAGACACATGTTGTAAATTTTATTTCTTAAGCATGAAACTGAATCTACAATGAATTAGAGTGACTTAAGGAACTTCAGAATTCTTAGTACAGTGGTAAGGACATAATGTATATGTGCCCACTGGTAAGATTAAAAACTAGTTTACATGTGCCAGCACTAATAGAGTATTTAGTGGAATGTGTATAGTTAAGTAGATGGAGCACATAAGTCAGTAGATTTAATTGTGACATGAGCACATGGACAACCAAATAGTTTTCTTATAATTCATGAACCCATGAGAACCAGATTCTACAGGCATCATAATTTGTGTGATGGTTCAGCCCACATGGGGTAAGGTAAATATATAGACATGGCTGTTAACCATGGGCAATAATAATATATAGCTCACTGATTTCTTTATCTATTTTTCGAATATATTTAATTACGTCTCATGTTCTTAACTTCTTGTCTCTCTCCCTCTCTTAAATCTTACTGTTAAATGTTCACAAAGTGGGACGAGGACACTGATGATACTGGTTCCAATAATGTAGGTGTTTACGGTCTAGGAAACCTGGGGATGAATTCGTCGCATTAAAACATTTAAAACGCCGAAAATCTGGCCCTAATAGACTGTTCCTAAGATGCTTTAATCTATGCATGTATGGTTTACAACCGTTTCTTGATCTCAGTGCACTTCTGTATTTACTTTCATTTTTGATCACGATATTTTTCTCCTTAAAGAAAACATGTT
Organism: Cepaea hortensis; assembly: GCA_963921405.1. NCBI lineage: Eukaryota > Metazoa > Mollusca > Gastropoda > Stylommatophora > Helicidae > Cepaea > Cepaea hortensis. The sequence goes on along the minus strand of OY992894.1, from coordinate 65,628,783 downwards.
CACACATATAATGTGTTGCTTACTAAACAATGACCGCTTCGAATACTTTCACAGTGACAATTATTATTTTCATTATATACGAAAATATTTGTTGTGCTTAGTTAATAACATTTACACTGCTCTTGGAGCTAGCACAAATTCATCATGAATACAACTGTTAATACATTTATAAAAACGGTATGAAGAGACATATAAAGTGCACAAAGATGGCGGACATTCTGTATTTAATACTATCAAGACTCACACGTTAGTTTGACGGCCAGTGATGCAAATCCACAGACGCTGGCTAGGATTAGAAATAGTATTGCTGTCATTTTACAGCCCAGTCTATGGAGGAAATGCGTAAGTGGGTTTAATTCACTGAGGCCTTGCATACATTTGACATAAACGTATACTAATTTCACGTGACTCAAGTTACGGTGTATTGTAAAAATAAATGTCGTAAAAGCAATTATATGATTATACGTATCACTTGGGCAGATCTGAAGGAAACGGTGATGAAATAATCCTTCATCTCTGTCATCTTCTCTTCTCCTGGTATTGTTTCCAGTGTTAGACCAAATCTTTGGTGAGAACTCTGGACTGCGCTTCATCATGGTGATAATTATTGCCTTAGATATTTGCCATGTAACAGAAATAAATAAGTTAGCTTGTACACATATTTAAAAAAAAAAAATCAGTAGATGGCAAAAAGATAGATTTTAGACACCAAAAGTATTAGTAACAAACACACCAATATAGCGTAGTGGAAACACGTCACTGGAAAGAGTAATTCGACAACCCAACCGATGTGATTTCACATGAGCACGGAACATCGACACGAACACTTTGTTTGGTTCGCATACCCTTTACAGGACATCGCAGCATGTTTCAGCTGATTGTTGATTTCTTGGCAAGATTACGCTCAGTAGTTTTCCATTGCTTTCTGAGCGACCGGCTCACATACCCAGTAAGTTATTGACGCGGAGAGAACCGCTTCCAATTCTCGCGCACGTCACGTTACTCACGAGAGTATACGACAGGGAGACCGGCACACGGACACTACTCTTTGGAAAACAGCACACGTACATAAACCACTAGCCATTGGAACAACGGTTAGGATTTAAAGTACAAACATGACCAGCTAACAGCCAGGAGCATCTACATGAAACCAACGCCAGACACCACACACGATCACACTCATACAGGCCGGTTGTATTTGGGCTCAGCCGCTGTTTAGGAGAGAGAGAGAGAGGAGAGAGAGAGAGAGAGAGAGAGAGAGAGAGAGAGAGAGAGAGAGAGAGAGAGAGAACGGAATTGTGAAAGACGGCCGGTGGGATGTTGTGTGATGGGACTGATGTTGCAGCGCCACCAAAAAGTGTCCTGAAACGTGTTGACTGCTACCAACGTCCTTGTTACGTGTTGTCTGAGAGTCGTCTTAATAATGTTCCAGTCGTGTACGCGAGGGCCCCACTGGCCATGTTGAAGTGGCATTTCTTGGTTATCGTCATCATCTACCTAGACAACCAATAACGAGAATGGAGGAACGCAAGTAAAGCGATCCATTCAACATTCTACGAGCTACATTCGTGAACCATTAAAATAATTCATCATCAAACATGAGCTGTCAACTGCTGCCCCGCTTCCAGTCAATCCCGAAACACAGCTTGGATTTAGGAAAAACAAAAGATGCACAAAGGATGCACAGATGCCATTTTTGCTCTTAGACAACTTATAGAAACATCAATCGAATTCAATGAAACATTCTACTTAGCCTTTGTCGACCAAGAATCATAGAGTAGATAGAAACAAGCTGTGGGAAATCCTTAAACAATATGGTGTGAGTACACATCTAACAAACCTATGTAGAAGCTTATATAACAACAGTGAATGCATAGTGAGAGCAACTGGAGGACACTCAGAACCTTCACCATAAGATCCGGAGTACGACAATGTTGTGTCCTGTCCCCTCTCTTGCTCATAACATATACAGACAACATATGTAAAGAAACCAGCCAAACAGAGACCGCAAGAATACCGCATGACGATAACACAGAAGAAGAACCATCTGCACATCTGACCATTAGAGAACTCCTGTTTGCGGATGACCAAGTACTAATAACAAAATCAGAAGCTGCGAATCACAAGACCACATGAATAGTCTAAACGAAATGTTTAAGAACATAACATGAAAATTAGCACAAGCAAAACAGAGGTAATGAATATATGTCAAGGTCTCACTTATCTCTTATCTCTAAGTAAAGAAGGGACGCAATAGAAATAGAGAAGGAACATAGAAACAGGGGATGAATAGGGGAGAGAATAGAAGAGACTCAAACATTCGACAGAGGTCAAACTACGCAGTACTCCCAGCCACAACCCGGCAGAAGCGTGAAGGGTGATACCCCACGAAACACACGAAGGGGTAAGCACACCGTGTCCAAACTCACGAGAGTAGAGGGCAAACGGCCACTGGACATTGACGGGAGAGGGTGTAGCTTCTAGAGGGAGACACAGGGACAGAACTTACTTAGATCCTTAAGATATTAACGATAAATATAGTTTGAAATGTTGTGTATAGTATTTGAATGTTTTGCATAATGAATTTGTATGTAATACTATAACAATCGTGCGAGAAGATTATTTCGCTAGATGACAGATATTGTAATAAAGTACAACGACGATAATCGAATTTAGAGTTCTGTCGTATCTGTGCTCGCACTATTCTACCTGTCTGAACCCAAGTTTCTCTATGCCTATTTATGACACGTTGACAGGTAAAATACATGGGGGCTCCAGTCCATTTTGGCAGTCTCAAGACAGTGTCAAATAACAATTAGAAATAATACATTGACGGTTCTTGGCCTAGCCAAGTAAAAACTAAAAGTATACACGACATCGACAAAGTCTATACATAATACAGCAAATCCATTGGCACCTTTCCGTCTTGACAGACGATAGTTTGGTACATTGTGCTTTAAAAAGGCTTAATAACTACGATCCATGGCGGTGGCGAGTGTGGCTGGTAAGGCCAATTCTTGCTGCAAATGTTTGCCCACAGTAGGTGCATGTGAAAACATGGTCATTTCCACCATTTTGCACCATCTTACGTCTCTCACGCTCTGTGTGTGCTTTATCTGCAATCATTTTCTCCTTTGTCTTTATTCCGTTTCTGATAGTTGCCCTCCATGCAACACGTTCAGCGGCGACGTGCTCCCAATGTGCATTATCAATGCCTGTATCAATCATGTCCCGCTTACACACATCTTTGTATCGTAGTAGAGGCCGACCCTGAGATCTCCTACCCGTCTGTAATTCACCAAAAAAGATGTCCTTTGGTATTCTACCATCATCCATCCTTCTAACGTGTCCTATCCATCTAAGTCTACGAAGACTGAGCATGGAATACACCGTCACACAACCTGATCTCTCCAATACTTCAGTATTTGTGATTTTGTCTTGCCACTTAATACCAAATATTCTTCGCAGACACCGCATATGAAAGCTGTTTAAACGTTTCTCTTGGCGTGAGTAAGTTGTCCAGGTTTCACTGCCATAAAGAAGAGTCCATAGAGAAGGACACAGGCTTGGTAGACGAGGACTTTTGTTTTGGCAGTAAGCTTCCTGTTCTCCCAGACTCTTTTTGCTAACATGTTCATTGTTGTTGCTGCCTTGACAATCCTGATGTTGATTTCCTGATCGAGGGATAATTTGCTATTTACCTCTGATCCTAGGTATGTAAAATGGTGTACTATCTCCAGTTCGGCGTCGTCAATAAATATTGATGGTACACCATGTGCACCTTGTGACATAATCTGTGTCTTCTTTTTGTTAATTGTTAAACCAAATTCAGAACAAGCATTGTAGAATGCAGATAGTAGATGTTGTAATTCTTCCTCAGAGTGGGTCGTAATCGCAGCATCATCCGCAAAAAGCAACTCTCTGATTAGTACCCTGCTAATTTTGGTCTTGGCCTTCAATCTCTGAGCATTATAGAGGCCACCATCTGAGCGTGAGTGAATGTATATACCATCATCCTGATCACGAAAGGCATATTTCAGTAGAAGTGAAAAGTATATCCCAAAGAGGGTGGGGGCTAGCACACAGCCTTGCTTAACTCCACTCTTGATTTCAAACTCTTCTGAAGTTGAGCCATCAAACTTGATTATACCCTTCATGCCTGTGTGGAACGATTCCACAATGGACAGAAGAATTGGTCGGCAGCCAATCTTCTTTAGTGCTTTGAACAGACCCTCACGACTGACCAAATCGAATGCCTTTGTGGGGTCGATGAAGGCAATAAACAGTGGCTGATATTGTTCCCGGCATTTTTCTTGCATCTGTCGCAATGAGAATATCATATCAATGGTAGACCGGTTCTGACGGAAGCCACACTGTGATTCGGGGTGGACTTGATCTCCCAGGACTTGAAGTCTGTGCAGGACATTTCTGGCAAATACTTTCCCAACAATACATAGAAGTGAGATACCCCTATAGTTGTTACAGTCGCTCCGATCTCCCTTGTTCTTGTACAGCGTTATGATGTTTGAATCTTTGAAATCCTGTGGGACTTGTCCTTCTCGCCAGCATAGCTCTATTAGCTGGTGGATCTGTAGAGCGAGTGTGTCTTGCCCACTCCTGATCACCTCTATTGGAATCCCATCCTTACCTGGAGCCTTGCCAGATGCAAGCTCATTTATAGCACACTTAACTTCTATTATAGTGTGAAGTGTGTCCAGGTGGTCAAGAGTTGGCAGGGCCTCTATGGCGTTGAGGGCATCATCCGCTAGCTTGGTCTCACTTGAGTAAAGCTCTAAATAGTGCTCGACCCATCTATCCATCTGCTGTTTCTTATCAGTGATGATTTCTCCTGTCAAGGTTTTCAGCGGTGCACTTCTTTTGATCATTGGACCACAGGCTTTCTTTATCCCTTCATACATGCTTCTGATGTTTCCCTTATCACTTGCGATTTGAATGGACTCACATAACTTGATCCAATAGTCATTCGCACACTGCCTGGCAGCCTTTTGTACATCCTTCCTTGCTTGCTTCAGCTCACTCAGAGTGTTACGCGTTGGTCTTTCCTTGTTTCTTAAGAGAGCTATCTTCTTTTTATCAATCAAGGGCTGCAGTATCTGGCTGTTTGCCGCAAACCAGTCCTGCCTCTTATGATCCACAGTGCCGTAAACCCCTACCGCTGTTTTATAAATAGTTTCCTTAAGTTTACTCCATTTATCATTTACTATACAATTTTCTGATGTATCATTGAAAGCGTCTTCAAGTTGCGTTTGAAATTCAAAGCACTTTCCAGGATCGTGAGTGTTAGTAATATTAATCCTGGGGCTAGACTTGTGTTTAGCTGTGTAGATTCTCTTTGGTCTCAGTCTAACCCTTGCAACAACCAAAGAATGATCTGTATCACAGTCAGCACTGTGGTAACTTCGAGTTAATGATGTATGGTTCAGATGTTGTCTCCGTGTGATAATGAAGTCCAGCTGATGCCAATGGCCGGATCTTGGATGTTTCCATGTGACCTTATGCATCTCTTTTGTTTTAAAAAAGGAGTTTGTAATACATAGGTCATTTCTAGTGCAATGCTCCAGCAGCCTTTGCCCATTATCATTCATGCGACCGATGTTGTATTTTCCAAAGCACACTGGCCATGAACTTGAGTCCTTGCCCACACGAGCATTGAAATCACCGAGCATATAAATGTAGTCGGATTTTGGAACTGCCTTGATCGCAGAGTCTAGCTGCTCATAGAACATATCCTTCACATCATCAGAGGAAGCGAGTGTCGGTGCATATGCAGTGAGAATGGTGGCAAATCCACAGGAGGTTGCCAAGCGCAGTGATAATAATCTTTCATTACCTCCAGCTGGGATATCAATCATTCCCAGTAGCGAATTCTTCACTGCAAAGCCCACACCATGTTGCCTTTTTTCTGCCTGCCCTCTTCCCTTCCAAAAAAAAGGTGTAATTGTTTTCCCTGAGTGACCCTTCCTCAGCGAGGCGAGTCTCCTGCAGGCCAGCAATATCAATGATAAGACGATCGAGTTCAGCATCAATCACAGCCGTTTTTCTCACATCGTCAATATTTGTCAAGTCAGTGGAAAATCCTGGACACATGGTTCTCACGTTCCAGGTTGCAAGCCGTAGCTTGAGGTTTCTATTCTTTTTATTAGTACCTGGTGCATTGGTTTTACAGCCTGCTATTCAGATTTTGTCCTAGCCCCAAGCACCCACTGAAGCAGGCAGGCTGTGGCGGATCAGCACCCAATTGGCTGCGGGCTGCCCAGCTTGAGGCGGGCGGTAGCTGATCAGTGACACCTGTAGGTGTCTCCCACCATCAGAGGCAACGCGTGGCGCCCCATGTCTACGCCAACTGACAAGGACTTATAACCCGTAACAGTTGCCTCTCGCTTTGATTCCGAGACCGGTTAAGACCAGGGATGGAGTTATTGCCTCTCCATAGCACAAAGCCTGGGCTAAAATAAAGAAACCATGTGTTGCCCATGCAGCATGATCCCTCTCACGGCCTGCCTAGTTCACTCCAGAGGAAAGCTGACACCTATAATCTGGAACAAGACAAGCTGCAGAAGCTGCCGGATCAGCAAAGCAATGCTCTAACTGTCCGCCTGTCGGAGCTTCGATCCTAGACCAGCTGCCAACCAAGGCTTAGGGCCTGGTCTGCCCTGCTATGACTTATTTTGTCTTTGGGTTGCATTTCCTCGCACCAGGATAAGGCTAGTACCCTCCCAATTGCGCTCTTCCGCCCGAAGCCGTTGGCACAATGTGGGGTGTCGGGTTTGGTAAGCGCCGCCCAACATTCGGCGCTGAATACAGCAAATACTGTTCTGTGAAACTGTGCTATCCACTTTTGTCTCAAAGTATACAATAATAATGCTAACTCTCACCATAAACATGACATTGACGTGACGTGACAAGATACTAATGTTTTTCTCTCTAATAACAGGTTGTTCCACGATGCGTGTTGTATGATGTAAATTGTCTAGAAAACATCCAGTGAAGCAGAAATATCCACTGAAGCAGACAGCGATAGTACTGAGGAAGTTTCATTTAAATCAGCTAAGTCCCAAAAATTTACTATAAATTGTATCTCTAAACGATACTCATTTGTTTTTCACATGTAAATTTTGTTTGCTATTGATATATATTTGTATTATTGGTATAAGTAAGAGATTAAGGGACGCAACCAAAAGATATATAACAAAATTTTTCAAAGGGAATTAATCTTCCAGAAATAATTATTTTCAAAATCTAGAAAATGTCAACACTAGAAAAGTGCATTGAGCTAGGGCTAAAGCTAGGTTATACAGCAGACAAATTAGCGGAATGGAGTGAAAAGAGACATGCAGAAGAGGTGTTACGTGAAGAAAGAGCGGCAGAACGAGAACACAAAAAAGCAGAGCTCGACGCAGCCAACAAAAAAGCAGAGCTCGTCGCGGCAAACAAAGAATTATAAATTGAAACCAAAAAAAATTAGAAATCGAGGCGTCTATTAAACAGAAAGAATTGATTCACAAACACAAATAAAAGTAAAACAATTCGAAATAGATTCAAACATAGAAATTTCAATGAACAAATTGAAGAGTAAAGAAGAAGAACAGAAGTATAACAAATTTAAGGGGACCGTCAAGCCGTTCTGTTCTGGCGATTCGATTAGCGATTGGTCAGAAATTTTGAATGTATCATGAGATATCACGAGATTCCAAAACAGAATTGGGCAATGATCTACATGAGAAATTTGGCTCTAGAGCCATTGAAGGTAATTGAAACCATCCCCCAAGACTTAAGGAAAGACTACGATTACATTAAACGTATAATAATGCAACACTTTTCCTTAGATGCCGCAGGATACCAACTACTGTTTGCCAAACTTTGTCCTAAAGCCAATCAAACCTTCATAGATTATGTTTCAATGGTGCAGGACGTATTCAATAAGTGGATCAGTTCAGCTAAAGTCGACAACAGTTTCGACAAACTGAGAGACCTAATGATCATAAACAAATATGTTACTTCCTTGCCAACATCTTTTTCAAAATTCCTACAGCAGAGCGATTGTCAGACAATCCAAGATATTGAGAACAAGGGGTCTGCATGTTTTACAGCACATCACGATATCTTTTTGTTAAATGATAGTCAGAATGAGGTTTCAGCTGCTATAAGTGTAAATAAATTTAAACCATCTTAAAACAAGTACAAACCAAAGCCAAAGTATTCGCCATGCAAGTACTGCAAATTGTCACATGAACAATATGCAATGTGCGACAAATCACCAAACTATAGTCACCATTTAAAAATGATGGTAGAAAAGCAAAAAGCCAAACGAACTAAGTTTAGAAGAGCAGTTAAATGCTATTTTTGCAGGGCTTTCGGGCATTTTTCCGGTCAACGTGAAGGTCGTGGGATGATAAAACAAGCAAATGCTGTGTTAGTTGACACCTCAAGTGAGGATGAGAATGAAAGTGGAAATGAAAGTGAGCATGAAGTAGTCAATGACTTAGAAGTTATTGACATCTTTGATTATGATGGGTGCAATACATGCAAGAAGTTTCAGTTAGATACTACCCTTGAGTGCGGCCACACTATAACTATATTAAATGAAATGGCCAATGCCGCTTCATCATCCAAGGGCAAACTTAAGTTTTACAAAGGTTTTGTTAACAACCATCCCTGTAAAATAATGCGGGATAGTGGTTCGACTCTTGTTGGGGTCAGAAGAACATTTGTTAAAGACAGTGACTATTTAGGGGACGTTGTAACATGTCGTACATTTGCAGGGAATACAGAAAGATACCCTCTGGCAATGACTGAAATTCATACACCATTCTTGTCAGGACGCGTATTATGCGCAGTTTTGCACGATCCTTGCGCAGATATAATTGTATGGAACCTTCCCATTGTAAAAAAAAGTGTTCAGAAAAAGACATCAGAAATCGGGAAAAGAAATTTTGCAAAAAGAAACCAGTCAATAATCCCACGACACCTGTAGGAAATTTCGATCCCCAGAATGACAAAATTCTAAGGAAGACTATCAGCGACAAACCTCCAGAAGAAACAAGCGAGGTTCAATATACATGTGCCACTCAAAATGTGCAAACGATAAACGAGATTACATTGAGAAAGAAAGGCGTCACGTGTTTACACGATGAACTAACAAAACCTCCAACAGACTGTGCTCTCAGCCTACAAAACAGTCACCCTGCAGATGAACAAAATTATAAGTGCCAACAAAGAAAACTGCAAACAAAATTTCCAAGGGACACTACCAGTGACAAAGCTAGACTTAAAACAGACAATTCTCATTAAACGTGTTCCACCCAAATGTGTCACCTCTCAAGGACAAATAAAATACTAACCAATACGGCAAACAAATCTATAGAACTTACCACCACTACCAAACTAACATCACAAAATAACAACCAGGCATACAAACAGCATGCAAATAAAACAACGCAAACAATTGACTTAACACACGAACCACATACCCTATTCCCACATATCAGCAAACCAGTTTATCGCATCAACAGCAACAAAAACATCTTTTCAACACGCAACAGCAGTGAAACTACTGATAAGATCAACACAGAGTTACCACCCACCAATAACACCGACAGTGACAACAAAACCTCCTCCAACAGACACGACACAGCAGATAAATCTAAACACCCGAAATCACCAGAGTCGACGTGGCGTCAAATACTCGTAATACTTCTGTTGTTAACTAGACTAACAACAACATTGCTTATACTTCAAAATTGTCCCTTAACCGCAATCCTTTGTGCAAATGAACTTTCTATGATAATTATAATCTTGCTGATGAATCAGCCAACATTATTTTATACTGAAAGTGCAAATACCACCATGATGTCTATTCATTATTATTGGTGTAAAAGTGTCAATTTATTCTATGAAAAATTCACACCCACTTCGACAATTTCTATTAATAGTATTATATATTTAATTAGAACATTTGGCAATAGTTGCATTTGTAAGAGTATCTGTTTAGAAGATGCAATTTGTAAATTGAAAGCCATTTTCTCAAATCCACCTATCCTTCGACTTCCTGATACACATTCTCAGTTTATCTTAAAAACAGATGCCAGTACTATCGCCATAAGCGGATGTCTCATGCAGAATCACGATGCAGTAGATCATCCTATCGTTTATGTCAGTGGGAAATTAAATCCAGCTGAAAGAAAATACTCAACAGCAGAACTGGAAGTACTATGTCTGATCTACTGTGTGCTCAAATTACAGAAATTCCTCAGAGGCACCCACTTCATAATCCAGACGGATAACTCGCAACTTCTGGTGATAAAAGACGGTAAGCCCAAGAATAACAGAATCGCCCGCTGTGCACTGATTCTCCAAGATTTTAGTGAAGAGATCCAGCATATTAAGGGCTCCAAAAATCTGATTCCTGATTTATTAACAAGACTACCAGACACACCATGCGAGTAACACAACAACCAGTACGCCATACTAAAAACTGTGATACGATTTTATAAGGTTGCCTACCAAACAGCAAGCTCCACATATGTTAGAACACTGTTACCAATCGCCTACAGCACATACTCCAAGATTAGAATTAACCATTTGTGAAATGAATAACTTCGAAAAGAACGATCATTCAGTACTAGAGATAACCACCAGTCATTTATAACCAACAAACACTTGTGACATTGCCAATTCACTGACTAGAAAATCAGGTCACCAACGACCATATTATATCGTTCAGATTCATGGAAACAAGACATCGGACATATCTCCATCTGTCACCAACTGGCTTGAGGTAGCTCCCGGTTGGGCAACCACCCAGCCAACATCATTTTCTTCTGCTGGTGTTTAGTTCTGGATGCAGTTTAAGATCCCCAAACTCTGTCAGAAGGGACTAATTACCACCCCAGATCCCAGAGAGAAAACGTGGAACAAATGTCTGTTATGCTGATTTAAGACACTGTCCCTGATACTCAAGAAAACAGCCAAGAAGTGGCTCGTTGAAGATAGAATATATCTATATAGTTTTGGCTGTACTTGGTATCACCAGAAGTGAGAAAGGAGGAGTTAAGACATGCAACGTAATCTGGTTACTTATGACTGCATAGGCAAGATACCTCCCGGACATAGATTCCTACTTCTGGACAATATGTGTGAACCCCCACTAAATGTTCTCCAAATGTGTGTGCATATTTAAACTACACAAACATTTATCAATATTTAGAATGTATAGAGACAACTGATTTTAAAATACAACGACTGTGTTTATTATTGCTATTGATGATCATATGATGATGATGATTATATTATGGTATACGTAACTTAAGAGGTCACATAGGTCATGCTTCCCCCAGTGAGACGCAGTTCACTGTCAGATTGAAGGAGTCCAAAGTGGTCCCTTCACAAGGCTAAGTCACTTCCTGATATGGGTTGTTGACTGTCCATTGCTCCTAAGAGATCTGGTTTATAGCTAGGAAATTCCATCATAATACTTCGTACAGAAGTCCAACAGAACGAAATGTTAATATTTCTCCAGTAGGTATCCTAAGAATGCTATTGTGAATGTGTCTGAAGTCTTGCTGGCCATGCATGTAGTTTTATTCTCTTCATCCCTGGCTAGTTTCCACGTTGGCTAATTAATATATCCCCTATTAATTAACTCCGCCTATTCTATTTCATGTAGGATGAGTTACCGAGATGGATTAAGTCCCAAGTTCTTTTCACTCCTCCTACATTCCTGTGGACGGTAGTTCCATTTGTCAATCAAATTGACCGAGGCCCCGCCACGCCTGAAACAATGAAACATGCTTTGGCGACAATGCAGTTGCGTCATTACATTCCAATAGGCTATTAACACCAGCCTTCCTGGGTTGCTGGCAATAATGTGTCAGCCATGTGTTCCTACTTTGCCCCGTATTGCGCGTAGGTGTTAAGCCTGCCTTATATTGCCGTCTTTGGATCACACGGGATTTTCCCCTGAGTAGCACTGCCATGTATTATTTCAGACGGGTCTGGCTGACCCTCTTATCTCCCATTCTGCCGTGGCTGGTTTACACATTAGGTCATGTTAACCGTAAGGTGTTAGGTGTCAGTCCCTATTCCAACCGCAGGATTGTAAACTAACACGCCAATCTCCACTGACTGGCTCCGCGATGTATCAACGATTTCACACTTTGCCGTCTTTCTCTTCCCTGGTATTGAAAACAGTGAGTTTTCAACCTTTGATAGCGCCCGCCGACTGGTGCCGTGGTGTCTGGGTTTTACGTTTGATCTGGACATCAAAGCTTTCTCAGACCTAGCATTACAGAAATGATGGGGCGTGCGTGGTCAAAATGTATTTTTCTCTTGTTTTCAATCCTCTTGCATTTCTATCATTTTCTGGTGGACGTTTATGCTTTTAGAGAATGATAGAAAAATATTGTGGGCTCTTTAATTCCTTTTTAACTTGTGTCATTCGGATGCTGCCGGGGCTGTCCCGTCACACCATCTACACCTCATCATGAACAGAACATTTATGAAACAACCATCACACTAACGTCGACAGGACCACCTACATTCTTCATCAAGGAACGACACTACCAGGATCATCGACTTACTTAGTTAGTTAGTTAATTAAATACTTAAGTGTTTAGAATATTTTTATTACTTTTTCAAAATTTAGTCTTCAAATATGTCAATTTTCCTGTATATTTTTCTTTCACAGGTATATATGAATATTTTGACAAAACAAGTTGACAGGTGATTCAACGTAACTTATATTAACTAGCAGATTTTCTTCTGAGCATGTTAATTTTTGTAACCATTAGGATTTAAATTGTAAACTGTCCTATTATTATCGTTACACGAGTACCTAGTATTCACGTTAAATTTGTCTATTACCGCAAACTTTTCCTAAGGGCGACAAACTTTACCTTAACCTCATTTGTGAATTTTAAACACATAAAGAGGGGAAAAGCTAATAGAATGGGCAAATATCAATGATATGATAATTGGAAACACATGGTTTAAACACCATAAAAGACGACTGTACACATGGATAAGCCCTGATAAGAAAATACGCAACCAAATTGACTACATACTAATTAATAAAAGATTTAGAAATTCTTTAATTAATGTAAAGACAATGCCTGGTGCTGACAGTAATAGTGATCATGTACCACTATGTGGACAAATAAAAGTAAGATTAAAGAGAGGAAAAAAAATGGTTAAGAATATGAGACTTAATAAAGAGGTTCTGAAAATAGATAAAGAAATGCAAGAACAATACAGAGTGACTGTGAAAAATAGGTAGAATGCAATAACTAAAATGCAGAGTATAGATGAACAATGGGAAATGTTAAGGGACTCCATTCATCAAACTAGCAAAGAAGTATTACCGGAGAGAGGCAAAATAGCTAAGAAAAAATGGATGAATGAAGATATCTTAAAACTGATGGACAAAAGAAAACAGAGTAAAAATGACAAACAAGAATACGCTAAGATAAATAAAGAAATAAAAGATAAATGTGGGAAGGCTAAAGAAAGTTGGTTAAACGAGCAATGCAAAAAAATTGAATTAAAATCCATTAAAGATACAAAAAATATGCACAGACAAATCAGTGAGCTTACAGGAATAAAAATAAGAATAAATACAGGGTGTTTGAAATCAAAAACAGGAAAGATAATATTAGAGGAAGATGCTATAATGAAGAGGTGGAATGAGTATATAAGAGAATTATATGAAGGAGAAAGGGAAGAATTAACAGAAGATAGTAACTTAGAAGGTCCACCTATTCTGAAAGAAGAAGTCGCTGACTCTATGAAACGTATGAAGAAAGGAAAAACAGCTGGGCCAGATGAAACCACAATAGAAGAATTAGAAGTATTGGGAGAATTTGCAGTAGATATATTAACCAAAATGTTGAATGATATTTACAGCAGTGGATATTTACCCAGTGATATGCTGAAATCTGTATTTATAGCTATACCAAAAAGACCAGGAGCAATTGATTGTGAAGATTTTCGTACAATTAACCTTATAAACCATATCACTAAGCTTCTACTCAGAATCATAATGAGAAGAATCAAAAAGAAAATAAAAATGGAAATTAGTGAAGAACAGTATGGATTTGTGGAAGGAAAGGGCACAAACAATGCAATTTATACATTACGGACACTAATAGAAAGGTCAATAGAGAAACAGAGAGACATATATTTGTGCTTCATAGATTATACTAAGGCATTTGATAAAGTAAAACATGATGAACTGATTAAAATGTTGGAAGATATCAACACTGATGGAAAAGATTTAAGAATAATAAAGAATATTTACTGGAACCAAGTAGCAGCAATTAAAATGGGAAATAAAGAGAGTAGTTACGAACAGATAAAGCTAGGAGTACGACAAGGGTGTGTCTTGTCACCAGATCTTTTCTCCCTGTATAGCGAAGTAATAATGAGAGAGATCAAAGAGATGCCAGGAATACTAGTTGGAGGTTATAATATAAATAATATACGCTATGCAGATGACACAGTATTGGTGGCGGATAATTCAACAGACCTACAACAATTATTAGACGTTGTAGTAACAGAGAGTGCAAGGAAAGGACTCTCCTTGAATATCAAGAAAACAGTAACAATGGTAATATCAAAGAAAATGGTGACATCAAAATGTGACATAGAAATAGAAGGGAAAATCCTTAACCAAGTTGATAATTTTAGATACCTAGGGGCATTTATAACATCAGATGGAAGATGTACATCAGAGATTATGAGCAGAATAGGGCAGGCAAAAGCCGCATTTCAGAAAATGAAGAGTATCTTATGCAATAAGTCACTATCACTGAATGTAAGAAAGAGAGTGCTGATATGCTATGTAGAACCAGTTTTGCTGTATGGCAGTGAATCTTGGAATGTAAATGAACAAATTAAGAAGAAATTAGAAGCAACAGAGATGTGGTTCCTGAGACGAATGTTGCGAATTCCTTGGACTGCCAGAGTAACTAACGACGACTGCCTGAAACAGGCTAACGAAACTAGAACATTATATACAACAATAAGACAGAGACAAACAGCTTTCCTCGGTCATGTGATGAGAAGAGAGGCATTGGAGAACATCGTAACAACTGGAAAGATCGAGGGGAAGAGAGGCAGAGGTAGACCAAGAGAAGTGATGCTGGATGGATTGAGACGGTGGCATGGAGGAATATCAGCAGCAGAGTTGATCCAGAAAACCAAAGACCGAGATCTATGGAGAGCCATGAACGCCTACGCCAGCCGGCAGGGCACTTGATGATGATGATGAAACACATAAAATTGTGGAATGAGAGATGTGCAATTGAGAGAGTAAATGTAATAAATGAAGGAATGATGTACATTGCATGCAAATCGTACGCGCCACTGTTAAATTATAATTTGTGCGTGTCTGATGTAAAATGTAACATTTGTCACAAAATTTTTATATGTGTTTAGATTACAAGGGAATTAATAGAATCAATCTAAAAATCACTGCTCGAAAGTCCAAGTCATGAATTAGACATATCAGGTAAACCATGACAAAGGAAATTCTAGCTCGTGACACTTAGATATCCTAACACCATAAACAGCAGCAACACACATGTAGCTCATACACTAAAGACATCAGTTCAAAGACACATTCTCAACACTCAA
Organism: Cepaea hortensis; assembly: GCA_963921405.1. NCBI lineage: Eukaryota > Metazoa > Mollusca > Gastropoda > Stylommatophora > Helicidae > Cepaea > Cepaea hortensis. The sequence goes on along the minus strand of OY992894.1, from coordinate 65,613,132 downwards.
GAAAAACAGTTAACGCACATACACTTTTATAGAACACCAAAAGTGAGATTAGCAGACACTAACAGGATAACAGGGACATAAGCAATTAGTAGATGAAAACAAAGTGTTTGTATATTATACACTACCAACATACGGAAGTAAACAGTGTATACACGTACACATTAAGAGGCAATGGCTTGCATATATTCTTAAAAGGGCCAAGGCAATCTGCCTTGATGAGACTCTGTAATAAGAGGCCATTGTCCAGGACATCATGTTTGGATGTCTGAGAAGGGCGAATTTGGAGAACACAATCTTAGTCGTCAGGGAACTTCGGTCTGGATAGCTTACTTTAAGATTAGAAGGAGAATTAGACTCTGGAGCAACCACCCGAGATAGCAGTACTCAACGTACATTAGTTGCTAGTGCGGCAATACATATAACAGAGTTACCATCTACTAGATTACTACCCTGAACCATAGACTTATTCCCGTGATCCCTTGACAGAATTATTTCCAACTAATTAAGAAATACCAAACCCATAGGAAGGGGGGATGGCGGACCATGTCAAGGTCTCACTTATCTCTAAGTAAAGAAGGGACGTAATAGAGATAGAGAAGGAACATAGAAACAGGGGATGAATAGAGGAGATAATAGAAGAGACTCGAACATTCGACAATGGTCAAACTACGCAGTACGCCCAGCCACAACCCGGCAAAAGCGTGAAGGGTGAAACCCCACGAAATACACGAAGGGGCAAGCACACAGTGTCCAAACTCACGAGAGTAGAGGGCAGACGGCCACTGGACATTGACGGGAGAGGGTGTAGCTTCTAGAGGGAGACACAGGGACAGAACTTACTTAGATCCTTAAGATATTAACGATATATATAGTTTGAAATGTTGTGTATAGTATTTGAATGTTGTGCATAATGAATTTGTATGTAATATTATAACCATTGTGCGATAAGATTATTTCGCCAGATGTCAGATATCGTAATAAAGTATAACGACGATAATCGAACTTAGAGTTCTGTCTTATCTGTGCTGGCACTATTCTACCTGTCTGAACACGAGTTTCTCTATGCCTATTTATGACACGTTGACAATATAACTAAAGAAGAAAAAATATCAACAATTCACCTAAACGAACATCCCTTGAAACAAGTAAAGAGTTTCAAGTACCTAGGAAGTTTAATATCATCAAATGGCAGATCAAAAGACGAGATAGAAAATAGATGTAATAAGGCAAACTAACTCATTGGACAAATGGCACCAATACTAAAGAACAAACATGTATCAATACCTACTAAGAAAGCACTTTACAATACAATCTTCCTACCAACTCTATGCTACCAATGCCAAACCTGGACAATGACAGGAAAAGAGAAAAGAAAAATGACAACAACAGAAATGAGATTCCTGAGAAGAATGCTCAACGTATCAAGAAGAGATAAGATCAGAAATGAAGAAATCAGTACTAAAGTGGGGGTTATAGCAGCAGTAGATTTTATTAGAAAGCAGCAAGTCAAATGGTTTGGCCATGCAAGTAGATTACCAGTCAACAGCATAACACAACAAGCAATGATGTACAGACCAGATGGAAACAGAGGAATAGGCCGACTACGTAAACGTTGGACGGAGGGAATAGCAGAGTCCATGGGAATATCCATACATGAAGCCCATAATCTGGCACTCTCGCGATGTTTATACTTCACCTCGACACCGCAAGGTACAAGAGGAACATAATGAGATGAGATGAGATGAGAATGTCAGAGATGATATAACCAAGGAGCAATATGATACCCTAAATATCGGTGCTCAAGAAATACCAGAGATTCGATATGCTGGTGTATTACTGTCCACATAACAGAATGGTATAGAAAAACTAATAACCTCAACCGAAAAGATAAATAAACATCACAACTTATATCCTAACATAGCAAAAACAAAGATAATGCATACAGATACAACTAACATGGATACAGGAATATATGTTAATGAGGCAAAATTGGAGGTGGTAGAAAATTCAAATATCTTGGGTAATTAATTATCAACAATGGTGACACGATGAAAGAAATTAAAAGACGAATATCTATTGCTCTTCAAAACATAGACACTCACTAAACGAGCTGAACAGCGCATAAATGCTTTTGAATATAAATGTTATAGACAAGTTCTAAGAATATCTTGGATACAGAAAAGAGCAAATGCATCTATACAAAAAGAGCTGAATATTGAAGACAGCAGGCTACTAAAGACGATTAAACAAAGAAAATTTGAATGTTGTGGTCACTTGAAACGTCATGAAAGTTTGGAGAGAACAATAATGGAGGGGTATATGCCCAGGAAGAGAGGAAGAGGAAGGCCAAAGAGAAGATGGGTGCAGGATGTCACAGATGATCTCCAAATGAGTGTATCAGACGCGGGGCATTTTGCTTTCCGGAAGGTTGTTATGGTAGCGAGGTTCTGCAAAGGACATGCTACTGAATGAATGAATGAATGAATGAATGAATGAATGAATGAATGAAATCAAAACAACACAAAAGAAGTTTATTAAAATATAAGAAGTCTTAAGAAAAAGAAAAATCATACACAGGAAATGGCTGTATCAGAAGTAAAGATAATTCCATATTGCTGTTATGTATCCAGGAGTGCAGAGTTGGGGTGAGTGCCCAACCTTGAAAAATACCCCCATGTCTTGTGCGTTCATCACCCCTGGCAGCTATAGTCCAACTCTTGGCCTACCTCGAAAGGGTCTAGCTAAAACGACAGGAGGTCCTTCTCATATATCCTGTGGAGCCAGGGGACCTGAGAATAAAGCATCTGGCTATACCAAGAGGGAGTCAACAACAAGAAAATATAACTAGACATCTTGAATCGAAAACAAATAAGTTGATGTTGCTTGCAAGAAACTCACCTCAATGAAAGCAAAGCCTTCAAAATCATAGGCTACCAGTGTTACCGATCTGACTGAAAGGACAGGAGAATGGGACCCTGACTCTTGTAAAACAAAACAAAAAATCATTGCTTCCCAAATTGAAGTTTACATGGAAAGGGCCGAGTATGAGACACGCAAACTTATAACAGGCAATACATATCTACATCTAACCAATTACTACTGTCCAAGTGACCACCCACAGGCACTGAACACACTACCATTAAAAGAAGTCTGCACAGTCTGCCTAAGGAAGCTACTGAAGATTAAATGGCAAGACAAGATTCCAGACACTGAAGTCCTAGAAAGAGCGTCCATGCCCAGTATCCACACTGTACTGATGAAGAATCAGATTCGCTGTTCTGGTCACTTGACTCGCATGCCAGATCACAGGCTCCCTAAACGAAATTTTTACAGCGAACTGCATTGTGGTAAACGCTCCCAAGGTGGCCAGATAAAACGCTTTAAAGACACTCTGCTTTTGGAATTCATCATGACACCTGGGAGGCTGCAGCCAGAGACCGAAATTCGTGGCGTGCATCATTACGCAAGGGTGCAGTCATATGTGTGGCAACCAGGAATGCAAGAGCTGTGAAGAAAAGGCAGGACAGAAAAACCACTGCAGGAAATCCTCCTCCAGAAATGTCAAGCATTCTTTGTCCACATTGTCAAAGAACATTTCGAGCCAAAATAGGCCTTATCAGCCATCTTAGAACCCACGGCTCCATACCTTCAATCCCACTGGATGAAATTAATGGTCATCATCATTCTTGATGGACAAACAACATTAAAATAAGAAATAAAATGATTGTGTGTGACGATTTCAACAGCCACTCGCAGAGCTGGGGCTATGATCACATGGATAAGAGAGAAGAGAGACTGGAAGACTGGCAGGATGAGAATAGATTCATCCTGATTAACAAGTCGCCTGACCCCCATACCTTCTACTCGAGATCATGGCACACTTCAATCACACCTGACCTTGCTTTTGATTTACGAGACCTGGAGTGGAACTTCACATGAATTGTTGGGAAACAACGTTGTGGCAGTGACCATCGACCAGTCTTTCTAATTGTAGAAAATAAGCTTGTAAAAGGAAAAACAAAGTATTGATTGCAGACAATGAGCAGAGTCTGCAACATTTAGTAGATGCGACTGTTGCACACAGTGAACAACTTGGGATAGAATTAAATTGTAAGAAGACCCAAATTATGATCGTCACTAAAAGGAAGGAGTAAATGTAAGTAAATGGGAATATTCTTAAACAAGTGAATCGGTACAATTACCTCGGAACAGTCATAACATCTGATGGGCGATACCTTGAAGAGAACTAGGTGATAACTGGCAAGATCGAGGGGAATAGAACAAGGGGAGGGCAGAGAAGTAAATACCTGGATGACTTCACCACATTGTCTGGTCGATACAAGAACACTGAGCTGGACCACAATTCTGGTAATAGACTAAGACGGCAAAATATGGCCGCTCACGCTTACCGGCATGGCACATGATGATGATGAGAACCACTTTACATAAATGCTAGAAATGCCAGTTGCCGGTAAATATATATATATATATATATATATATATATATATATATATATATATATATATATATATATATATATATATATATATATATATATATATATATATATATATATGCCTTGAAGAGATTAGAACAAGAATCGCCATGGCGAAAGTAGCCTTTAGCAAGATGAAAAACATTCTGACCAATAAAAAGATGTCAATTGAAACGAGAAAAAGAGTGGTGAGGGGATACATAGAGCCAGTTCTTTTGTATGGGTGTGAAACTTGGACAATGGGCAGTCAAGCTGAAAAAAACATCTGATGGCTGCAGAAATGTGGTTTCTGAGGAAAATGCAAAGAATACCATGGACAGACAGAAAAACCAATGACCAAGTACTACAGGAGACAAATGAACATCGTAAACTGATTAGAGAAATTAGATGTAGACAGTCAAAATTTTTTGGACATCTTATGAGAAGAAATGGATTGGAGAACTTGGTGACAACTGGTAAGATCGAAGGAAACAGACCAAGAGGCAGACTGAGAGGAAAATACCTGGATGGCTTGGCCACATGGCATGGACGAGACAGGAACACTGAGCTGATCCACGACACAGGTGATCGAGTGAAATGGCGAGTCATGACCGCCCACGCAATCCGGCATGGCACATGATATATATATATATATATATATATATATATATATATATATATATATAAAAGGCAATGTGTATGGATATGTCTGTATGTATGTCCTTTATGCGTTTGCGAACCGCCCATCCGATTGAGATGACATTTTCTACACGCCTTCCTCTCATTCCAGCGCTGCCAACTGTCATATTTTTCTAGTGTGAAATCGGCTGCTTACCCAATATTATTTCATTTTTCATTTTTCATTATAATTTCATATATCTAAGGGGACTTAACTCTGTAAAAGTTATTTCAAGGGGAATAACTTTTCTGTATACCATATAGTCATATTGTGGCATCGTTTTCAAAGATTTATAAACTCTTTGTAAATAGTTATGTACCGGCATATGAGTTTTAATAAATAATGATACAATATTTAAGGCATTTTCAAAGTTTTCATAAAAATAATGCATAATGCATAACATTGTAACTCATCTTTTTATGCTTAAAGAATAAATAAATAATAGTTAGCACGATTTATTGCCTGGCATATTTCGCTGCATCTCGTCAGGTACATACTGCAGAAATCACACAACTTACGTGAAATTAACTAGATAAATCCCTCAAGTTGAAATATACACAATTTCGCACAGTAATGTCACTTATCTACCACGGTAATTTTAAGCTGACTAACATGTCTTTCTGTTTACACAATTCTGGCTTGCGTTGATAGATCATAATTGCTTCTGCAAATTTTAACAAGCGAGTATTTTGTGTTCTAAACAACACGCGAAATGCAGTGTCTCTGGACACAACGTGACCACTGGCGACAATGTGTCTGCCGATTGAAGACGCCGGGAGCTTCCGGTGTGTCGGCTCCTCGCGGCTAGCCACTCCTGTGTGTTGTATCTTGTTGACCCATTGAGGTATGTGTTCTGACACCCGTTTGTTAAGCTGTCTCTCCGTTCGACCAATGTAAACGGCCTGGCATCTACATGTGAATTGGTAAATACAATTGTTTGTGGCGTACAGAGGAACAGTCTCTTTGACTGTTGGTGTAGGAATGGGTACGGTTTTACATCTAATGACTGGAGTTGCCGCACAGAGCTACAAGCAACATCGTTTCAGGCCACAATGAACAAGACGCATAAAAACATCTCTCTATCTATGGAACACGAACACAACGAAGCGTTACCGTTCCTAGATATTCTAATGAGACGTAGAGCAGACGGCACTATTCAAAGATCGGTGTACCGCAAAGAAACATGGACTGGCCAATACCTAAATTTTCAGAGCTTCACACCTGTCCAGTACAAACGGGGCTTAGTACGGACCTTGTTTGACCGTGCTAGAAAGATATGCACCCAGGACACACTGACAGAGGAATTTGAAACTCTGAAGAATGTCTTAAACCTGAATGGGTACTCCACAGGATTTATAAAGCGCCATTGCCAACAGCCCAAACCCAAAGCAGACGTAACTACAGTCCCTAAACTCAAGGTATTCATCCAGCTAACCTTTCGAGGGGATGACGTAATGCAACGTCTACAAGACCGGCTTACTACAGCAGTAGGTCGAACATTCTGTGCGGCAACTCCAGTCATTAGATGTAAAACCGTACCCATTCCTACACCAACAGTCAAAGAGCCTGTTCCTCTGTACGCCACAAACAATTGTATTTACCAATTCACATGTAGATGCCAGGCCGTTTACATTGGTCGAACGGAGAGACAGCTTAACAAACGGTGTCAGAACACATACCTCAATGGGTCAACAAGATACAACACACAGGAATGGCTAGCCGCGAGGAGCCGACACACCGGAAGCTCCCGGCGTCTTCAATCGGCAGACACATTGTCGCCAGTGGTCACGTTGTGTCCAGAGACACTGCATTTCGCGTGTTGTTTAGAACACAAAATACTCGCTTGTTAAAATTTGCAGAAGCAATTATGATCTATCAACGCAAGCCAGAATTGTGTAAACAGAAAGACATGTTAGTCAGCTTAAAATTACCGTGGTAGATAAGTGACATTACTGTGCGAAATTGTGTATATTTCAACTTGAGGGATTTATCTAGTTAATTTCACGTAAGTTGTGTGATTTCTGCAGTATGTACCTGACGAGATGCAGCGAAATATGCCAGGCAATAAATCGTGCAATCTATTGTTTGTGTCTTCGTTATTCAAATTCACTACGGGAAAACATTGTTTTGAAATAATAGTTACCTTATCTCTATCAAGTTTGAAGATGTTATATTTCTTTACACTTTCGCCAACTCTAAGAAGACATGGAACAACTTCAGCCATTATTAAATCTACAGGCATATGCGTTATATTCCTCCTCCTCCTCCTCTCCCCTCCTCCACCCCCTACCCTCTTCCTCTTCCCCTCCCCCTCCTCCCTCTCCCTCCTCCATCCTCCTCTTCCCTCTTTCTCCTCCTCCTCCTCCCTCTTCCTCCTCCTCTTTCCTCCTCCCTCTTCCTCCTCCTCTTTCCTCCTCCCTCTTCCTCCCTCTTCCTCCTCCTGCCTCCTCGCCCTCCTCCCTCCTCCTAATCAATCCTCTTCCTTCCTCCTCCCTTCTCCTCCTCTCTCCTCCTACTCCCTCCTCCTCCCTCCTCCTCCTACGTCCTCCCCCTCCTCCTTCTCCTCCCTCTTCCTCCCTCCTCCTCCTTCTCCTCCCTCTTCCTCCCTCCTCCTCCTCCCTCCTCCTCCCCCTCCTCCCTCTTCCTCCCTCTCCTCCTTCCTCTTCCTCATCCCTCCTCCTCCCTTCTCCTCCTCCCTTCTTCTCCTCCCTCCTCATCCTCTCTCCTCCTCCCTCCTCCTCCCCCTACCTCCTCCTCCCTCCTCCTCCTCCCTCCACATCCCTCCTCCTCCCTCTTCCTCCTCCTCCCTCCTAATCCTCCATCTTCCTCCTCCCCCTCCTTCTCCTCCCTCCTCCTTCTCCCTCCTCCTTCTCCCTCTTCCTCCTCCCTCCTCCTCCCTCCTCCTTCTCCCTCCGCCTCCTCCCTCCTCCTCCTCTCTCCTCCCTCTTCCTCCCTCCTCCTCCATCTCCCTCCTCCTCCCTCTCTTCCTCCCTCCTCCTCCCCTCCTCCTCCTGCGTTCTTCTCCTCCCTCCTTCTCCATCCTCCTCCTCCTCCTTCCTCCTCCCTCTTCCTCCTCCCTCTTCCTCCTCCCTCTTCCTCCTTCCTCCTCCCCCCTCCTCCTCCCTCTTCCTCCTCCCCCTCCTCCTCCCCTCCTCCTCCCTCCTCCTCCCTTCTGCTCCTCCCTCATCCTCCTCCTTCCTCCTCCTTCCTCCTTCCTCCTCCTCCCTCCTCCTCCTCTCTCCTCCTCCTAATCCCTCCTCCTCCCTACTACTTCTCCTCCTTCCTCCTCTCTCCTCTTCCCTCCTCCTCCTCTCTCCGCCTATCTCTTCCTCCCTCTTACTCCTCCCTCCTCCACCTCCCTCTTCCTCCTCCCAGCTCCTACTCCTCCTTTTTCTTCTTCTGCTGCTGCTGCTGCCGCCGCTCCATTTACCCAAGTTAATTGTTGGGGAAGATGTAAAGATCTTTCAAGTGCTCTTTCTAATGCTTTTTGTAAGTTGGTCTTCGTTTATCTAAGGTTGTTCTAACTGCAACCAATAAATGATTAGACAGACAGACAGACAGACAGACAGACAGACAGACAGACAGACAGACAGACAGACAGACAGACAGACAGACAGACAGACAGACAGACAGACAGTCGGGAACGGGAACTTATATGACTACTTATATGAATTAAATGAGATGCTCCCCATCAGGGGCTGGGCGAAGCCGGGCCGGATCAGACAGACAGACAGATAGATAGGCAGACAGACAGACAGATAGATAGTCGGGAACGGGAACGGGAGCTTATATGACTACTTATATGAATTAAATTAGATGCTCCCCACCAAGGACTGGGCGAAGCCGGGCCGGGTCAACTAGTATATATATATATATATATATATATATATATATATATATATATATATATATATATATATATATATATATCCATCCATCCATCATGTGCCATGCCGGTAAGCGTGGGCGGTCATGTTCTGCCATCTCACTCGATCAACAGAGTCGTGGATCAGTTCCGTGTTTCTGTCTCGACCATGCCACAAGGCCAAGCCATCCAGATACTTGTTTCTAGGTCTTCCCCTTGGTCTGTTCCCCTCGATCTTACCAGTTGTCACCAAGTTCTCCAAATCATTTCTTCTCATAACATATACATATAATATATATAACATATATAATATATATATATATATTATACATTCATTTTCCTTTAACAAGTGCCTCTAATGCTGACTAACTAATATAATTGCTTAGCTAGACATATTTTAGCAGCTACCTACCTGCGCACAGTCAGTGATACAATAATAAAATTTGGCATATTAGTGAGTGCCATTAGGCAAATGGTTAAGTAGACGTTGATTCCAAAAGACGAGGCGCCAAACGAAAATCCGTATGAACACATTGACAAGGTAAACCTGGAAATAGAAATGGTACATCACTACTACTACTACTACTACTACTACTACTACTACTACTACTACTACTACTACTACTACTACTACTACTACTACTACTACTACTACTACTACTACTACTACTACTACTACTACTACTACTACTACTACTACTACTACTACTACTACTACTACTACTGCTGCTGCTGCTGCTGCTGCTGCTGCTACTACTACTACTACTACTGCTGCTGCTGCTGCTGCTGCTACTAGTAGTAGTAGCAGTAGTAGTATCTTGCCGTTTTGACAGACAATAGTGTGTTACATTGTGCTTCAAAAGGCATATTAACTACAACCCATTGCGGTAGCGAATGTGACTAATCAGACCAATTCTCGCGGGTAGCGGTTGTCCACATTGGATGCATTTGAACACGTGGTTATTTCCGCCATAACGTATCATCTGACGTCTCGCACATCGGTGTATCACCTATCTGGAATCAATTTCTCAGTTGTCTTTATTCCATTTATGATCTGTGCCGGCGTATCTGCAATTATTTTCACATTTGTCTTTATTCCATTTATGGTCTTTGTCCTCCAAGCAACATTATATTATTACATGTAGCGTGTTAACGTGTGTTATTGTCAATTTAACTAAATATTCAATTTTCTGGATCAGTGTTTATTTACAATATATTATTGTAAAGTAAAAAAACAGATCATCTCTTTATGCCGTAGCGTGTAATGGATAGTTCTATCCTTATTATATTCGACCAGTGGATACTCGATGTGTGCTGTTGTCGATATCGTGCTGTTCGCCTTTACTTCCCAAGCTATTTTATGTTACCCATTTTAAGGAAGTCGAACTGGAAGCCCTAATCAATTTAAAACAAAAGAAAAACTTCTCTGTCTTGAAGGGGAGAGAAAACATTACCGCGGGGACGGGACATTAGCATAGTACGTCACTGCAGCTCTCCTCACAAATACTGATTGTTGACTAAATCAAAATACTAATTTTCAATTTCTAAGTTAAGCAGATCCAGTCTCCCTGGCCGAGGAGTTAGCGACTTTCTCCATAATCCCGTTTATCCACGTGAGCAAACGCAGCTGAGCGAGAATCGGTAACGGTTTACGCCGCTCCCGTTACTTACGGGATATGTGAACCGGCCACGCAGAAAGCAATGGCAAACTACTGAGCGTAATCTTGCCAAGAAATCAACAACAGCGGTGAAATGCTGGTATTGGCAGCGATGTCCTGTAATAGGATATGCGAAAAAAAAGAAAGATAAGTTAAGCAGAACGTGTATATCAGTTAAAACCATATGCTAATATTACTTATGGTCGATATAACAAGCGAACCACATTTTAGTGTTACTAGCCTACTTCAACCATTAGAAACATCAGAAATAATTCAGCTTATCGATGTTAGTATGGAAACAAGCATGATTCTAATACTAGACGACTGGCGATGAAGTTCAAAACACTGAAAGCTCCAGTGGTAACGTATGACAGTGCAAGCAAGATGCATGAGCAGCTACCATGCCATGTTTAGGAGATTTGTGCGTGAGAACAATGTTCTAGGTACAGTCTTCCAGGATTGCTGTTGTTGGTGTGGTGTTGATGATGATGATGATGATGATGATGATGATGATGATGTTGATGATGATGATGATGATGATGATGATGATGATGATGATGATGATGATGATGATGATGATGATGATGATGATGATATACAGATGTCGATGTAGAACTCCGTGGATTCGTGCTGTTCCCACTAAAACTACATGAAGAATTGGGACCTGATGACCGTTTGTCTCCACTCCTCTAGACAAACTACACACTCGTTCATATGGTGCTCGCGAGCCCACAAGCTGTGAATGTACTACCCGGTGCTGTCTATCTATCATTATCGTGAGGCAATCTTCCTAGATAATCAAAAGTCTACTACCACATATAATGCTTCTAGTACAACATATGATGTTGATGAATGAAGAATTGTACTGGAAGCATCGACATTACTGACTCCTGTCTGTTTCTGCCTCTACCCTGCAGAACATACAAATGAGTATAATGTAATTGTTACAGAAAGAAACACACCAGTCTTACCACATATACTGTATTATTACCGAAGCCTTGAACAGGTGCCAACCCTTGTATAGGTGGATATATGTGTGCTTCACAGTTTTGTCTGTGCTTTTTACTTCTGCTGCCACTGCCTGAAATTATATTTATAATAATTCAACTTGGTAACATACTAGTTTGATTGTCACAACATTTGGAAATTAAGAAAACACAGAATACACAAGTGCCAATACACATAGATCATCATGTTGTCCTTTGCCAGATGGTGCAGACGTTTAGGTCTCTCGACAGATCTCAGTCCTTGACCTTTTGGATTCATTGTATATGTGATATTCCCCAGTGCTACCTTCCTAGAACATCCAGCGACATTTCAAACGGTCTGCCTCTGCCTTTTATGTTGCTGGTCTTTCTAGTTGTCAAGAAGTTCTCTAATGTATCTCCTCTCCAGGAGACCATTATCTCTTTCTTAATGTTGGGCATGATTTTCTACCTTCATTAGCCTCTTCCTGGCAATCGATATGATCTACTCTTGCAGTCCAAGGTATTCACAACACTCATCTCTGAAACCACATCTCCACAGCCCCAAAGCGCTTCCTACTTGTTCGTCCACATTCGAAGAATCACTACTGTAGTACAGAACAGGTTCGATAAAACACTCCAGTACTCTCTTTCTGAAGCGAGCCATGATCAGCCGAATGTTCGGCGGCGCTTACCAAATCCTACACCCCACATTGTGTCAACGGATTCGGGCACAGGGCACAATTGGGAGGGTACAAGCATTTTCCTGATGTGGAGCCTAAAGACTAAATGTCATGGCAGGTTAGACCAGGCCCTAAGCCTTGGTTGGCAACTAGTCTAGGATCGAAGCTTCGACAGGAGGGCAGTTAGAGCATAGCTTTGCTGATCTGGCAGCTTCTGCAGCTTGTCTTGTTCCAGATGTATTGGTGTTACCTTTCCTTTGGGGTGAACTAGGCAGGCCGAGATAAGGATCATGCTGCATGGGCAACACATGGTCTCTACAATTCAGCCCAGGCTTTTTTCCTGGGGATTCTTTATGCAGATGATGCTAAAATTACGACCCACTCTGAGAGAGAATTGCAACCTCTACGATCTGCATTCTCCAATACTTCTTTTGAATTTAGTTTAACAATTAGCAAACAGAAGACACAGATTATGACACAAGATGCACATGGATTACTATAATCTTTATTGACGACGCCGAGCTGGAGATAGCAAACCATTTTACACATCTAGGATCAGATGTGAAATTGCAACTTATCAGCAGATCATGAAATCAACATCAGAATTGATAAGGCAGCAACAACAATGAACAGATTAACAAACAGAGTGTGAGAACAGGAAGCTTACTGCTAAAACAAAAGTCCTTGTCTAGCAAGCCTGTGTCCTTAGTTCTCTTCTTTATGGCAATGAAGCCTGGTCAACTTACTCACACCAAGAGAAACGTTTAAACAGCTTTGATATACGGTGTCTGCAAAAACTACTTGGTATTAAGTGGCAAGACAAAACCCCAAATAATGAAGTATTGGAAAGATCAGGTTGTCTGACGGTTTGTTCCATGCTCAGTCTTCGTAGACATAGATGGATTGGACACATTATGAGGATAAATAGCGGTAGGATATCAAATGACATGTTTTCGGTGAATCACAGATTGTTAGGATATCTTGAGATTGGCCTCTACTACGATACAAAGATTTTGTAAGTGGAACATGATTGATACAGGCATTGCTATTGCACATTAGGAACAAGTCGTCACTGAACGTGTTGCATAGAGTGCAAATATCATAAATGGATTAAAAACAAAGTAGAAAATGAGTGCAGATAGGTCACACACCGAGCGTGTGAGACGTAAGATGGTGCATGATGGTGGAAATGACATTGTGTTCACGTGCATCCATTGTGGACGAACAATTATAGCGCGAATTGATCTGATCAGTCTCATTCGCTAGCGCCATGGGTTGTAGTTGCTAAGCTTTCTTGAAGCACAATGTAACAAACTATCATCTGTCAAGACAGCAAGGTGCCATTCCAGTCCATTCTCACTCAATACTATTAAACGACATACATCCATCCATAATGTGCCATGCCGGTAAGCGTAGGCAGTCATGATTCGCCATTTCAGTCAATGATCAGAGTCGTGGATCAGTTCAGTGTTCTTGTCTCGACCATGCTACGTATTCAAGCCATCCTGGTAATTACTTCTCTGTCTTCCCCTTGTTTTCTTCCCCCTCAATTTTGCCAGTTGTCACCAAGTACTCTAATTTATTTCTTCTCATACCATATCCAAAAAAATTTGATTGTCTACATCTAATTTCTCTAACAGTTTACGATTTTCATTTGGTTCTTATAAGACTTGGTCGTTTGTTTTTCTGTCTGTCTATGGTAATCTTTGCATTCTCCTCAGAGACCACATTTCGACAGCGATCAGATGTTTTTCATCTTGACTGCTCACTGTTCACGCTTCGTATTCATACAAAAGTACAAGTTCTACGTAGCACCTCAACGCTCTTTTCCTCGTAGCAATTGACATCTTTTTATTGGTTAGTATGTTTTTTCATCTTGCAAAAGGCTACCTTCGCCACGGTGATTCTTGTTCTAATCTCTTCAAAGCATCTCCCATCAGATGTTATGATTGTTCCTAGATAATTGCACCGATTCTCATATTCCCATTTATCTGTACATTACATTGTGGTATTTCGTTCTTTCTAATGACGACCATAATCTGTGTCTTCTTACAATTGAATTCTAACCCTAGTTGTTCACTGTGTTCAGTGCTTTTCCATCAATTTGTAGATCTTCAAGCATCCTTATCATGTCGACATGTCTCATTTTATCGAAAGCCTTTGTGTAGTCAATAAAGCATAGGTGTAGATCTTTATTTACTGCTATAGAACGTTCAATTACTATTCTCGGTATGTGCACAGCATTTACTGTACCCTTGCCTTCTACTAACCCACATTGTTCCTCTCCTATTTCAGGTTGTATTTTCTTACTAACTCTTTGCATGATAATTCTTATCAAAATCGTCGTGATTGATTGATTGATTGATTTAGGAACCGACATCACAGCATTCGGGACATTCCCATAAGCGCTCCGTCCCCATCCTCAGCAGCCAGCGAAGAGTTCCAACACTAATAGTTCCAATAGCAATCTGATTATATGTCCGTCTCACCTTTCCTCTGAGCGTCGATCGTCGGCCAGATCCCCTCGCCACACCTCGCTGCCTCATTCTTACCAGACTATGGTGATCAGTTTGCTCCTCCGTGGTGTACACGTGCACCCACAAGGCCGCAACCACGTCTGTTTTGTCATGCATCAATACTCCACCAAGTTTTGCCATGCCAGCCAATCTGTCCGCCTGTTCATTCCCCAGCACACTGGCATGCCCAGGAGAAAAGATCCAGGTGATGCTTGCTACCCGTGACCTCCGAAGCGAAGCAAGCCACTCTGCACGAAGCTTGCCTGTTCTCACCCTCAACAGCATGCTTTCTGAGTCAGTTAGAATCACAATGTGAGTATTTATCGTGTTCTCTATCCAGCGGAAAGCTGCACTGACCGCCTCCACCTCCATTCTTAAGTTAGATGTTGTGTTATCATACACCAGGCTCTCCTGCACCAAATTCCGACCATTAGCTTTTGCCAGGAACCCCCAGGCACTTCTCCTACCTCTCAACACCGACCCATCCGTGTAGATAATCACATCACCCGGGCGAGAATTATCCTGAATTAGTTGCTGAATTTCCACTTCTGTGGCCCCTGGTGGCCACTCCCTGCACTCCCGGCTCAATGTAATTATAACTCTGCACAAGTCTGACTGCTCGGCTGGCACTCTGACACACTCCTCTCCTCGCCTGATGTTCTCCAAAGGGCACACCTGTCTGATCGTATCCTCCGCCTGAGCCATCCATGATTTCCCTCTTATCAGTCTCTGACCCTTAACTACGTCCAGCGCCTCATGCAACGTGTGATCTGTGTCTGCAGCTACTCTGAGGTATGCTTTCGCCTGCATCACCTTGTGCCTATCAGCAACAGTAGGCAGACCAAGGATGTAACGCATACACACTACTGGAGTATCTCTGGTGCATCCCAGAATTACCCGCATAGCTTCGCTCTAATTTCACCAGCTGACTCTTTGAGACAGTGAGCAGTCCTAGTCCATAATCAATCACTGAGAGGATCAAGTACTGGTATAGTGTGAAGAGCATTCTCTGCTCTGTGTCCATTGCAGCCATAGTTTTAATTGCATTGAGTCCATTTTGAGATCGTGTCACAACCGTCTCCACATGGTCCTTGCAGGACAGACTCCTGTCAAATGTGATTCCCAGATACTTCAGTTTGTTCTCTCTGTTGACGCTTCTGCCATCTATCGTGAGGCTTGGGACATCATCTCTCACAATCCTGTTGTCCAGAGAGCACTACAACACAGCCGCCTTTTCCGGGTTGATGACAGCGCTCGTTTCAGTGCACCAGTCAATCACTTTGTCTACTGTCACCTGTAGCTCCTGGGCTGTTTGATCCCTATTTCTCCCCTGCCTGTATGCAAGAATATCATCTGCAATTGTTAGAATCTTTCCAACCCCTCGTGCTTCTATGTATGCAATCTTGCTCGTATACACATTACAGAGCATGTGATGTGAGTCATTATACTAATTGTTCGATGTTGATTACATCCCAAGGTTCCTGATTTCTTTAGGATTGCAATAAATACAGAATTACATAATTCTTGAGATATATCTCCATTATCATATATGGTATTCAGGAGTCTGGTAACTTTATCTATTTCGTATTCAGAAATGTACAAGATATGAAAGGAATCAACATTGGCGGACGATACATCAATAACATTAGATATGTAGATGATAGAGTCTTGATTGCAGACAATGGACAGGATCTGCAAAATTTAGTAGATGCAGTTGTTGCATACAGTAAGCAACTAGGGTTAGAATTGAATTGTAAGAAGACATAGGATAGTCGTCACTAGAATGGAAGAAATACCACAATGCAATATACAAGTAACAGGGCATATTCTTAATCAAGTTAATCGGTAGAGCTATTACGGAACAGTCATAACATCTGATGGGAGATGTCTTGAAGAGATTAGAACAAGAATTGCCATGGCGAAGTAAGCCTTTTGCAAGATGAAAAACATACTGACCAATAAAAAGATATCAACTGAAACGAGAAAAAGAGTGTTGAAGTGCTACATAGAACCTATACTTTTATATGAATGTGAAGCGTGGACATTGAGCAGACAAGCTAAGAAATATCTGATGACTGTGGAAATATGGTTTATTAGGAAAATGCAAAGAACACCATGGACATACAGAAAAACCAATGAACAAGTCCTTCAAGAAACTAATGAGGATCGTAAACTGATTAGAGACATTAGACGTAGACAGTCAAACTTTTTTGGGCATTTTATGAGAAGAAATGAACTGGAGAACTTGGTGACAACTGGCAAGATCGAATAGAGAAGACTAAAGGGAAGACCAAGAATTAAATACTTGGATGGCTTAGCCACATGGCATGGTCGAGACAGAAACACGGAGCTGATTCACGAATGTGGTGATCGTGTGAGATGGCAAAACATGACCGCTCACGCTTATTGGCATGGCACATGATGGATGGATGAACATTTCTGAAAATAGTTTCACTATACAGGAAAAACATATCTGGAGACATTACACACCCTGTCTCAAACCTTTCTTAATAGGGTGATATTGGCCTGCTTCGTTATCAATTCTGATGGCAGCTTGTCGTTTCCAATATACAGTGGTACCTCGGATTACGAACTTAATTCGTTCCAGAACTCGGTTCGTAACCCCAAACGTTCGTAACCCGAAACATTGAAATCAATTAAATAGAGACAATCCGTTTCAAGGTGAAAGAATCTTTCTTTTTGATTAACATCCGGTCGGTGTGTCACGACAAATAGGAAAGATTACGCGCACTTCACGGATTAATTAAGAGAAAGAAAACAACCAAATAAATTAAATGTAAAATAAAATAAATAGATTTAGTCTATCTTTCCTACCAAGAAAACGATCATGGGAAATTTGTCACTTTCTTTGCTATTCTGAATCATTAGTTTCAGGTGTTTCTTGTCGTTGTTTCCTGGCAGCCGACTGGGAATCTTTCTGCACCAAGAAACTATCAAGGGAAATGTTTCGCTTCCTTTGCTGGAGAATCTTCCTGACGTGGGCCATCGCGTTATCATTCATCAGGTTTACTGCTCTGTTAGCAACAAGTTTGTTTGGATGATGGTTCACAACGAAATCTTCGACATCTGCCCACTTGCTGCAAATTTCTTTAATCCTGGCAGTTGAAACGGTCACTGGCTCCCCATCATCGGACGACTGCTCCTCCTTTAATATCTTTAGCTATTCATTCTGAAGATCCACAAGCTCATCTGTAGTGAGCTCTTCACTGTGGTCCTCAATCAGCTCCTCCAAGTCGTTGCCATCGACTTCCAGACCCATATTTTAAATGCCTTTGTGAGGTCGATGAAGGCAATAAACAGTGGCAAGTTCGGTACACGGCATATTTCTTGCATTTGTCGCAATGAGATTATCATATCAATGGTAGATCGGTTCCGTTGAAAGCCGCACTGTAATTCGGTGTAGACTTATAGTCTGCGCATAACAATTCTGGCAATTACTTTCCCAACAATACACAGGAGTCAGATACCCCTATAGTTGTTACAGTCACCCCGATTACTCTTGTTCTAGTAAAGGGTCATGACGCTTGAGTCTTTGAAATTCTGTGGGACTTGTCCTTCTGGACAGCATAGCTCTATAAGCTAGGTGGGTTTATTTTGATATTCTGTATATGTAGATATTAAATTGCAGAGGAGAGAGCACACATCTCTGTCTCACTCATGTATTGACTTTGAACATATCTGATATACCTAATTGTGTGTTTACTACACTTTGCCTCCAGTGGTATATGGCTATGATGTTTTCTAGCAATTGCCCTTGAATCACATAGTCTTCAAGGATGGTCCTAATGTATATCTGTCTACTCTATCGAAAGCCTTTTCCTGATCTACAAACACAATATTGTGCTGGTCACTATATTCGATGGTGTTTTCACAGTGTGTCTAAGTGTAAATAGTGCACCAGTGCAACTTTTACCTTTCCTTAAATCAAATTGTACTTTGCTTAACAGCTGTTCAACTATGGGTCTTACGCTTTGTTCCAATAGTTTGCATACATTTCCCCTATGTCACGGAAAATAAACTTGTTAGTTGCGATCGATGACAAACAAGACCCGACATTAGTCTGCAAAAACAACCGACCCTTTGATGTTGTACAGACTGAGAAAAATACGTCGTTAAAACTGTCTACACACGATCGGCATTTCTAACTGAGAAACAAGATGCGTCGCGTCAAAATGTCTACCCCTGGTCGGCGAATCTTTCTGATGTGGGTTGTTCGAGAAACGAATAACAACACCAAACGTCTGCCAAGGCGGTAGTAGCCTTTGAAGTGCTAGACGGAAAGTCTGGACAGACGCGGGATGGATTCTGTGATGAGGGGAATTCTGTGGTTCACAGACAGACTGAACTATTGATGTACGGGACAAAGAATTTCCCCAAATGAAAGCAAATTTGATGGCGGATTGACTCCAGTTAGTCTAGAACAGAAGGAGGAATCCAGATTCTGGACGGATCAGCGTCTAGACTTTTTGGTGACGTCACTCCAGCCCAATATAAAAAGCGTTGCTGTAAACAAGTGGAGTTAGTCGATCAAGATTTCTGAAGTGGGAAAGTTTTCCGAGTTGTGTTCAATGAAAGAAACTAGGGTGTCAAATTTTTGATATTTATCGGCGGACATAGATTCAGTCTGTGATTGCCTAGTTTCGATTAGCAACCGGAACAGGCATATGGTAGGCTATTAATCATATCTAACTTAGAGTATGATTAGGAATAGAGTACAGTACTGTGCGGTGATATAATGTATTATAGGTGCGGTGATATAATGGATTATAGGTGTGGTGATATAATGTATTATGATTAGTGATAGAATGTTGTGTAAGTGCGGTGCTAGAAAGTATCATAGGAGCGTCGGCACTAGTATCCTATTCCGTGGCTTCAACTAGCTTGAGTGATATATCATTTTACTCAGGGAGTTGAGGACAATGTAGTGGAATAATAATTAGATAGATTAAAGATGGTTGAGAGGGGGAGAGGAATGTGAAATGGTAGGATCTTCCAGTAGGGCATCTGCTGGGTTTCTACCCGTTCCTTTATTCTTTCCTGGTGTTGCCATGTCTCAGATCATATGATGAGTTATTTGGCCGTATGACAGAGATCGGATCTCTGTTATAGATCTGAGTGCTGTTATTAGCCTACACTCACCTAATTACGGCGAGGATTGAGTTGCCCTCACCATAGTATTCTCTATTCTACAGGTTCCATTTACAGGTCCATGTATGTGTGCTATGATATTCAACAGTGAAGATAGAACACAATTTAGAAGATGATGGCTCAGAATTTGAAGACAGAAGTTGCTGAGAGGCCGCTACATTGGGCTTATACCCAAGTTGGTTTGCGGGAACCTGGCTTTTGCTGAGCAGGACATGCTGATGAGATTTATGTTTAGCAAGTGATAGTTGTATCACTGAACAATCAGAACATTGTATAAATACACTACTGATACCAGGAACATTCATACAAATTTATAGAAATACCTAGAACATTCAGATTGTGGTGTTAATATGGGGAATATTTACAACCAGTGACACTAGATCCGTTGAGATTTCCCCAGTAACAGTGACAATAGGGTTAGAATTTTCTGATTAACAATCAGTTAAATAACAGAAGAAATTCATAGTGTAAATCAGATTGAAGACTCTCATTAGACAGTGTTTGTCATGGATGTCCAAGCATCCTAGTGGTTCAAGAGACAACGGAGGAAGTCTTCACGTGACCGGAGAAGCATCACCTTGGTGAGGTTGCTTGTCTGGAATACGTGGTGCTAGTGTGTTCTCAGCACAGTGATGAGAATGACTATACTCCTGAACACTGATCTGAGACTATATACACTTTAGAATATACGTCACACATTCTACACTTTACACACACACACACACACTTCTCCTACATATACTCTTTGCTTTAATACATTTCTTGTTTTTATTTGTTGAAGCGAGAGTTGTCAAGTATGTTATGTTGGGGAAGAATGAGAGGGGGCATGATCCAGGGGTGAGTAAGAGTGAGAGGAAGGTGTCCTCAGATTGAGGGGGTGTGTGGACGGAGTCTGCTGGATATCTCCAGGATAGAGATATTGAATTAAAACAAATGTGGGTGTTGATTCCCCTCACTCCAGGGACGACACTAAAGTGGTAAAGAAGAACAAATAACTACTACGACATTCATTCTTTACACACGACACCCTATATGAATGAGGAGTGATGTACCTCTGTATGTTTCGCATTCTCTCACATTGCCTTTCTGTTTCCATATTGGTACTATTACTGCCTGTTGCTAATCGTCTGAGACTTTTATTTCTTCTCATTATATATACAATATGTATATTATTACACTATATTACAATGTCTTGTCAGCCATTTAAATCCTGTTTTCCCCACATGCCTGTATAGCTTCTGTGGTTATTCCACCCGGCCCTGGTGCTTTGATGTATAACTGATTTTACTTCTGCGGTGATGAAGTTTTGATTCTTTTTGTGCTTTTAGGCACAAACATTAGGTTTTCTATGCTGTTATGTGAGGAGTTAAGTCGTGTTTGAAAGTATTCTACCCACCATGCAAGTCTTTGTTGTGGATTAAATAATGGTAAACCTCTATTGCTGTTTATGATGGTGGTTGGGTTGTAGCATGCATCTCTGTTTCTCCTACCATTGACACGTTTTTCTCATTACAGCTCTCATATAAACTAAGGACATTCACAATCCATCCACGTAACAAAGCGGCCGATCGTTGCACAAGGACACATCGGCTGTTGGTGACCTCCAAACTGCTGCCGTGAGATATTGACACATGACCCCTGGACTTATAATTGGTCTTTAAATATTGGTCTAGCACCATAAACCAAAAAGGCCTTAATGCGTGTAAAATGGTCCTTTACTTTACATTATCATTTACTCCACACGTCCCATGGCATGTAAACGGATCCTTTGCCTATGTTAAATAACTGAAGAAACGATAAGTACCTGAATGCATTTCTGAGTCAGATATTTTAAAATGCCTAGTCTTCAGAATTGACTTCAGAGCTTAGTAAAATAAAACTCCAAAATCAGCTTCATTTTAATATTATCTCGTCCGTACCCTCTATTATGTAACACTTGCATATTCTTTATATCGTTTACAACACATATTTGCATTTATAAAATTGTTATGCTTACTTTAATAACGTCTAAACTGTCCTTCGGTACTTGCTGTTTGTTCCAACGTGCTATCCACTCCACAACCCTTTGTGCGTCATCTACTCGGCCTTTAACTGTGAGCCATCGCAAGCTTTCGGGCAAGAAACTGCAGATATCATAATAGTGACAAATCAACATGCAGTCAAGGAGGTGGCTTGGTGGGTGGGTTGGTTGGTTGCCGTCCTCTGGAAGTCTAAGTGTGATGCACTGCTCATGCTTTTTGAGCTCTCAAATAAGACTGCATTTAGCAAGTGAGATTGGTGTAGAGACTTTTCTTCCGACTGTATAAGAGTGCCATCCCCATTGGACTATGTCGCGTAGCTCAGAAACCATCGAACTGTGCAAGATCGTTACTACCATCAGCGGAGATGCATATTAGAAGCAGCTAAGCTCATGATTCAGCAAATCAGATATGGACTGGCTATCATGTGTCAAAGGTTGTGTTAAAGGTTAGGAATGGACTCAATGCACCTAAGGTAATGGCAGTGGCGGACACAGATCAGGGATTTATACAATCTCTACCAACAAACAATTCTTTCGGTGATTGATTGTGGTCTTGGGATGCTGACAATATCCAGCTGATAGCTGGTGAAGATGAACGCGTGCAAACTGATGTGATGACAGTTTCTTTTAGGGCGGCACAAGGGGCACAACCATTGTGTGTATGCAGCACGCACTTACACTGCTCTGCTATTCCGTATATGATTGGCAAAATGTACTCCAGCAAAATTGTTCCTAAGGATCACAATGACAAGTAGCACTCTATATACGATGTATTGTACGACATCTTGGGACATAGATTGAGTAAAGACAGTTCTTCGATGGCAAAGAGCTGAAAATGAATCACTTGGTCTCATCATAGGTTAATATTATATCAGGCTAAAGTAGTCGTCCACCTTCTTTTGGCAATCTGTCAACCTCTTCATTTCTATGTATGTTGTAGTGTGACGTTGTATTATAGAGTTTTTTTTTTCATATCTGAGTTATGAAAATGGATGTCCCCGATGATGCATGATCAAAAGAGTCACTGGTGTTGGGCTTACCCCTACAAATTGAGGCTGTGAATTTTCTTTCGTTATTTATTTTCTCATTACATCTGTCTTTAAATATATTTAGTCATGAGTACACATCATAATACAAAATAACGACATACAAAGCTCTAATGGTAGTATGGTTAACTGATATTTTCACTGAAAATATTCGCCTTAATTACAGATTGTTAAGAAATGCATCTTAACGGTGAAATGCCAGTTTCAAAGTCCGTGCTAATACTGGAACTAGCTCTTTGATCAGCTCCATTTTGCTAGGTAATGACTTTGTCTCTGAGAAACACCGTCCCGATTTTTCGGCTAAGGCAACAATTATTTGGCAGTGCATATCATGCATAAGCTCCACCATTCGCCCTATTCTGTGAAGCATTACACTGGCATATAATGCCAAAGGAATAGTTTTACATGTGTAAACTATAGAATTGCGATATATGCAATATGTATCAAAATTTCGTCTTGGGAAAATGTGAATCAAGTAAAGTGTTTCGGGGAAAAGATGCATGCATTACGAAAACTAATTCACTCAATATAACAACATAATCAACGTACAAATAAGGCAGCAAAAGTGGAATCATCATCACACCACATATCCAGTACACAACCGTATAGTCCTGCAGTCTCCAAGCTGCTAGCGCCATCAGGGACACCCCAACGTTAAAGGTGGGTAGG
The DNA here is from genome assembly GCA_963921405.1 of Cepaea hortensis. NCBI lineage: Eukaryota > Metazoa > Mollusca > Gastropoda > Stylommatophora > Helicidae > Cepaea > Cepaea hortensis. The sequence goes on along the minus strand of OY992894.1, from coordinate 65,589,387 downwards.
ATGGTAAACATTGCCCGTCTGGACGGCAAGATAAACTCGGTCGTGTAGGGAACACACGAAGCAAGGAATCCCCCATGTGTTACTCCAGCTAGAAAGCTGTAAATATGATTGTTTTATATTATATCGCAACATCACAGACGATTTTGGCATCTAAACAATATGGAAACACGTTTGAATAAATAAATAAATAATGTGTTTGAACTTGTTGTGCCCACAAGAAGAAGAAATAAGGAGAATACAAATGGCAAAAGTATTATTCAACAATATGTAAAGACTTAGCATAATTATACGCAAGCATACATACGCATATGCAAGTAGACATATGCATACACACATAGACAGACACACATACCATACACATTCCATCCAAATACACACGTACCCGCGCACGCACTCACGCACGCACGCACGCACGGAACCACACACAGATATATATATATATATATATATATATATATATATATATATATATATATATATATATATATATATATACTAGCTGACTACTCGGCCCGGCGTCGCCTAGACCCTGGCGGGGAGCGTCTCATACTCTATTGGTTTCCAGTCTTGCTTCCCGTTGCTCGTCTGTTTTCAGATGAAGAAGGAAGAGAGAGAGAGAGAGAGAGAGAGAGAGAGAGAGAGAGAGAGAGAGAGAGAGAGAGAGAGAGAGAGAGAGAGAGAGAGAGAAAGATTCAAATAGCAAAGTATTATTCAACAATATGTAATGGCTTAGCATAATTATATGCAAGCATACATACGCATGCCGGTTTCTCTGGCTGAGGGGTTACACCACTTTCTCCGTAATCCCGTTTATCCACGCAGGGTCTCGCAGCGAGGCGAGAACTGGAAGCGGTTCGACCCGCGCTCGTGACTTGCGGGATAATGAGCCGGCCGCTCAGAAAGCAATGGCAAACTACTGAGCGTAATCTTGCCAAGAAATCAACATACAGCTGAAAGATGCTGATGTTGACTGCGATGTCCTGTAAAGGATATGCAAAAACAACAACATACATACGTATATGCAAGTAGACATATGCATACACACATAGACAGACACACATAAACATTCCATCCAAATACACACGTACGCACGCACGTACGCACGTACACACACACACACACACACACACACACACACACACACACACACATGCAGTCAAGTCATCCAGATATTTACTTCTCAGCCCTGACCCCCCCCCCCCCCCTCAACCCCTTTTCCCCTTTACTGTTATCCATGTGCCTAGATATCTTAATTTCTGCACTTGCCCCAAAATAACGTCATTTACTTTAATTGCACATTTAAGCAAAATCTGTTCCTTTGATATCACCATTACTTCTGTCTTTCTACTATTCAAGATCAATCAATCAATCAGGTGCCGTCTCCACAATGAAGGTTGGCCGCAATGGATCTCCAACACTGTCTGTCTCTCGCCTTGACTGTACATTCTGTCAGGCTGATGTTCGTCCATCTCTTGATGTTATCTTTCCACTTGTATCGTTGTCTAACTCTTGCTCGCTTGCCCTCAACCTTGCCCTCCAGTATGGTTTTTATAAGAGTATTATATCTTTTAACGTGACCTAAATATTTCACTTGCCTCTTTTTGTTATTTCTTTTATCAACCCTCTTTTCGTTCCAAGTTTTTCTAGAATCTCTTATTTTTGTTTTTGTTTCCATGAAATACGACATATTCGTCTGTATATCCACATCTCCATGACCTCTATTCGACTTTCTAGTTGATTGTTCAATGTCCGGGCTTCCGCGCCATACAGTAGTGTTGAATATACGTAACATTTGACAATTCTCATTTTTAATGTGTTGTTATTCTCTAGATGTTAATACTGATTTCAAGCTGTTGAAAGCATGTTTGGCCAATCCTGTTCTCTTTTTGATTTCTAATTCACTTCTGCCATCGTCAGTTTTTATATGTCCAAGATAAGAGAAACGTGTTACTTGTTCTTGTATCTCCCCGTTTACAGTGATGTTCATTGATGACCTTTCCTGTCCATAGCTAATTATCACAATTTTCATTTTTTGGATGTTAATATCCAAGCCACACTCTTCACTATGCCTGTTTACTTGTTCCACTAGGTTTCGTAACTCTTGTTCGCTTTCTGCTAGTAACACGATATTGTCAGCATACCTAATTATGATTCTTCCATTGAAGTTAAGTCCAGGCAGTTCGAGTTGTTTAAAAATTCTTTCTGTGTATAAACTGAAGCGGCTTGGGGACAACACGCATCCCTGCCGTACAAATCTTTTTATCTCTATGGACGATGAATAATTATTTCCGCTTCTAATTGACACCACTTGTTCCCAGTACAAGTTACTAATAAGCCTGATGTCTTTTCTATCTACTCCTATATCTTGAAGGCATATTATTAGTCGTTCATGTTGTACTCTATCAAAAGCTTTCTTGAAGTCTATGAAACAAACGTATATATTTTTCTGAACTTCTACATATTTTCCTATTAACATCCTCAAGCAGATTATCGCTTGTCTGGTGCCGCTGCTTTTGTGGAACCCAAATTGTTCTTCTCTTCAGCTACTTCCTCGTCTATTTTATTTTGAATTCTTTCTTGTAGTATCTTAGTGATATTTCTCTTTAAGCTAATACTTCTGAAATCCTCACAATCAACAGCTCTTGGCTTCTTGGGTAGTGTAATAAACATGGATGTTTTCAAATCCTTGGGGATGTACCCAGTATTATATATATATATATCATTACATAATTCTGTGATAGTTTCAATGCCCAAACTGGAGAAGGATTTTATCATCTCTGTTGTTATCTTCTCAGGACCTGCAGCCTTACCTTCTTTCATCTTTTGAATCGCCTTCTCTACTTCAGCCATTAATATGTTTGGTCCATCTTGAGAATTATACAATGTTGATTTATTGACCCTACTGTCCCAGAATAAATCTTCTGTGCACTGCCCTCTGTCCATCTTTTTATTATGTCGGTGTTAACAATTATAATTTCTCCATTTCCCCCTCTGATACAACCATTTCCTGTTATATTATTTTTCTTCTTTTAAATCTTTTTATATTTTCATGCAAGTCTTTAAGTTGTTTTTTTTATTTTTTATTTCTAGATCCTCTATTTCTTTGCATATTTTCTGCAACCACTCTTCCTTGGCAACTCTGCACATGTGATGTATTTCTCTGTCTATTAATATATATTCTTGGGTGTTCTTTTATGTCTTTCTTTGAGTCATTTTGCTCAAGATCCCATCGGTTATCCATAATTGCTTTTTCTTATGTATCTTCACTGGCACGGTGGTATTTGCAATCTGTATACTGGTTTTTACACATGCCCATTTTGTATTAATTTTATCCTCAGGATATTGTTCCATACTTTCGATGGTACTTTTCAGTTAATTCACCCCAAACAAACGTCACCAGCTATATTTAGGGTCACCAGCTATATCTAGCACTGACGGTTATCTCCTCTGTGTTCGGGTACAGTGCGTGTCAGTGCGTTTCAATTGTCCCACAGTGTTTCTTTGGCTTTGGCAACCGTTTCTGTGTGACTGCGTGTGTGTGTGTGTGTGTCTGTCTGTCTGTCTGTCTCATCATAATGAGTTTTCTGGAACTGGCAGCAGCAGCTGTCCACGATAAGCAGAGTAACGTTGCTTTTCTGCAGCATCATGGCATCTGACATTCTGCTAGACCCTGTTCTCATAATCATGTCATGGTGCTATCGCTGACTGAGCGTCAGGACAGATGGAGATGCCGACGACATTCACCATGTCGGCAGGACATCCCGCTGAGACAAGGCACATGGCTGCAAGGCCTCTCGTCTCCCCTACAGACAGATCATTCTTTTCATATACTCCTGGTCTCAGGAGTTGACAAGCATTTCATTTTGCCAGTTATAGTTGGGGATGTCGCCGACAGCAACTGTTGACTGGAGTAATAACCTACGAGAGGTTTGTGCCAACAAACTGTTAGTCTATCCCGTAGTAATCGGAGAACCAAATACCACTGTCGAGATAGATGAGAGCCTATTTTCAAGGCGCAAACATCATGTGGGACGAGAGTTGCCACAACAGTTGGTATTTGGTGGCACCTGTCGTGAAACAGTCGATTGCTTCATGTTCTGTGTTCCAGACAGAACAGCAGCAACGCTTCTGCCGCTGATCAGAACACACATTCGGCCTGGCACAACTGTAGTCACCGACCTCTGGCGTGCGTACGACGGAACTGGGAGTATTGCCGAATTGGCGCATCTCACAGTCAACCACTCCCACCAACTTTGTGGACCCTACCACCAGTACACATACTCAATGCGTCGAGAGCATGTGGAGAACGGCCAAGGAGAGATTGATTGACTGATTGATTGATTGATTGATATAGGAGCATCACAGCATTCGGGGCATTCCCATAAGTTCCAAGGAGAGAAACAAGAGGCAGAATGGAACACACAGGCATCTACTAGAGTCCTACATGTGCGAATTCATGTGGCGTCGACAGACTAAATGCGCTGGTCTCGATGTGTTCTTGCGGACATTGTTCGATTCTGGTCACCGCAAGAAAAGCGCACCACCGCCGCATAGAACATTGCACACCGATAGAATTGCGCACCGAGCTACGGCGCAACACAGGGAAACCCTGGATGTGACGTCATACACTGGGATTCCGTTTGTTAGGGGTGAATTAACAGAAAAGTACTCGTTCGACGAGTTGAGTTGTTGAGTTGAGTGAATTAAGAACCGACATCACTGCACTCAGGACATTCCCATACGTGCTCAGTCCCCACATTCAACAGCCAGCGAAGAGTCATACTACTAATCGTTCCTACCGCTATCTGATTAAAGGTTCTCCTGGTTTTTTCTCTCAGTTTTGAGATTCTTCCAGAACCCCTGTCGATCCCACGCAATCTAATTCTTTCCACATATGGGTCGCTTTTGACGATTAGCCTATCATGTTTATTTTTTACTTCTACCGGGTATAGTTGACTTATGTCTGACTGTTTCAATGCCGATATATCTATCTGAGCTGTCTTCAATATCCTTATCCTTAACCTATTGTGTTTTTAAGTTTTATTTATATTTATTTTATTTTATTTTATTTATTTATATTTATATATATTTTATTTATATTTAGTTTTTCCAACTCCCCCATACGGGGGAGCAAAGAATAGTAACACTGTTGCCTACCATGCATGTCGTAAGAGGCGACTAAGGAGGATATGGTTCCGTCGCCCTGCTACTGAGTGAGTGTGTGGTGCGACAATGTGAGCTGTTAGTTTCGCGTGGAATGCTTTTACATCTGTCCGCGGTTGTGTGTAGCGTGAACTGCATGTTCGGAACGATGGCGGCCGGCTGTTGCTGGATTGACTGGTTTGCCTTTTCGGCTCACGAATGCATTTTTCGGGAGACTCCTGAGAGTCGCCGCTGGAGCTACGGAGTTCATACATTGTGCGGTGCTTTCGGCGGGTCGTCCTGTGGAAAGAGACCGAACCATATGGGATAAACCCCAGGTCAATGAAGTCTTTCTGGTGACTGCCGTTTTCATCGATGATGAACTGTAGCTTTCATGGAGGACTTTTGTGTTGGCACTCTGGCGGCGGCATTATGCACAGTGTATCTGTGAGGGCTGTTGGCTTGCCGAGACTCCTGTATGTTCCATTGTTCACTTTTGGCAGTGAGGAGCATTTTGTGTCATATTCACTGGCACAGGAACGGAGCAATATGGGGACAGCCTGTTGCCGTGAAGTTGGAACCACGACTAACTAACTAACTAACTAACTAAGTTTTATTTGTAACTTTAAGGTTGTGGTCGCAGTTTATATCAGCACCAGGGTATGTTTTGGCATTTTTAGCATTTAAAAAAAATTTATTTGTAATTACAATTAGTCAGTTTGGTTTCTGGTTCTATCTCCAGGGCTTTTTCACGTACAGTTTCCTAGGGGTATGTTGGAAAATGTGTTGCAAACAATAAGGTTATTTTCTTCACAGAACTGTATCAGCCGGTCTCCTCTGTCGTTTGTTTTGACAACTAGGACCTCTGATGATTTTACAACTTTCAGTGTTTGTTGTAGGTCTTCATAATATTCTTATAGCTGTTCATCACTTATATCAGTTGTTGGAGCAAACGTCTGAAGAATTACTATGTCGAAAGGTCTTGCCTTAATTTTGAGTAGCAGTAGTATCATCCTATCTTTATGAGCCTAGCATCCACTAATACTTTTCTTCTCTCCTTATATAACTAGCATCTGTCCATATTGTTCTTCTTCTTCTTTCGTTCGCTTGAAATATGTCTATAACTGCAATGTTGTCTCTTGTATGAATCTAACAGTCTTTTTTAGTTCACTCAGCGGTCTATAGAGTTTATCTTCTACTGTTGTCTTTCTAGGCCAGTAGGTTCGCCTGGATACACATCTCGTTTCGGATATTTCTTTTTACTAAAATTCCTACTCCTCTCTAGTGATGATCTCCTCTCCAGCTAATGAATATGAAATCTTCTCTCCTTATATAACTAGCATCTGTCCATATTGTTTCGGATACACTTAAAATATCTAATTTCATTTTTTGTTTTTTTGTTTTGCTTCTGCAATCAAGTTGTCAAAAATTCCCTGCTTGATACAGGGTACGTATGTTCCACGTGCCAATTCTCAGACTTCTCCTTCTACTTTTCAAGTAGGTATTGTCAGAATGCAACTTTTCAAATGAATTTGGGATGCATTCGTCATTATTCACTTCCTTATTCACAATGGGAATTGCCTCTTCCCTGAGAATATTTACAACAGCCTCATCTTCAGGGGGCCAAAATTGCCCGTATCGCTGTATTCTTTTTGTTGTTATCGCTTTGCTGTCTTTGGGATACTACATAGTGAGGTCCCAATCTCTTCCACGATGGCCAGCCATGCTCATTATCGTGTCCTGAACACGCCTCATGTGTATCACACACTCTGTTATTTCGCTTTCGAAACTTTCTATTTAGATTTATCCGCCTTGTTCACCGTATCAGTCTTTTGTGTACTAGGGATAGACATTCACTTAGTAGGATATTACCCCCACTTCACTTATGTAGCTTAGCCAGTCAGCTAAGACTGTTGCCCGTGTTGTGGCCACCGCCGTACACAAGTGGTATCCGTGGAGCCATACATGAGCTAGGTAAAGAGGAGGGAACCAAATAGGATCCTGGCTAACCCTTGGGATATGGCTGCCACTCACTGTGAGGTACTATTCCTCTCTCTTTACCATACACCACTATTTAAACTAAGGCTAATTT
>OY992894.1:65564653-65577153 GCA_963921405.1 Cepaea hortensis | reverse complement strand
CAGGTGGTCATTGGTTCCATCTGCCCTGGGGCGTACTTGAATTGTTTAAACTGACCTAATTCCCAAGTCCACCCAACCTAAAATAGGTGCCAATATATGTCTTTGAATGTAAAGGCGGCCAAAATTATACTGATCACTTAAGTCACCTAGTACCGATTAGTCTATACAAATATACAGGTGTATTTTTAATGAGTGTGCTGTGTTTGAAAATATTGCATGAACTTTATATAAAGCGAATACACATCTTGGACCGGCAATATTTTCAAACACTGCACAGTCATTAAAAATACAACCTAGGTCTAGCAGCGGACGCCCTAATGCGCGTGTCAAAGGTTGGTGACCTACAAGCACAAGTCCTAAGTTAGTTAGTTAGTTAGTTAGTTAGTTAGTTAGTTAGTTAGTTAGTTAGTTAGTTAGTTAGTTAGTTAGTTAGTTAGTTAGTCGCGGTTCCAACTTCAAAGCAACGGGTCGTCCCCATATTGCTCCTTTACTGTGCCAGTGAATATCGCACAAAACGCTCATCACTGCCCCATGTGAACAATGGAATAGACAGGAGTGTCGTGCACGCCAACAGCCCGTACAGGTACACTGTGCATAATGCCGCAGCCAGAATGCCAACACAAAAGTTCTCCACGAAAAATACAGTTCATCGTCGACGGAAGCGGCAGTCACCTATGTTTTATCCCATATGGCTCGGTCTCCCAGAAGTCTCCTGAAAAAAGCACTCGTGAACCGAAAAGGCAAACCAGTCACTCCAGCAACAACCGGCCGTCATCTTTTCGAACATGCAGTTCACGCTAAAAACAACCGCGGACAGATGCAAAAGCATTCCACGCGAAATTCACAGCTCACAGTGTCGCGCCACGCACTCACTCAGTAGCAGGACGACACAATCATATCCTCCTTAGTCGCCTCTTACGACATGCATGGTAGGCAACAGTGTTACTATTCTTTGCTCCCCCTATGGGCCCCGGCAACACACGTCTTATGTGTCATAGACTAAACAAGCTCTTCATTGTTCACAGTGAAAACAATACAATCTACAACAGTTCTTACACAGCGGCAGTGAACATTTCCCAAGATGAGGAGAATGCTGCAAGAAAATTAAACACGGGAAAGCAGGCCGTGAAGAAGTAAACAGTCTTTTTCCGGCCCAGCAGATCCGACATCTGCCCTGCAAACAAGCACCCGAATAGAAGTCCAGCCATCTGTACGGACGTCGTGAGTGGAACCATCCATTTTCTCTCACATACCAAGTCCCACTGTTTATAAATATCTTATTTATATACAAGTAACACATTAATGCATGTCATCAAAATACAAATGTGATGGTGACTAACACTTCCCTAAACCAAAGAAATCACGTGGCAGATATTTTTTTCATACAATGTTTAGACACTGATACATTATAGTTCACTTCAGCATACGAAGGGGCAATTAGAGGTTTTATTTTCCCTTAACCCCGCTTTCAGTCGGTTGCCTGTCCTCGCGTGGCTGTGTACTATGGTGTGTGGTTTTTTTTTCCACGCCTTTTCTGCATGGTACGTTAAGCGCTATCCACAATATATGGCGTCATCTTCTGCATCTTTCCTGTGATAAGACAGAGTCAGCGTGGATTACGTACTCTGCGCGCGCGCACACACACACACACACACACACACACACACACACACACACACACACACACACCACCACACCACCACCACCACCACCACCACCACACCACACACACACACACACACACACACACACACACACACACACACACACCACCACCACCACCACCACACACACACACACACACACACACACACAGAACGAACGAACGAATGAACAAACTTTATTTTTAAAGGGTTAAGAATTGGGCACGCAGGCCCGTCTAACATTCTGCCCTTCTATCACTCTTTCATACATTATTTAATTCACACATCATTCAAGGCTAACTGAGAACAGCAACAAAATAAAAGATATGCATTATAAATGCATAGGGGAAATGCAAAAATCAATACTTCACGACTCGGTAATATTAATGAATGGTGTGGCACTTGTTATTAGCTATGTGAAATATACTGATCTACCAAAAGGGGACTGGCTGTTATACTAGGGTTTTATTATTATTATTATTATTATTATTATTATTATTATTATTATTATTATTATTATTATTATTATTATTATTATTATTATTTCTATTATTAAGGGGGAAGGTAATCCGTACTGAGATATTGTTCGGATAATTTGCGATTATATGTATAGAGATTGGTGATGGCTTTGATGTCGTGTGGAAGATTGTTCCACAGCTGAGCTGCAGAGTACGTTAAGCTTGTTTTGTAGAGTAAGTCCTGGGCTTCGGAATGTGTAATATATTTATTCGTTCACTGTGTCTAGCATTATATTTAAACAATGGCCAAAAGTAATTTAGTAGGATTTTGTGAATTAGTTTGGCCATATTGAAAAGCAGGCGTTTGTGGAGTGGTAGTAACTGAAGGCGTTTATACAGGCTAGGATAGTCAGATAAATGTTGCTATAAATTAAAATCGTGGCCCGTTTTTGGAATGAGTAAAGTCGCTTGGTGCTTGAATTAGAACGACCCGTCCCAGATTGTAGAGCAGTAGTCAAAATGTGTCTGTATGTGAGAAGTATAAAATATTTTCCTTGTGACCTCATCAAGGAAGTTTTTAACTTTGGCGTGCTGGTAGGCTTTTTTAGCTGTTTGTTAAACGAGCGTTTGAACGTGGGGGTTAAAGGTTAGGTTTCTATCAATTATGCGGTCTAATGTTTTATGCTCAATTACAATTTCTACTGGCATGTTATCGATGTGAAGTTGAAGTGATCTGTGTGAATTGGGAGTTTGAAGTCTTTGTCAGGTTGTTAATAACATTGATTTTATTTCAGTGATGTTAATTTACATACGGTTCGCATAGCTCCACCTAACTACATTATTTAATTCTTGTTGCACAGACGACTCCAGTAAAATACAGCTTTCAGCATTTTTATACACTGTACAGTCGTCTTCAAATTGATCGCAGGACGACGAAAGATGCAAAGATAGATCGTTAATATAGATGGCCAATAATAGAGGGCCAAGAATAGAGCAATATTGGAGATAGTGGTTTGAGACAGAGATTTATTGTGTGATACTACTTTCTTTCTGTTTGACAGAAAAGATATTAGAGTCACTGAATTAGGTCAAATTTTCACTGTCTCTAGTTTTTTTTTTTTTTTTTTTTTAAATTAAAATAACACGGTCTATCATATCAAATGCTTTTCTGACATCGATAAACACACCTGTTTTTGTTTATATTCTGGTGCCAATTTTCTAACAGCTCCACATAGACTGTTGTTGTTTATATTCTGGTGCCAATTTTCTATAATATTTGTTAAGCTGTAGGGCAAGGAAATGTTGGTCGAAATCCTGATTGACTGTCAACAATAAGTTTGCTGCGAACTAAATGCTGTAATGTTACTTTATGGATGTATTTTTCTAGTGGTTTTGATAGTGATGACAGTAAGGAAATGGGTATGCAATTGCTCGGGAGACCATTGTCCCATGAACCAGATTTAAGAATAGTATACACTTTAGCGATTTTGAGAGCTGATGGAAAGTGACCTTTGGTGAGACACTGATTGTATACATAGGTTAGTGATACACAGATCACTGTCGCAGCACAGAGGAGAATCCGGTTGCTGATTCCATCTAACCCAGATGCGTTTATTTTTTTTTTTTAGGTTACTGAGGTAAGTGAATACTTCAGTGATTGTCATTAGCGGTATGTCGGAAAGAATATCCCGGGAGCATCTATTCTCTCAAAACGATGACAGTAAAGATAAGTTGCAAGGAGAATTTGGTATTGAAGACTTCAACTGGTCTATGTTAGTTTGAAAAAAAATAATACTGAATTAGTCGCATGTAATATGATTTGATGGTAAAGAATTTGAGAAGTTATACTTGTTTGTCAGGGTGTTAATTGTCTTGTTAATTGTCTTCCATATATCCTTACTATTTGTTTTATCCATTACTAGGTTCTTAAAGTAATTTTTTTTCCTTCGTATGGTATATTGAACTTTGTTTCTAAAAGTACGGTATGTGCTTAGATCCCGCTTTTTATGTGCTTTATCTCTGTCTCTCATAATTTCAGGTATATCCTGGTGATCCGAGGTGATTTGACGTGATGTTTTACTCGAACTTCTTTGATTGGCACATGTTTATCAAGTACATCATTAAAGGTCTTCATCCAAAATTTCAGAGCATCATCCGGGTCAGGAAGTTGATAAACATTATCTAGAGGTGAACTGAGCATGTCCTGTAAAAATGCATTTTGGTTGCAATTTTTGTAACTTCTATATTTTACACTTATGTGTTTATGTTTAGGAGTTGCAATTCCTTTTTAGACCATGTGCAGCATATTGGGTAGTGATCTCTCTTTGCACAATTGGGTACGGTGCATTCTATGATGATGTCTGAGCAAGTTACATAGATGTGTTCTATAAGTGTTGAAGATGATTTTGATACTCTAGTAGTTTGTTGTACTATTTGTTGGAAATTGTATGATGCAATTATATTTCCCTGTATTATGTTGGATTTTTTTGGTGTCAATGTTAAAGTCTCCGAGTAGCATGACTTCATTCCCTGAAGCCAAAACCACATTCATCATGGTAGTGAAGTTTTCATACCAGACGTTTCCAGTACATGGATTTCGATAAATGTAGCCAATTATATGAGGTGTGCGGTTTTGAAGTTTTAGTTCCAACCAAATATATTATACTTCGCAAGTTTCAAAGTCTAGCCTACGGTGAACATTTAGTAAATTAGAAACATAGGCTGCTATGCCTGTCTCTTGTTTCCTACAGGAATCTCTTCTAAAAACTGTATACCCATTAAAAGAGATGTCCTCATCTGAAATGTTTTCATTTAGTCTACTTTCACTAAGGCCGAATAAATGAAAGTTTTTATTAAGAATAAAAGATAACTCTGACAGCTTATTAAAGTAAAAATACAAGATCATAAAAATTCACAATTACATTAACTTACAAAATCCCAGTAATATCAGTCTCCTGTTGTTCACGTGTGCTCCCTGATATGATTCCTGTTAATTGTTGTTCGCTGATATAATCATTTCCGTTAACTGTTATTCCTGTACTAATATTAGCTGTTGTTCCCTGTGTGTTCCTTGATATCATCACTCTTGTTAGCTGTTGTTCGCTGATATCATCACTCTTGTTCCCTGCGTGTTCCCTAATATCATCACTCTTGTTAGCTGTTGTTCACATTCAGTTTTACCGGTTTTCAATATTTTAGTGTATTGCCTAGTCTTTGAGATTGTGTTTACTATATTTATCAGTAGTTCGTCTATTTGGCTACAGTAACGTCTGCCTGTGAGGTATGTCTTTACTATATCTATCAGTAGCTTTCATTTATGGCTACAGTAACGTCTGACTGTGAGGTATGTCTTTACTATATCTATGAGTAGCTTTCATTTATGGCTACAGTAACGTCTGCCTAAGTAAGGCATGTCTGTCCCTATGGCCAGAGTATGGAAGAACTTCTCATATTTTCCTGATAGCAGTATTTTATTTACAACCTTCAGTCTGAACCTGTATTCAGTTGAAGAGCCAGAGAAAAGACTATACATTTATTCTGGCATCCCTCTGACACACGCCACAAGGATTCAGTTCGTTTGGGTTGGAATGGATTCAAAAATACAAGAAAATAAAGGGATTCAAGGTGTCAAAGATTGGGTTGGATTGCGTTCAAGGTGAAAACGACTGGAGTAGACTGGACTGGATTCATATACAAGTGTATTTTATTGACTGTGCAGTGTTTGAAAATATTGCCGGTCCATGTCTTGTATTTACCTATTATGTTGCATGAACTTTACAGAGGGTGAATACAAAACTCGGACCGGCAAAATATTCAAACACTGCACAGTCATTAAAAATACACCCTATATTATCCTTTTCACACTTAGATTATGCATTAGTGCCCTCATCCTCTCCATTTTCAGGCCAAACTTGGAGATTCTGTCCACAGTATACAACTCCACAGCACAAGCGAGGGCCAACGTGTTTACCAGAAAGACACATGCTGTAAACATACTTATATAGGTAATTGTTTATTATGACAATATTAGTGATATGCTTGGTCAAGCTGTACGTCAAAATGGACTGAAAGTTATTATGACATCCAGACAGTCGATTGTGTTAGAAACAGGGGTCTGTAGGTGGAGAAATGATCGAATGTATCAGCAAAATGGCACGGAAAAAAAAAATTGGCGGTTCAACTTATTAAGAACACAGAGTACAAAGGTGTGTGGACAGATCTTTGTGGAGCACATGATGATAATGATGCAACTAAGAAGAAAAAGCGGTAGAAGAAAATGATGATGATAGTGATAGTGATGACGACGGTGATACTTATAATGATGATAATGATCATTATCAACATGGCCATGAGGAGGAGGAGGATGAGGAGGAGGAGAAGGAGGAGGAGGAGAAAGAAAATGATTGTTAGCGATTTATTCATATCCCACAATGTTTTCATTGACAGTATCTCTGTTGTGTGGACAACACGATGGTGACCTCTGACCTCATAGATAATAGTTCGGACACCAGTTGCGAAGATACGGCGACTACAGCTGGTCCCATTGATCAGGCACATCTTGGCAAATGTGGAACCGTTCACATGATCCTCTTCATGGCAGTACTGCTCAGAGGCGCTGGTCAGGTTGTCTGGCAGGCAACACCATTTAGGAACAAAATTTGCAAACGACAGCTGGTGAAGATACACAGTAATTATGTTAAGGTACGTGATATATAGTACACGTCGATCGATGCTGTTTCATACATTCAGGTACATATAGGTGATGTGTAGGAAGCAATTATCACAATCTAACAGACGAAGAAGAAGAAGAAGAAGAAGAAGAAGAAGAAGAAGAAGAAGAAGAAGAAGAAGAAGAAGAAGAAGAAGAAGAAGAAGAAGAAGAAGAAGAAGAAGAAGAAGAAGAAGAAGAAGAAGAAGAAGAAGAAGAAGAAGAAGAAGAAGAAGAAGAAGAAGAAGAAGAAGAAGAAGAAGAAGAAGAAGAAGAAGAAGAAGAAGAAGAAGAAGAAGAAGAAGAAGAAGAAGAAGAAGAAGAAGAAGAAGAAGAAGAAGAAGAAGAAGAAGAAGAAGAAGAAGAAGAAGAAGAAGAAGAAGAAGAAGAAGAAGAAGAAGAAGAAGAAGAAGAAGAAGAAGAAGAAGAAGAAGAAGAAGAAGAAGAAGAAGAAGAAGAAGAAGAAGAAGAAGAAGAAGAAGAAGAAGAAGAAGAAGAAGAAGAAGAAGAAGAAGAAGAAGAAGAAGAAGAAGAAGAAGAAGAAGAAGAAGAAGAAGAAGAAGAAGAAGAAGAAGAAGAAGAAGAAGAAGAAGAAGAAGAAGAAGAAGAAGAAGAAGAAGAAGAAGAAGAAGAAGAAGAAGAAGAAGAAGAAGAAGAAGAAGAAGAAGAAGAAGAAGAAGAAGAAGAAGAAGAAGAAGAAGAAGAAGAAGAAGAAGAAGAAGAAGAAGAAGAAGAAGAAGAAGAAGAAGAAGAAGAAGAAGAAGAAGAAGAAGAAGAAGAAGAAGAAGAAGAAGAAGAAGAAGAAGAAGAAGAAGAAGAAGAAGAAGAAGAAGAAGAAGAAGAAGAAGAAGAAGAAGAAGAAGAAGAAGAAGAAGAAGAAGAAGAAGAAGAAGAAGAAGAAGAAGAAGAAGAAGGAGGAGGAGGAGGACTAGCAGACGGAGGAGTATGAGCAAGAGGAGAAGAAGAAGAAAATGGAGGTGGTCGATAAAGAAGAAAAGCAGGAGGAGGAATGGAAATAAGAAAAGAATAATTGGAATCTCGGCAGCAAGATGACACATTTTTAAAATTATCTATCAGTTTGTTTGAAATTTTACCAGTTTATATAATCCAATATGCCATCATTAAAAGTTATCATTTTCACGACCTGTGATCCATAGAAACAGTGTTATAAGATATGAAATTTGATGTACAACAATCACTTTTACAATCTTTGTGACATCCTTGAGACACACTAACTTCTATTGAAGCTCACAGAAATAATGAACCTTGTAATCAACTGTTTCATGATATTCAGTTGTGTTGAGTTGAGTAAGAACTGACATCACTGAACTCAGGACATCCCCATATGCGCTCCGTCCCCTCGTTCAACAGCGAGCGAAGAGTCATACTACTAATCGTCCCCACTGCTATCTGATTAAAAGATCTCCCTGGCTTCACCTCTCAGTTTTGAAATTCTTCCAGACCAGAACCTCTGCCGATCGCTTGCAATATCATTCTTTCCACATACGAGTTCTCAACCTGTTCGCCCGCCTTCTCCACCAGGTCCAATAGAAGCTCGAACACCTCTCCGCTGTCCATTAGCAATCTATCACCAAGAGATGCATTCCCTGCCAGTCTATCAACCTGCTCATTTCCCCGCATTTCCGCATTGCCAGGGCAAACTATCCATACAATTCTAACAATCTGTCATCTCTGAAGCGAGGATAGCCATTCCACAAGAAACATTAATTTCTCCACCGTACTAAGCATACTCCTTGAGTCGATAATAAATGCAATGAGTGTTGTAGTGATCTCCTCTAACCAGCGGAATGCGTTGTTACTGCTTTCACCACCATTCTCATGCTGGAGGTCGTGGTCTCAGATGTCAGACTTTTCTGTTTCAGGCATCGTCCGCTAGCCTTCGTGATGAAACCCCAACCGCTACGTCTGTTTCTCACCACTGACCCATCGGTGTAGATCACTGTGTCACTTTGATGTTATTTGATTGTTTGTTTTGCGTATCCTTTTACAGGACTTAGCTGTCAACAGCAGCATCTTTCAGCTGTCTGTTGATCTCTTGGCAAGATTACGCTCAGTAGTTTGCCATTGCTTTCTGAGCGGCCGGCTCAGTATCCGCAAGTCACGAGCGGGGGTCGAACCACCTCAGTTCTCGCTCCGCTGCGAGACTCTGCGTGATAAACGGGATTACAGAGAGAAAGTGTTGTAACCCCACAGCCAGAGAGACCGGCTGTTATTTGATTACTGAGGTAAATTAGCTGCTAAGGCAAAGTAAAGAAGGCCCTGTTATAATAATAAAAATGTACTTACCGACAGCATAGACCAGCCCACGCAAACTCTTTGTAACGAGACGAAGACTATAATGAACGCTTGTGACAGACCTGTGCCACTTGTTTCCTTGATCAGATCTTCTAGGTTTCTCATGTTTCTGTAGAAGCTCGTCGGGCAATTTCTAGGTGTGCCAAAGTTGCACTTTGTGAAATAATTAGTTGGCACCTTCCTTGAACGTCCTGCTGTGAAATATAAAAATAACAGTTTGGAATTAGAATATCTAATTGCAAAGAGTTCAGAGAGAAAAAAGAAAACGCGGAGTAAATGAAGCAGGCACAACATGACATACTAGATAACATATAATTGTGGAGATATTGGTGCATATGGTATGCCAGCAGAGACTATTAAAACAAACGTAAACACTTCAGCTGAATGACTTCTCTGATGTCACTGCCCTCCTGTTTCACACACGAAATCAAATGCAAGAGAAATTAATTACTTTGAATGGGAGGTTGCTACAATTTTTTTTTTCAATTCCTTTACAGGACATCGCTGTCAACACCAGCATCTTTCAGCTGTATGTTGATTTCTTGTCAAGATTACGCTCAGTAATTGTTTGTCATTGCTTTCTGAGGGGCCGGCTCACATACCCCTTAAGTTACCGACGCGATTCGAACCACTGCTGATTCTCTACGTCATCACGTTACTTACGAGAGTATACGAGATTACGGAGAAAAGTCGCTAACCTCTAAGCCAGGAAGCCGGCTACTTGACAAAGATAATAAGAATACATTAAGTAAATGATAACCTGATCTTCTTTGGTGAAACCTTACTCAAAGAGACGGAATCATACATCTATTAAGGTAGCAATGTAAACTGAGAGGGTGCATCATATAAAGATCTCAGAGTAAGGGTACAGAAAGCCAGAGAGGTTATTGTAACGATAAGACATTTGTGGAAGTCAAGGAAAATTAAACTAGTCACCGAACCTAGAATATTCAATATTAAGGTTTAATCAGTACCGCAGTATGGATAAGGAAAGATTGATACAATTTGTTGGAACTGCATTAAAGCTGTGGAAATGCAAATAATAACACAAAGTAATCCAGTTTTACAGAACAGAATTACGAAACATAAAGGACGTTGCGGTGGCTATCATTCATCAGCAAACAAATACATACACAAAACACAACATATAGTTAAGGAAAAGAACCACGGGTGACTACATTGAGGCATAAGGACGGGGTGGAGAGAATGAAAAGATGAAAAATGAGAGCAATGAAGGGAAAATGAAAATTTGAAGAAGAAAAAAAATGTTGCTACATATCACAGAATCATAAGCTGTAATATTAACACAGATTCCAATTCCAATTCCAATTTTCGAGAAAAAAAATTCCAAACTCGGTCTCGTCTAATCTGCCTATTGTTGAGATCTGTGGTTTTTGTGGGTATTTTTTACCTTGTTTCTTGTCTTGTGCGCTCTTATGAGTAAGTCCTATCTCGGACTGGTTATGTAAGCGTTTGTGTCTGTGACGTCAGCTGGGGGAATGATCAGCGGCTGTCCTTTGTTCGCGTCTCCGCTGGTGGTTTCTTTTGTTAGTGAAGGTTCTTGGCTCGTCAGGCTTGACTGGTTGTAGTCCTTATAATGACTTTTTACTTGGTATTTTGGCCTCCTTTTTTGTGTATTGCCTGTAGAAGCTTTCCGGTGTGATATGCCTCCTTGCGCCTTTTTTCACGTTTGAATTCTTGCTGTCTTTCGATTGCTTCCTCTGTGGTCAGCCATGGGATGATCTCTCCGTCATCTATATAGTATTGTCATGGGTGTTCATCATCATAATGCCATAAATCTTGTTCTTCAGTGGTGCGACAAAGCATTGGGTTCCCCTTGAGTTTCTTGTGCTTTTTTCCGTTTTCTTCCATGCGCCTTCTGTATTCCTTGCACTTTAGTTCTTCATCGGTAAATATTGGTGGTATCGGGGCGTCCTCTCTGCCGTCGCCAGGGTGCTCATTTCGGTTTTCTTCTGGTGTGTGGCGGGATATTGGCTTCCTTTTGAATGTTTCGGGCGTCATGGTTGGGCTGCTGGCTTTCGCTTGCTGTCCAGGCTAGGTCTCTTGGTTTTCATCTTGCGGTTTCTCTGTGATCTCTTGTATGGCTTCTGTTGATTTGTTTTGGAAAAGTTCCATTTCAGCTGATTTAATAATTTGTAGGATTTTTTTCGTTCTCCTTCTTTATCAGCGCCATATGTTTCACTTCTTGCTTGATGTTTTGCTGGATCTCCTTTATCTCAGCAAGCAGCTTTTCATTGTCGCCGGTCGGCGCCAGCGTTTGAAGCAGCTTGATTTGCTTCTTTAACTCATCCATGTGGTCTTGCAGTTGAGCTTTTTCCGCATGTGAGATGCCTTTGGCTGTCTCGCACTTCCGCATTGCGTCCTTATATGAGTCTCTGTGGTGATGGCGAACTTTAAGACGTCTCTGTGTCTTTGAAGGTACGGGCAGCCTAAGTATCTTGCTCAATGCTTGCCCAAGCAGTTGGCGCACTTTCATTTGTTGTTGGGTGCTCGGAAGTCCGTGTCCAGCGGACACTCCTTAAAGGCGTAGTGTTCGGCGCAGTACCGGCAGATTTCGGTCTTATTAACACAGATGTCACTTTATTTCTCTTTTATACACAACCGTTGGAGTAGGTGGTTCATGGGGACCGGGGTAGGGGATGATACAAAGGATAGTGGGTGGTAACGGTTCAGTGAGAATCCCAGGTCAATGAGTGGAATTCGTACATGAGAAAAGGAGCGGTGAGTAGGTTGGCCACAGTAGACGCATATTAAAGAGCAATGATATGTGCACCTAAGTATGATGGTGATACTAACAAAACTGATATTATGTGCTCCTTTATGTGTGTAGGAAGAGAGTCCTAAAGTCTGGGTGAAATTATATGTGTGAGCACACATACATACATCTCACACATCAACAAACATTCATACAATCTTATATATACACATATGTATGGTATATATGAGAAAGGAGGGAGGGAGGGAGGCAGAGAGAGAGAAAGAAAGAGAGAGAGAGAGAGAGAGAGAGAGAGAGAGAGAGAGAGAGAGGGGGAAAGGAGAGAGAGGGGGGAAGGAAGGGTTGGTATAGTACCTACAATATCTCCCCCGATGTGTCTCCACCTTGACGTGGTGGGGGAGCTTGAGTGTCCCATCGACCCCATTTGCTTGCCGATGGGTGGAAAACTACATATCGGACAGCTTATGGGATAGGGACCAGACTAAGAGAGACACAACCTGCTGCTCTGCAGGTATAGACTGAGGATAGCAGTCAAAATTTAAATCAGGTGCACGAAGGCAGCATTTCTTGGTCCGGACAAAACTCTTAAGGCTCCCTGTCGAGGGCTGTGGCTGAACGCCTCTAAGCCACAAACCCTC
>OY992894.1:65557153-65559653 GCA_963921405.1 Cepaea hortensis | reverse complement strand
TCACGCCAAGATATGTCATTGACTGGGTTCTACTCAATCTGCTCCCATCCATTCTTACTGCCGGCAGGTCTGTTTTCACAATATGGTTGTTTAGTGAGAACCATGTAACCGTTGCCTTTGCAGGGTTGACAAGGGCATCGGCATCAGCACACCATGAGGAAATTCGATCTAGTTCGCCCTGCATATCATTGGCAACCGCCTGTCTATCTCGACCCTGTCGGTACACGAGGATGTCGTCAACGAATGACAGATTCCTACCCCTCCCGTCCAACTGTTGTTCAGTGATCGGCACCGTATACACGTTGAATAGTACTGGTGACAGTGGTGAACCCTGCGGCAATCATGGACATATCGTTATCGGCTCAGAAGACCAACTCCCGCATCTTAGCACCACCTTCCTTTGGAGCAGAACTGCAGCTATCCATCGTACAAGGTGAGGGTGCACTTTCAGCCTGAGGAGGGTTTGCATCAAGTGCTCGAAAGAAACTCTGTTATATGCGTCCTCTAAGTCTATGGCGGCCGCACATGTCTCTTCTCTGACCTGAAATATTTCGTAAACATCTTGAGCAAAGACCGCCACATTCAGCCATGACTCTTTGTTGCGTCTGTATCCTCCAAGTATGGGCGGGAAGCAGCCGAGCTGTTCCAGGTCACAAGCAAGTCTGTGTGCTACAATTTTCTCCAGTAGCTTGCTAACAGTATTCTGCATCGTAATGATTCTGTAGCCGCTTATCTTGGAATGGTCTTTGTTCGGTTTTGGCAGTGGCAGCAAGTAGCTGTGTAGCCATTCTTCTTTGACCTGACCCCTCTGGATACTGGTGTTGAATTCTCTGGTCAGTTCTTCCATGTCATCATCTGATATCACCAGTAGGTCACCATATCGGATGCCGTCTGGGACTGGGGCGGTGTTAGGTGATTTCTTGAGCATCGCACGCACTATCTCAGCTGTGATTGTCCATTCTTCGTCTGTCCCGACCCCCTCGCACAACTGAGAGAGTGTCGTTGTGGTCCTCTGTATGGCGGGCTCGTCTTTCTGGTCAGTCTGTTCTATGTAGCGTGCAAGAAGGGCTGGCGGGCTCGTCTTTCTGGTCAGTCTGTTCTATGTAGCGTGCAAGAAGGGCCTTACCTTTATCCGCATCCGACTTTTTCCATGCCAGGTCTGTGCCTTGAAAGTCTGGAGTGCCCCTACGTTGTGCAGCACCGTTCATGCTCTTGTGGAGGCGCCAGAATATCGTAAGAGATCGCTCGGAGCACACCTTCCCGCAGAACTCGTCCCATTTCTCGGCCTTGGCATGTTTGGCGCAGGATTTGAATAATGTCGTCGTCCTATCGACCTCAGTCTTCAGGTTCGCCAACTCAACCTGTGGCATGTTAGCCTTTCTGGCCTTTTGCTAGTCTTTGACAGCCTGCCTCTTTCCCAGCCATGCCTTCTCGACCTCTCCATTCCACCATGGTGGCTGCAACCATCTTTCTTGTCTCCTGCGGGAGGAAGTTATTTTTCTTCTTCTGATCTTGCTTATGGCGTCTTGACCAGTGTTGTCGTACGGGAAGGCATTTGTCTTATTTCTTTGACTCATGGCCCCGTATTTCTTGATCAGGATGACACAAGGGTAGTGGTCACTATCGTGGTATGCCAGTGTGCCCCACCAGCACCTTGGTGCGATGGTGGGCGACACCAGAGCCAAGTCAATGACGCTGTCAGAGTCACCTGGTCGAGTGGCCATTCTAGTGACCTTCCCATCATTCAGACAGATTAGGGCAGCAGATGCCAGGGCGTCCTCCAGATCTTCTCCCTGTCTATTGGTGATGCAATTTCCCCATTGACTGCCTCTGGCATTAAAGTCCCCACAGTAGATGATATGCCTTTCATCCATATCGAACAAACTCTGCCATTGTCGCACGTCGACCTTCCCATTTCGCGCATAAACGTTGACGATTACAAGCTGCACTGGTGTCATTATTTTTAATGCCTGCACTTGCAGGGCATCACTGTTCCAGGAAGACATATCGATCTCAGACACTAGAATGTTGTCGCGGACCAGAATGGCCTGTCCGAGGTGCCGACTGTTAAAGAATCCCTGATATCCCGCGAGATTGACTGTTCCGTCGCCGAGCTGTGTTTCTTGTAAGACCACAATATCGTTTCCGTACAGTAGTTTTTCAAGAATGGGTCGGCGTTGACTAAATGATGCACAGTTCCAGTACAGTACTCGAACGTGTCCGATGCCCAATCTGTCACATTTTAAATGCCTTCTGCGTATGCCCGCCCTCTTGCCACGCCGAGTTCTTGTCGGTCGTCTGGTCGTCATGTTAGGCTTAACTATCGCCACCGGGCGCCGATGATACGCCGAAGGGAGTCCAGGCGCACGTGCACGAACTCCGTTGCACGGACCGAACTCCATTTAAACACGAAAAACACACTTAATCCATACACATTTCGGAAAAAACACGTTCCATTTTACGGGACGAAAAAATGTCCCGCCATCTTGCTCAAGGGAAC
>OY992894.1:65479653-65552153 GCA_963921405.1 Cepaea hortensis | reverse complement strand
TTAGATGTGATGACTGTTCAGAGATAACTGTACCAATTCACTACAAACATGTAAATGCGCAAATAAAGAAGGAATAAATTGGTATGACAGCATCAGCAATGTAGAGCCATGACGAGAACTGAACAAATACCAGTGAATCAAGAGTAACAATATCAGCAATGTAGAGTCATGACGAGAACTGAACAAATACCAGTGAATCAAGAATAACAATATCAGAAATGTAGAGCTCTTGACGAGAACTGAACAAATACCAGTGAATCAAGAGTAACAATATCAGCAATGTAGAGCTCATGACGAGAACTGAACAAATACCAGTGAATCAAGAGTAACAATATCAGCAATGTAGAGCTCATGTCGAGAACTGAACAAATACCAGTGAATCAAGAGTAACAATATCAGCAATGTAGAGGCATGACGGGAACTGAACAAATACCAGTGAATCAAGAGTAACAATATCAGCAATGTAAAGCTCATGTCGAGAACTGAACAAATACCAGTGAATCAAGAGTAACAATATCAGCAATGTAGAGCTCATGTCGAGAACTGAACAAATACCAGTGAATCAAGAGTAACAATATCAGCAATGTAGAGGCATGACGGGAACTGAACAAATACCAATGAATCAAGAGTAACAATATCAGCAATGTAGAGCCATGACGAGAACTGGACAAATACCAGTGAATCAAGAGTAACAATATCAGCAATGTAGAGGCATGACGGGAACTGAACAAATACCAGTGAATCAAGATTAACAATATCAGCAATGTAGAGCTCATGACGAGAACTGGACAAATACCAATGAATCAAGAGTAACAATACCAGAAATGTAGAGCGATGACGAGAACTGGACAAATACTAGTGAATCAAGAATAACAATATCATCAATGTAGAGCGATGACGAGAACTGGACAAATACTAGTGAATCAAGAGTAACAATATCAGCAATGTAGAGCTCATGACGAGAACTGGACAAATACCAGTGAATCAAGAGTAACAATATCAGCAATGTAGGGCCATGACAAGAACTGAACAAATACCAGTGAATCAAGAGTAACAATATCAGCAATGTAGAGCCATGACGTGAACTGAACAAATACCAGTGAATCAAGAGTAACAATATCAGCAATGTAGAGCCATGAGGGGAACTGAACAAATACCAGTCAATCAAAAGTAACAATATCAGAAATGTAGAGCTCATGTCGAGAACTGAACAAATACCAGTGAATCAAGAGTAACAATATCAGCAATGTAGAGCTCATGTCGAGAACTGAACAAATACCAGTGAATCAAGAGTAACAATATCAGCAATGTAGAGCTCATGTCGAGAACTGAACAAATACCAATGAAACAAGAGTAACAATATCAGCAATGTAGAGCTCATGTCGAGAACTGAACAAATACCAGTGAATCAAGAGTAACAATATCAGAAATGTAGAGCTCATGACGAGAACTGAACAAATACCAGTGAATCAAGAGTAACAATATCAGCAATGTAGAGCTCATGTCGAGAACTGAACAAATACCAGTCAATCAAGAGTAACAATATCAGCAATGTAGAGCTCATGTCGAGAACTGAACAAATACCAGTGAATCAAGAGTAACAATATCAGCAATGTAGAGCTCATGTCGAGAACTGAACAAATACCAGTGAATCAAGATTAACAATATCAGCAATGTAGAGCTCATGACGAGAACTGAACAAATACCAGTCAATCAAGATTAACAATATCAGCAATGTAGAGCTCATGACGAGAACTGGTCAAATACCAGTGAATCAAGAGTAACAATATCAGCAATGTAGAGCCATGACGTGAACTGAACAAACACCAGTGAATCAAGAGTAACAATATCAGCAATGTAGAGCCATGACGTGAACTGAACAAACACCAGTGAATCAAGAGTAACAATATCAGCAATGTAGAGCCATGACGTGAACTGAACAAATACCAGTGAATCAAGGGTAACAATATCAGCAATGTAGAGCCATGACGTGAACTGGACAAATACCAGTGAATCAAGAGTAACAATATCAGCAATGTAGAGCCATGACGTGAACTGAACAAACACCAGTGAATCAAGAGTAACAATATCAGCAATGTAGAGCCATGACGTGAACTGAACAAATATCAGTAAATCAAGAGTAACAATATCAGCAATGTAGAGCCATGACGTGAACTGGACAAATACCAGTGAATCAAGAGTAACAATATCAGCAATGTAGAGCCATGACGTGAACTGGACAAATACCAGTGAATCAAGAGTAACAATATCAGCAATGTAGAGTCATGTCGAGAACTGAACAAATACCAGTGAATCAAGAGTAACAATATCAGCAATGTAGAGCTCATGACGAGAACTGAACAAATACCAGTGAATCAAGAGTAACAATATCAGTAATGTAGAGCTCATGTCGAGAACTGAACAACTACCAATGAATCAAGAGTAACAATATCAGCAATGTAGAGCTCATGTCGAGAACTGAACAAATACCAGTGAATCAAGATTAACAATATCAGCAATGTAGAGCTCATGACGAGAACTGAACAAATAACAGTCAATCAAGAGTAACAATATCAGCAATGTAGAGCTCATGACGAGAACTGGACAAATACCAGTGAATCAAGAGTAACAATATCAGCAATGTAGAGCTCATGACGAGAACTGGACAAATACCAGTGAATCAAGAGTAACAATATCAGCAATGTAGAGCTCATGACGAGAACTGAACAAATACCAGTGAATCAAGAGTAACAATATCAGCAATGTAGAGCTCATGCGAGAACTGGACAAATACCAGTGAATCAAGAGTAACAATATCAGCAATGTAGAGCTCATGACGAGAACTGGACAAATACCAGTCAATCAAGATTAACAATATCAGCAATGTAGAGCTCATGACGAGAACTGGTCAAATACCAGTGAATCAAGAGTAACAATATCAGCAATGTAGAGCCATGACGTGAACTGAACAAACACCAGTGAATCAAGAGTAACAATATCAGCAATGTAGAGCCATGACGAGAACTGAACAAACACCAGTGAATCAAGAGTAACAATATCAGCAATGTAGAGCCATGACGTGAACTGAACAAACACCAGTGAATCAAGGGTAACAATATCAGCAATGTAGAGCCATGACGTGAACTGGACAAATACCAGTGAATCAAGAGTAACAATATCAGCAATGTAGAGCCATGACGTGAACTGAACAAACACCAGTGAATCAAGAGTAACAATATCAGCAATGTAGAGCCATGACGTGAACTGAACAAACACCAGTGAATCAAGAGTAACAATATCAGCAATGTAGAGCCATGACGTGAACTGGACAAATACCAGTGAATCAAGAGTAACAATATCAGCAATGTAGAGCCATGACGTGAACTGGACAAATACCAGTGAATCAAGAGTAACAATATCAGCAATGTAGAGCTCATGTCGAGAACTGAACAAATACCAGTGAATCAAGAGTAACAATATCAGCAATGTAGAGCTCATGACGAGAACTGAACAAATACCAGTGAATCAAGAGTAACAATATCAGCAATGTAGAGCTCATGACGAGAACTGGACAAATACCAGTGAATCAAGAGTAACAATATCAGAAATGTAGAGCTCATGACGAGAACTGGACAAATACCAGTGAATCAAGAGTAACAATATCAGCAATGTAGAGCTCATGACGAGAACTGAACAAATACCAGTGAATCAAGAGTAACAATATCAGCAATGTAGAGCTCATGACGAGAACTGGACAAATACCAGTGAATCAAGAGTAACAATATCAGCAATGTAGAGCTCATGACGAGAACTGAACAAATGCCAGTGAATCAAGAGTAACAATATCAGCAATGTAGAGCTCATGACGAGAACTGAACAAATGCCAGTGAATCAAGAGTAACAATATCAGCAATGTAGAGCTCATGACGAGAACTGAACAAATACCAGTCAATCAAGTGTAACAATATCAGCAATGTAGAGCTCATGACGAGAACTGGACAAATACCAGTGAATCAAGAGTAACAATATCAGCAATGTAGAGCTCATGACGAGAACTGAACAAATACCAGTGAATCAAGAGTAACAATATCAACAATGTAGAGCTCATGACGAGAACTGAACAAATACCAGTGAATCAAGAGTAACAATATCAGCAATGTAGAGCTCATGACGAGAACTGGACAAATACCAGTGAATCAAGAGTAACAATATCAGAAATGTAGAGCTCTTGACGAGAACTGGACAAATACCAGTGAAAAAGAGTAACAATATCAGCAATGTAGAGCTCATGACGAGAACTGAACAAATGCTAGTGAATCAAGAGTAACAATATCAGCAATGTAGAGCTCATGAAGAGAACTGAACAAATACCAGTGAATCAAGAGTAACAATATCAGCAATGTAGAGCTCATGTCGAGAACTGAACAAATACCAGTGAATCAAGAGTAACAATATCAGCAATGTAGAGCTCATGTCGAGAACTGGACAAATACCAGTGAATCAAGAGTAACAATATCAGCAATGTAGAGCTCATGACGAGAACTGAACAAATACCAGTGAATCAAGAGGTCAAGAGAAGACGCTGACACCGGATAGGACAAATACTGAAGAAACCTGAGAATATTATAACAAGCAAGGCCTTTGTTTGGAATCCACAAGGGAAAATAAACAGAGGAAGACCTACAGCACACGGAGAAAAGAAGTAAAAACAAAAATGAATAATATAGGGATCACATAGACATATAGGCGGAACTGCATGGGATATCTAAGGCTAGGAGGGCTTGGGACCAGAGGGCATGGGTCACGAACAGGGCGGTTCACTTGATATATAAGTAGCCTTTTCATAGAAGATGACTAGATCTGACACAGAAATGTAAACATGATGCCAAACATCAAATGTATGGACTCACCGACACTACTTCTCTTTTGGTAATGTCTGTTTAGGTTCTTTGTATGCTAAATAATCGAGATTTGGAAACAATATACACATTCATAAGTGAAAGTAGATTCAAACAGTCCTTTATGGGAGCAGACATGAGCACACTCTACATAAGAGAGGCAGCTAAAGTGTCACCAAGACAGAAGGCGCGCCAGACACCATGCCACCAGACACAGGACAATAGTTGTCAGTAGATAACACTCCTTGTTAGTAAAGAAAGGGTTGTACACGTAACATTTTGAGATCTGCGCCTACAGCATGTGTACAATAGCAGAGCAAATACTCACAGTGCGGATCTTACATTGCAGCCTCTGTCCAATTGGCTGTAATCACGCGTCTACTTGACAAATTACAGCAGGTAACTGGCACACACTACCAGTAACTTAAGACTAGACTATCTTACAGTTCTATACAAGTAATCTTTTACCTAGACATATACCATTATTAACCTAATGACACAGCTATACAACAGCAATTTTTGATATAAATATGGCCATGGCAGCGCAAGTTTTCTGTAAACCATATAACATAAAAATGCCATAATTCTTCACAGACATGCATCGGCACGTATATGCTGGCTTGTCGTTTAGTTTTTACATCTTGAACAATAACATGGTAGTAGAGGAAAGGGCTCCCAGACTTGCACACGGTGGCACGCTTAATCACATGACATATTTATGAAGATTGACCTTTTCCGTAACAATGCCACAATTCAAAACAATGTTTTCCGGTAGTGACTTTTAAAAGTACTTGATCCACATGTATGTTGACAGGTTGAGAGATGCTGAATATACTTGATACACATGTATGTTGACAGGTTGAGAGATTTGAGATGCAGGCTGATCTGGTGCTTGTGGTCCTAGCTTCAGTGACATTTTCTGACATCAACAGGTAACAACTAAAATGTTCATTGCTAAATATCTAGTGAAGTGGTTGTCATATAGATAGAGCAAATAGAGACAACCATCATCACAGGCTGATCTTTGATGGTTAGAAACTGGGACAGCCATATCAAACTGTGAACACAGGTTTATAGATGTGTCTTTAGTGTTGACGCAGTGAATAATGCTTTATCTTAACATCACAATGGTCCCCGTTCAATCCCTCATAGTATTAGTGGTAGGTATGTTTCCCCTCAGAAAAGATCCGATGGTCACCTAGCCTCAGATTGTCTACTTTAGAACTTTCTTGGAAGAAAAGATGATGAGGATGAGTGATGAGGCGGCTCATCACTTCAAGTTATTCTGCGTTAACCTTGTATATATGAAGGTCTAACACGTTGCACCTGCACCTGCGTGCCAGTCTAAATGACCATATTTAAGATCAGCATAAACAGGACATAAAATATAAATCATAGGACACAACCTTACTGAGATCAGGAAAAGGTAAATGATGGGTCTGTAACTTCCATGTATAGGAACAGTGCACAGAGGTTCAGGTGTTTTGATGCCAAATTAGAAAGTGGGAAGCCAAATATGGGCAACAGTCTAACAGAGACAGGTCAAGTTGGAAATGGATATATGGGAAGGACATATGCATGATATGGAAGGGCGTAAAAAAAGTTAAACAGTGGCATCTAATGCAGTATTTATTCCTGCTGAATGTACGCGTTCCAAAGTGTTGATGATGTGGCTCTCCATTCTGAGTCTGGCTGAGCGGTCCGAATTACGTGACTTTATGGAAATGACACACAGATCATCGACAACCATGTGATCAGAAGAATCCAAGTGATGTCCCTAAGATGTTCCGTAAAACGGTCAGCAAGTCTCTGAAATTGTTGTTGTGTGATAAAATCTCTCAACCTGTCAACATACATATGGATCAAGTACATCCAGAATCTCAGAGGAAAGGCGAGACGGACATATTATCCTATTGGTGTTGGAACTCTTCGCTGACTGCTGAGGATGGAGACGGAGCGCTTATGGGAATGCCCCGAATGCTGTGATGTCGGTTCCTAAATCAATCAATCAATCAATCAATCAATTAATCAATCAATCAATCAATCTTTCGGTCTGTCCAGTAAAATCCATCTCTTGCAAAAAATAATAGTGTATTAAGGTTACAAGATGTGCAGGAAAACAAATCATTTCAGGAAAAATATGCCTTTGGAAATGTGAGAATCTGGGTCTGAGTAATGTGTTCATATTTCTTAGGTACACCTTCCGGTGACATTTGGGTCCACCCAAAAATGAGGTAACTATTGGAAGGTGACTGGAAAAGCAAGTCTCTGAAATGGTTGTTGTGTGATAGTTTATCATAGGGTTATTTGTAAACACCTCTTGATCTGATCTCAGGGTAGATTACCATAGGGTTATTTGGAAACACCTGATCTCAGGATAGAGCAATGACAGACGAAAACTTACATGATAGTCAAAACATGTGAAACACTAACCAACATATACAACCAATCCATAGCACACAGCTACGTTCGTGAAGTATTCAAAACTGCAAATGTTTACCAACTTTAGAGATCTGATCCCGTAATGACTCAAACACTTCTTTCATCTCTATCCAAACCTCTCGAAAAATACATCTATCTCATCACATTTGAAAAGTTAGCTGCTAATAAATACTCGTTGAAAGCCAGTCTGGTTTCAGATCAAAGGATTCATGTTAAATTGCTATCAGTAAAATAGCAGACAGTAGACTTTGAGGGGAAATTATGTGGTGCTGTCTTCACTGACATCAGAAAATGCATTGATATGTTACACCATACAATATAAACATGAAAACTGCAGACTCTGAAAATGGTATTGACTCCCATTATCTTGATCACATCCATTTAATCAAATATGAAACAATCTGAGTCTGAGATGATTCCTTGTCAATGTTCCAACATTGATATAGGTGTCCCTCATTCTGGGACCTCTGCTTGTTGTCTTTGTTTACACTAATGATCTTCCCCTACATCTTTGATTACACTAATGATCTTCCCCTACATCTCTGTTTACACTAATGATCTTCCCCTACATCTTTGATTACACTAATGATATTCCCCTACATCTGTGTTTACACTAATGATCTTCCCCTACATCTGTGCTTACACTAATGATATTCCCCTACATCTGACTACCTGCTACCCATGTTAGGCTGGTCACCCTGGGAACCAGATGAATGAACACAAACCTCCACCTCGAGGGGATTCAACCACATGACGACCAAGCTGGCAGACAGGCATGTTAGCCACTTTGCTGCCGCAGCTAACATATCAGAATTTGCTCTATTTAATCCACTTAGTTACATCTTTGACTGACTGGCACCTGCCGTCTTGACTGATGATAGTTTGTAACATGGAGTTATACCTCTCCATAACACAAAGACAGGGGTGAATTTAGAGACCATATGTTGCCCATGCAGCATGATCCCTCTCTCCGTCTGTCTTGTTTACTCTGAGGAAAGGTAACATTAATACGTCTGGAACAATGCTGATGGATCGGCAAAGCAATACTCTTAACTGTCCGCCTAATTACATCATTACTGGCTGTATATAACTCTTACGAACTCTATAATTTCAGCTGAAAACAAAATCATTGTATTTCTTTCCATGCTCAGATTTATTGTAAGCACATGGGATCTGGGCAGGCTGCGAGTGGATACATTTCTGGTACTAGCAGTCATTGGGTCACATCTGTCTAATGTGAGTTTATTGTTTTTGTATGTGTATGTATATATATTGTATGCATAAACTGTTAACATGGCCTCGGAGTTTAGCATACATAGTGACTGTTCACACACATGGCTGTGGTAGTTAGTACACATGGCTGTGGTAGTTAGCTAATTTGCCCTACCAATGCAGTGGTCCTGAGTGTGTTATGTAATAGTGATAAAGTTGAATTGTTTTCCCAAGCTGTACAGCCCTGGGGTCACCACAGCTTTGTAACATGATATCTAAGATTTCTTTGGGAAAGTGAAGCTGCCGGATCAGAAGAAATACTCTAATTGTCTGCCTGTAGGAGCTTCCATCCTAGACCAAATTATCTCCAATATGCAGCTTTTTTTTTTAACCAGACATTTGAACCAAGTCAATCAACCAAGTGAAGATTGACTACAGTGGATCTTCATCAAATTATGTCTCTCACTTTTGTTGTACATCCTGACAGATTGCTTTTTCATCCGTCTCTTGATGTTATCTTCCCACTTGTATTGTGTCTACCTCTTGCTCATCTATCTACCTTCAACAGTTTAGTTTAGTTAGTTTAGAGGATGGATCAACATCACGGCACACGGGTGTAACCCATAAGTGCTCCGTTATCCTCTTAACTGAAACCTGAGTCTGAAGAAACTCAGCTTAGTGCACGAACTCCGTAGCACCGGCGAGGATCCTGAAATATTTGGGGTAGATTTTTAACTCGAAATTTTGCCCGGGCAGCGCCGTTAGGCTACTCTTTTTCGATTTCCAACTGCCAAGGGAATTTTTACGTGCGCACCAGTACACACGGGCGTCCGATCTCACTACCCAGAGATCGGGGGAAATTTTATTACTAGAAGTACACGTGAAAAAATCCCGGTCCACACCGGGGCTTGAACCCGGGACCTCCAGCACTTGAGGCGGACACCATACCTGGAGACCACACAGCCCCCTATCTACCTTCAACTGTTACCTCCAGTATGGTCTTCATGAAAGTGTCATTTTTTTAAATGTGGTCAGAATATTAGAGTCGACTCTGTGTTATTGTTTACATTAGCTATCTGTTCATTTGCAGCTGCTCTATGTCTTTAATATTTGTTTACCTTTGTGTCCAATATATATATATATATATTTTTTTTTCTTTTCACATATCCTTTACAGGACATCTCTGTCAACATCAGCATCTTTCAGCTGATTATTGATCTCTTGGCAAGATTACACTCAGTAGTTTGCCATTGCTTTCTGAGCGACCAGCTCACATACCCCGTATGTTACAGACGCGGAGAGAACTGCTACCGATTCTCGCTCACATCACGTTACTCACGAGAGTATACGGGATTACGGAGAAAGTCGTGTAACTCCTAAACCAGGGAGACCGGCTTCCAATGTATCCGTATATGTGGTGTACACGCTTTCACATTTTTGCACCTAAATTTGATGTTCTAATTGCTTGTTCATTTTCCAGGCTTCTGCACCATACAGTAGTGTTGAGTGTATAATTTGGCTATTGTTAATTGTTATTGCCTTATCCCTAAAGCTGTTCCATCTTTTGTATGTTGTTGAATGTTTGTTTGGCCATTCCTATTCTCTGTAATTGTCTGTCACGTCTGCCATCATCTCTCCAAGAAAGAAGAAACTATAACAGTATATCTTCATCATGCCTCACTGGCTTGTCATTGGCCTCACATATCTGCACTTTTACCTGTGTATGTCTGTCTGTTCAATGTAAGTGTATTTATGGTGTGATTTATAACACGTGCATTACTGTCATGGAGTCGCTGAGTGCTTAACAGTTTATAAATGGGGACAAATATGACAGGATAAAACAACCTTAGATGCAACTCTGCAAAGCCTGCGGGATCTGCAGAATGCCACAGTTCATTCACTAAGCATAATTGCAGAGATACGCTGGTTCCAAGCAAATGAACAGAAGAAGATTACGCAGAAGAAGAATGAGCAAACTTTGTTTTAATAGGGTCACAAATTGGTCATGCAACCCTTCTACGAAGAGGAAGAGGAGGCTCATGAAATTGTAGTCACACATAGTAGTACTGCATTGTCTGTGTTAGTATTATATTAACACTGATTACCGTGCTGATTTTATACCGCAACTTATCTTTCAGCAACAACTCTGGAATGCATGCGACCATAGCAGTAATTTTGTGGTCCATGACTTCGCGGTCCAAGCATTACAAGCATTCCCTTGACAGGCTATAGTTCTGACTAAAGGAGACTTGCCATCCAACAGCTTCAGGTAAATGCATGGCTCAAGGATCAGAAACTGTGTCAAGATGTAATTGTAAACGTATACAAGTGATCTTGTGTAAATTCATTCAGTTTGAAAGTAATGAAGTATGTTGTACATGTGAACATGGCTGGTTTGCCAATCTTGAATGTTGTATACATGTGGTTAGTAGGTTTAATCATTTTACGTGAAGCCTGCAAACAGCCTATTTATGATTTTCCAACTTGTGGGGTATTTTTTTTTTTTTTTTACTTAAATCTATGATTGATTCACCTTTATCCAGGATATCTAATCAGTAATTGTCCATAATTGAACTTGTACCCAGTACTTGTCAAGTGAGAGGTGGGTGCCAGAGTTGTAGGCCACTCTGTCCCCATTTAGTTTGTGTGTTTGTGAACGTCAGAGACACTGCAGTCTGTGACCTACAATGTTGTCTGTGATCTACACATGGGATTGCCTGGACACTTCACTGTATGTTGCTTTCCATTTGTCTCATCTGAACTAAATCTTTGAACAGTTTGTGTTTGTGAGACAGTGAGGATTAGCGTGAGACTTGCGACCTCATCCTGTAGAAAACTGTAGCTGCAACATCCAACCATTCTATAAAGGATTTGGCTTTAGTTGGTTGGGAGCTTCGCTCCATTTGGACGTGAAACTAAGAAGAAGAAGAAGAAGAAGAAGAAGAAGAAGAAGAAGAAGAAGAAGAAGAAGAAGAAGAAGAAGAAGAAGAAGAAGAAGAAGAAGAAGAAGAAGAAGAAGAAGAAGAATGCCAGAGACCTGTGCGACTGCCTCGATATTTGAACAACATGGCACTTTACATTTGTCACTTTGCTGATGCTGAAATAGTTGTGTTTTTGTGAATGTCAGATCACCATACACTGTGATCTACTTAAGACTGCCTGGAAACTCGAGAAAGGGGTAATTTTGCATCTGTTAAAACGTGAAATGAAGAATCATACCAAGAGTTGTGGCTTTCAATAGAAAGAGCAAAATTAATGCTATTCGTTTAGTTTAAAATTTTTAAATATTCAGCACAGCCCACTACTGGCAACGCTGATCGCACTCTGGTATGAACCTAAGGCCTATCCACGTCAATGTGGAAGCACTAGACTCGAGTTTCGCTCTCGTTTGAGCTCTTCAGTAGTGCATATCCTTGACCAGACCCGGAAACAAACCCCGGATCACTGGCGTGTGAAGCGGGTGTGTAAACACTAGACCTCGCGGCACACACTGGACACGGCCAAATTATCACAACAGAATACTACGTCACCCATCGTAGGCTGTAGCTCAAGATTTGCCCGATCGCCGTGACTTACGTCCGTCAATCAATGTGGACCCGAACGATCAGGTCTTCTCACTGGCAAGGCACACCAGGCCGCCTAAGGTCTCAAATCCCGAAACAACAAATAAATCAGTTTCCAATTTATTTGGTCTTGCATCATCTCTCCTTGACGATAGAAGTATATTATTTGGTGATACTTCAATTGTATTCTTTCATGTGTTATGCCCTCAGTATTAGAATAATGAAGAGAGTTCTGGAATGAACTTGAATGTGTAGACACTGATGTCATTTAGAGGTTAATCTGTGTTTCACGATTACAGTCTCAATGGTTGAAGGTGAGAGTATCGACTTCATTACACTGGGTTTTACCCCATCTGGCCCAGTCTCTCTCTGCAGAACGGTCAGTCTGCCAAGAGCATCGCAACAACCATGAACTCTGTAGCTCCAACAATTACCTCCTGTGGTCTGTGGAAAACTTGCGCTCATGGTCTAAACACTGAACAAACCTGTGACCTTTAGAGCTTGATGTGGACAGCCTGACCACTCTGCCACGGAGACCCCCTGATTACTGTGACGGAGCACTGACAAGGTCACATGTCACCTCTGTGACTGATTGTTCATGTCCACGTGACAGTAGATGCATGGTAGGAGCGTATGTTGCTACAGTTTGGGAACAAAGACATCCTGAAGTCACTTCTAACCTATTGATCATTTCTATTTTGTCTTTCAGATATTTCCACATGTGTGAGAATGTCCGTCCAGATATTACAGTGTTTGACCAGGAGGTTAGGTCAAGGTTTTATTGCTGTTTTTCAGTGGCTTATTTGTTTACTTGTCTGGATATTATCTGGAATATGTATAATTATTATTTTGTTGTAAATATTAAAATAAGCTGAATTATTGGCTGTATTCAACCAGAAAGAACATACAAATCTTTCAGATACAATGTCAGGCATAAATTGTGATTTTTGAAAGTTGAATGCCACTGCCAATGTGAATACAGCGTGCTCCCAACATCCAGTAGTGGTCTGGTGAGAATCGTTATCTGTAATGAGTGATAAATTTACTAGCTGAACTTCATTCTAAGCCCTGAAGATACAGCAGATAAAATATAGCAGAAATTCATACAATTGACATCATTGCAGTTATAGACAAATTTCAAGTGAAAGAAAGAAAGAAGAAGAAATATAGCAGAGATATCTCTCAGATACATGGTTCCCACAATCCAGTGACTGTTTTCAAGATCACTGCTAAATAAAGTAAGTATTCCCATTTACAAGCCTATATGGCATGTTGAGGTTGTGGTGTTCAGCTGTTTACAATCATTTACACAACATTAGCTTTAAAATAGTTGCCTCAGCAAGTATGACATTTGTTCAGCTGCTGCAATCATTCCTGGGACTTATTCTTTTAAACTTCCTTTAGGTGCATTGTCGTATTGATGACATTCTCAGAATTCTTGACTTGCTGCCCTTGCAGTGTGTCATGGCCTTATTTATATTAACATTTGGCTCGCTCTCTAGAACAGGGGCGAAACAATTACACACATTCAATGATTACACTCTTACACACGGCAACGTGAAGTAAACCCTTTTATTCACGTAACCTATTTACATTGGGTACATTCGTGGAAGTTGTGCTCATAACTATGCCGCAACTCGTACATTATCACAGCAGTATATACATGCATCATACATCTTATAATGGAATAATATAAATAGCTCTCTCACTGTCTCAGCTCAAGCACATCTCAATCTACCAGTCAGTCATGTCATCCTTCATTACAGCCATCTCACAACGATCATGAAACACAAGCTACACCCTCTCTGTCCGTCCGTCTCGAAGTCCTAAACCCGTCTGCCTGACACAGGTATGTTCGGTCAGACCTTCACTTCTCACAGTTCGTGTCACCCGTGCGGTGTAACGTGGCACGATGACCCCAGGGCTTCAACTGGTTAGCAGTTGACCTGTACTCGGTGACACTAGGCTGCCTGTCCTGATCGCCTGTTGTGGGCTGTACTCCACTTCCTCCTGTTATGCATGATATTGGGTTTCTGACAAGTGGTAATTTGATGCAAGAGAATAACAAAAACTTGAGGCAGGCCAGGTCAGGACAATATAGAAGTATTGGAGAGTGGACACATTGTATGAGCAAAGTCTTGCTCCATCACTAGGTGATCTATGTCAGGAAAATACAGAAGTGTTGGAGAGTGGACACATTGTATGAGCAAAGTCTTGCTCCATCACTAGGTGATCTATGTTAGGACAATATAGAAGGTGTTGGAGAGTGGACACATTGTATGAGCAAAGTCTTGCTCCATCACTAGGTGATCTATGTCAGGACAATATAGAAGGTGTTGGAGAGTGGACACATTGTATGAGCAAAGTCTTGCTCCATCACTAGGTGATCTATGTCAGGACAATACAGAAGTGTTGGAGAGTGGACACATTGTATGAGCAAAGTCTTGCTCCATCACTAGGTGATCTATGTCAGGACAATATAGAAGGTGTTGGAGAGTGGACACATTGTATGAGCAAAGTCTTCCTCCATCACTAGGTGATCTATGTTAGGACATTATAGAAGGTGTTGGAGAGTGGACACATTGTATGAGCAAAGTCTTGCTCCATCACTAGGTGATCTATGTTAGGACAATATAGAAGGTGTTGGAGAGTGGACACATTGTATGAGCAAAGTCTTGCTCCATCACTAGGTGATCTATGTCAGGACAATACAGAAGTGTTGGAGAGTGGACACATTGTATGAGCAAAGTCTTGCTCCATCACTAGGTGATCTATGTCAGGACAATATAGAAGGTGTTGGAGAGTGGACACATTGTATGAGCAAAGTCTTGCTCCATCACTAGGTGATCTATGTTAGGACAATATAGAAGGTGTTGGAGAGTGGACACATTGTATGAGCAAAGTCTTGCTCCATCACTAGGTGATCTATGTTAGGACAATATAGAAGGTGTTGGAGAGTGGACACATTGTATGAGCAAAGTCTTGCTCCATCACTAGGTGATCTATGTTAGGACAATATAGAAGGTGTTGGAGAGTGGACACATTGTATGAGCAAAGTCTTGCTCCATCACTAGGTGATCTATGTCATGACAATATAGAAGGTGTTGGAGAGTGGACACATTGTATGAGCAAAGTCTTGCTCCATCACTAGGTGATCTATGTCAGGACAATACAGAAGTGTTGGAGTGTGGACACATTGTATGAGCAAAGTCTTGCTCCATCACTAGGTGATCTATGTCAGGACAATACAGAAGTGTTGGAGAGTGGACACATTGTATGAGCAAAGTCTTGCTCCATCACTAGGTGATCTATGTTAGGACAATATAGAAGGTGTTGGAGAGTGGACACATTGTATGAGCAAAGTCTTGCTCCATCACTAGGTGATCTATGTTAGGACAATATAGAAGGTGTTGGAGAGTGGACACATTGTATGAGCAAAGTCTTGCTCCATCACTAGGTGATCTATGTCAGGACAATACAGAAGTGTTGGAGAGTTGACACATTGTATGAGCAAAGTCTTGCTCCATCACTAGGTGATCTATGTCAGGACAATATAGAAGGTGTTGGAGAGTGGACACATTGTATGAGCAAAGTCTTGCTCCATCACTAGGTGATCTATGTCAGGACAATATAGAAGGTGTTGGAGAGTGGACACATTGTATGAGCAAAGTCTTGCTCCATCACTAGGTGATCTATGTTAGGACAATATAGAAGGTGTTGGAGAGTGGACACATTGTATGAGCAAAGTCTTGCTCCATCACTAGGTGATCTATGTTAGGACAATATAGAAGGTGTTGGAGAGTGGACACATTGTATGAGCAAAGTCTTGCTCCATCACTAGGTGATCTATGTCAGGACAATACAGAAGTGTTGGAGAGTTGACACATTGTATGAGCAAAGTCTTGCTCCATCACTAGGTGATCTATGTCAGGACAATATAGAAGGTGTTGGAGAGTGGACACATTGTATGAGCAAAGTCTTGCTCCATCACTAGGTGATCTATGTCAGGACAATATAGAAGGTGTTGGAGAGTGGACACATTGTATGAGCAAAGTCTTGCTCCATCACTAGGTGATCTATGTCAGGACAATATAGAAGGTGTTGGAGAGTGGACACATTGTATGAGCAAAGTCTTGCTCCATCACTAGGTGATCTATGTCAGGACAATACAGAAGTGTTGGAGAGTGGACACATTGTATGAGCAAAGTCTTGCTCCATCACTAGGTGATCTATGTCAGGACAATACAGAAGTGTTGGAGAGTGGACACATTGTATGAGCAAAGTCTTGCTCCATCACTAGGTGATCTATGTCAGGACAATACAGAAGTGTTGGAGAGTGGACACATTGTATGAGCAAAGTCTTGCTCCATCACTAGGTGATCTATGTTAGGACAATATAGAAGGTGTTGGAGAGTGGACACATTGTATGAGCAAAGTCTTGCTCCATCACTAGGTGATCTATGTCAGGACAATACAGAAGTGTTGGAGAGTGGACACATTGTATGAGCAAAGTCTTGCTCCATCACTAGGTGATCTATGTCAGGACAATATAGAAGGTGTTGGAGAGTGGACACATTGTATGAGCAAAGTCTTGCTCCATCACTAGGTGATCTATGTCAGGACAATATAGAAGGTGTTGGAGAGTGGACACATTGTATGAGCAAAGTCTTGCTCCATCACTAGGTGATCTATGTCAGGACAATATAGAAGGTGTTGGAGAGTGGACACATTGTATGAGCAAAGTCTTGCTCCATCACTAGGTGATCTATGTCAGGACAATACAGAAGTGTTGGAGAGTGGACACATTGTATGAGCAAAGTCTTGCTCCATCACTAGGTGATCTATGTTAGGACAATATAGAAGGTGTTGGAGAGTGGACACATTGTATGAGCAAAGTCTTGCTCCATCACTAGGTGATCTATGTCAGGACAATACAGAAGTGTTGGAGAGTGGACACATTGTATGAGCAAAGTCTTGCTCCATCACTAGGTGATCTATGTCAGGACAATATAGAAGGTGTTGGAGAGTGGACACATTGTATGAGCAAAGTCTTGCTCCATCACTAGGTGATCTATGTCAGGACAATATAGAAGGTGTTGGAGAGTGGACACATTGTATGAGCAAAGTCTTGCTCCATCACTAGGTGATCTATGTCAGGACAATATAGAAAGTGTTGGAGAGTGGACACATTGTATGAGCAAAGTCTTGCTCCATCACTAGGTGATCTATGTCAGGACAATACAGAAGTGTTGGAGAGTGGACACATTGTATGAGCAAAGTCTTGCTCCATCACTAGGTGATCTATGTTAGGACAATATAGAAGGTGTTGGAGAGTGGACACATTGTATGAGCAAAGTCTTGCTCCATCACTAGGTGATCTATGTCAGGACAATACAGAAGTGTTGGAGAGTGGACACATTGTATGAGCAAAGTCTTGCTCCATCACTAGGTGATCTATGTCAGGACAATATAGAAGGTGTTGGAGAGTGGACACATTGTATGAGCAAAGTCTTGCTCCATCACTAGGTGATCTATGTCAGGACAATACAGAAGGTGTTGGAGAGTGGACACATTGTATGAGCAAAGTCTTGCTCCATCACTAGGTGATCTATGTCAGGACAATATAGAAGGTGTTGGAGAGTGGACACATTGTATGAGCAAAGTCTTGCTCCATCACTAAGTGATCTATGTCAGGACAATACAGAAGTGTTGGAGAGTGGACACATTGTATGAGCAAAGTCTTGCTCCATCACTAGGTGATCTATGTCAGGACAATACAGAAGGTGTTGGAGAGTGGACACATTGTATGAGCAAAGGCTTGCTCCATCACTAGGTGATCTATGTCAGGACAATACAGAAGGTGTTGGAGAGTGGACACATTGTATGAGCAAAGTCTTGCTCCATCACTAGGTGATCTATGTCAGGACAATACAGAAGGTGTTGGAGAGTGGACACATTGTATGAGCAAAGTCTTGCTCCATGACTAGGTGATCTATGTCAGGACAATACAGAAGTGTTGGAGAGTGGACACATTGTATGAGCAAAGTCTTGCTCCATCACTAGGTGATCTATGTCAGGACAATATAGAAGGTGTTGGAGAGTGGACACATTGTATGAGCAAAGTCTTGCTCCATCACTAGGTGATCTATGTCAGGACAATATAGAAGGTGTTGGAGAGTGGACACATTGTATGAGCAAAGTCTTGCTCCATCACTAAGTGATCTATGTCAGGACAATACAGAAGTGTTGGAGAGTGGACACATTGTATGAGCAAAGTCTTGCTCCATCACTAGGTGATCTATGTCAGGACAATACAGAAGGTGTTGAAGAGTGGACACATTGTATGAGCAAAGGCTTGCTCCATCACTAGGTGATCTATGTCAGGACAATTCAGAAGGTGTTGGAGAGTGGACACATTGTATGAGCAA
Source organism: Cepaea hortensis (assembly GCA_963921405.1). Lineage (NCBI taxonomy): Eukaryota > Metazoa > Mollusca > Gastropoda > Stylommatophora > Helicidae > Cepaea > Cepaea hortensis. Next base: position 65,533,610 of record OY992894.1, on the reverse strand, counting down.
AGTCTTGCTCCATCACTAGGTGATCTATGTCAGGACAATACAGAAGGTGTTGGAGAGTGGACACATTGTATGAGCAAAGTCTTGCTCCATCACTAGGTGATCTATGTCAGGACAATACAGAAGGTGTTGGAGAGTGGACACATTGTATGAGCAAAGTCTTGCTCCATCACTAGGTGATCTATGTCAAAACAATACAGAAGGTGTTGGAGAGTGGACACATTGTATGAGCAAAGGCTTGCTCCATCACTAGGTGATCTATGTCAGGACAATATAGAAGGTGTTGGAGAGTGGACACATTGTATGAGCAAAGTCTTGCTCCATCACTAGGTGATCTATGTCAGGACAATACAGAAGTGTTGGAGAGTGGACACATTGTATGAGCAAAGGTTTGCTCCATCACTAGGTGATCTATGTCAGGACAATACAGAAGGTGTTGGAGAGTGGACACATTGTATGAGCAAAGTCTTGCTCCATCACTAGGTGATCTATGTCAGGACAATACAGAAGTGTTGGAGAGTGGACACATTGTATGAGCAAAGGTTTGCTCCATCACTAGGTGATCTATGTCTGGACAATATAGAAGTGTTGGAGAGTGGACACATTGTATGAGCAAAGTCTTGCTCCATCACTAGGTGATCTATTTCAGGACAATACAGAAGGTGTTGGAGAGTGGACACATTGTATGAGCAAAGTCTTGCTAAATCACTAGGTGATCTATGTCAGGACAATACAGAAGGTGTTGGAGAGTGGACACATTGTATGAGCAAAGTCTTGCTCCATCACTAGGTGATCTATGTTAGGACAATACAGAAGTGTTGGAGAGTGGACACATTGTATGAGCAAAGTCTTGCTCCATCACTAGGTGATCTATGTCAGGACAATACAGAAGGTGTTGGAGAGTGGACACATTGTATGAGCAAAGTCTTGCTCCATCACTAGGTGAGCTATGTCAGGACAATACAGAAGGTGTTGGAGAGTGGACACATTGTATGAGCAAAGTCTTGCTCCATCACTAGGTGATCTATGTTAGGACAATATAGAAGGTGTTGGAGAGTGGACACATTGTATGAGCAAAGTCTTGCTCCATCACTAGGTGATCTATGTCAGGACAATATAGAAGGTGTTGGAGAGTGGACACATTGTATGAGCAAAGTCTTGCTCCATCACTAGGTGATCTATGTCAGGACAATACAGAAGTGTTGGAGAGTGGACACATTGTATGAGCAAAGTCTTGCTCCATCACTAGGTGATCTATGTCAGGACAATATAGAAGGTGTTGGAGAGTGGACACATTGTATGAGCAAAGTCTTGCTCCATCACTAGGTGATCTATGTCAGGACAATACAGAAGTGTTGGAGAGTGGACACATTGTATGAGCAAAGTCTTGCTCCATCACTAGGTGATCAATGTGAGGACAATATAGAAGGTGTTGGAGAGTGGACACATTGTATGAGCAAAGGCTTGCTCCATCACTAGGTGATCTATGTCAGGACAATACAGAAGTGTTGGAGAGTGGACACATTGTATGAGCAAAGTCTTGCTCCATCACTAGGTGATCTATGTCAGGACAATATAGAAGGTGTTGGAGAGTGGACACATTGTATGAGCAAAGTCTTGCTCCATCACTAGGTGATCTATGTCAGGACAATACAGAAGTGTTGGAGAGTGGACACATTGTATGAGCAAAGTCTTGCTCCATCACTAGGTGATCAATGTGAGGACAATATAGAAGGTGTTGGAGAGTGGACACATTGTATGAGCAAAGGCTTGCTCCATCACTAGGTGATCTATGTCAGGACAATACAGAAGTGTTGGAGAGTGGACACATTGTATGAGCAAAGTCTTGCTCCATCACTAGGTGATCTATGTCAGGACAATATAGAAGGTGTTGGAGAGTGGACACATTGTATGAGCAAAGTCTTGCTCCATCACTAGGTGATCTATGTCAGGACAATACAGAAGTGTTGGAGAGTGGACACATTGTATGAGCAAAGTCTTGCTCCATCACTAGGTGATCTATGTCAGGACAATATAGAAGGTGTTGGAGAGTGGACACATTGTATGAGCAAAGGCTTGCTCCATCACTAGGTGATCTATGTCAGGACAATACAGAAGTGTTGGAGAGTGGACACATTGTATGAGCAAAGTCTTGCTCCATCACTAGGTGATCTATGTCAGGACTGTCATGGATCAGATGACAGACGGAAAGAGTTAAACTGATGAACAGGTGCATCAGAAGACAGAAGTAGAAGAATAGTATAAAGACGCACTGTGTGGCATTTGTGTAAAACGAATAACACGTCACAAGTTCGGATGATGACAACCAAACGGTCTTGGTGAGTCATTATTCTTCTTGGACGACCAGCTAATAGACGGATAGGATCTTGATACCAGCTCACCCATAGAGTACAAGTTGTAACTGTCCATGATTTACACACATCCACATGAGGAGGCTTCACACTAGTCGACCAGCTGCTACACAATGATACATAGGAGAACGCTTGGCTTGACAGATGATGCGCTCAAGGACTTGAGTAATCGTAAGGACGCAAATGGGTCCGGCTAACTGACATTGGCCGACAAGGCGTGATCGAACCGCTGTTAGATGGAGAGACGGCAGTAGGCGATTCAGAACACATCATACACAAGTAACGGCAGGCAAACTTACTCATTCAATACTCTAGCCAGGTAGGCAGGGGATTTGTTGGTATGATGCGGGAATGTCAGATGTGTGAGAGAACCTGAAGGTTTCATCAACATAGACATGCAAGTCCGTCATTCATTACCTTCCAATGGTGAAATATATCATTGATCACTGCACAGGAGCTTACCTGAGTTATACTTGAATGTACGACAGTTGTATCGTTCTGTGCTTATGTGTGCAATCAGATAAACGCCAAGCGTTCAGCTCACCAGTGAACATATTAACGAGCCAGATCTCAGGGCGTGCTTTGAAGGCAAAATCAGTAGAGTCATATCTCAACCTCAGCGTTAGCCAGAAGTAATAGTACCGCACTGGGACAAGGACAATACAAAAGGTAGTCGAGAGTGAACACATTGTATGAGCAAAGTCTTGCTCCATCATTAGGTGATCTATGTCAGGACAATATAGAAGGTGGTCGAGAGTGGACACATTGTATGAGCAAAGTCTTGCTCCATCACTAGGTGATCTATATACTGCCACCTTGTCAGGCAGCAAAATCCAACTATTTGCTTCCAGTTTATCTGAACACCTGCCTCTGATTGCATCTCTTGGATGACAAACGATATCAACATAACATTTCCTTGTCAACCTTTTGGCTTTGCAAAGCAAGATTCATGTTTCAGGGGGTGACATCTTCCTTGTTAGAGATAACTTGGGCATGTCTGAAGTGGGTGTGCTTAAGTGGAACTGTGATGCCATACATCTGTCATAGTGAAAACCCTAGTGTATTTAGTTATTGTCAAATTGTGTGCATGCAACAGGAAAGTGGGCACCCGACTGTAGCATAGCGTGTTTGGCAAGAAGTGAGAAATGTTGACTGCAGTTACCTTAGTGCCAGGCGCAAGCAATGGGGAAGTGTCTTTACCAGCCAACAGATGGTTGAGCATAATGAGTGCTTGTGGCATCAGACCTAATATACATCAGTGATGGCAAAGTGATGAGATTTGCAAGTCAACAGGTTTTTTTCTGTTGGTGTCATTATCTGATGTGTCCATTGACCTTGGCTTTTACTACTTTGAGACAAATGTGGAAAGTGCTGGGATACCATAGCAGAGATCATTGTCCCTGCATAATCCAGAAGAAATCTATGACATTCAGAGAGTGAAATCCTGCATTAGTAGTTGCAGAGTATAACGCTCTCATCAATGACACCTGTGATGGTGAGGATGCTGTTACATTCTCAGACGGGGGCATTGTTCAGCATCAGAAGTGGGCAAGGGCCTACTGGGCATGTCTACATGGCAGAACTGTACAGGAAGCCAGCGGTTGCTGCAACCACAACTGAATGACATTGGAAGTGTTGGCAATAATAGTGGCATTATATTGGCTTCAATCACAAAACTACACCCCTGCTTGCTTACTAAGTGACTCATTGATCATAATCTAGAAAGTTGAGGAGAATTGTGTGCACAGGTTTTGAATGAAATGTCTGCATAGGTCCACAGCTCATAAAATTACACTTATACATCAACCAGGACATATGGTATTAATAAAAAGGGCTTGCTGCTGCCGAGCTTTTATTAGCGTCCAAATGAAAACACAAAACCTGCCTGAGAAGCTTGATGGGTGGAGAAACGCACACACACACACATACACACGCACACGCACACGCACACTCTCACAATCACACACTCACACACTCACAGTATTATATATATCATTACATAATTCGGTGATAGTTTCAATGCCAAAGCTGGATACGGATTTTATCATCTCTGTTGTTATCTTGTCAGGACCTGCAGCCTTTCCTTCTTTCGTCTGTTTAATAGCCTTTTCTACTTCAGCCTTTAATATTTTTGGTCCATCTTGAGTATTATACAATGTTGGTCTATTGACCCTGTTGTCCCAGATTAAATCTTCTGTGTAGTCTGTCCATCTTTTTATAACGTCAGTGTTATTAATTATAATTTCTCCATTAAACAAATACAACCGTTTCCTGATACATTATTTTCTTATTTTTAAATCTGTTAATATGTTCATCTAATTTTTCGAGTTGTGTTTTATTTCCAGATCCCCTATTTCTTTGCATTGTTTCTGCAACTATTCTTCTTTGTCAACTCTGCACATGTGACGTATTTCTCTATCTATTAATATATACTCCGGAGCGTTCTTTGCTTTATTTCTTTGAGTCGAGTCATTTTACACAAGATTTCATCGGTAATCCATAACTGTTTTTTTCTTATTTATCTTCAATGGCAAGGTGGTATTTGCAATCTGAATACTGGTTTTTACACTTTCCCATTTTGTATTAATTTTATCCTCAGGATTTTAACGTCGATATTGTTCCATACTTTCAATTATTAGCCTATCATATCTATTTTTGTTTTTACTTCAACCAGGTATGGTTGACTTAATTCTGGTTGTTTCAATGGCGATATATCTACTTGAGATGTCTTCGATGTCCTTATTCCTTGGTTTTTAAGTTTTATTTGTAATTTTAAGACTACAGGATTATGGTCGGAGTTGATGTCAGCACGAGGGATTGTTTTGGCATTTTTAATATTGTTTTTAAATCTATTTCTAATTATAATGTAGTCAATTTGGTTTCTTGTTCTATCTCCAGAGCTTTTCCACGTACAGTTTCCTAGGGTTATGTTGGAAAAAATGTGTTGCAAACAATAAGATTGTTTTCTTCACAGAACTATATCAGCCGGTCTCCTCTGTCGTTTCTGTTTCCCATACCAGGTTGCCCTACTATCTGCTTATATTTATTTTTTCTAACTTTTGCGTTCATGTCTCCCATGACAATTAGGACCTCTGATGATTTTACAACTTGCAGTTTTTGTTGTAGGTCTTCATAATATTCTTCTAGCTGTTCATCACTATAATTAGCTGTTGGAGCATATGTCTGAAGAATTACTATGTTGAACGGTCTTGCCTTAATTTTTAGAAGTATCATCCTATCTTTATGAGTCCAGAATCCACTAATATATTTCTCTAAATTTCGTTTTACTAAAATTCCTACTCCTCTCTCGTGATGATCTCCTCCTGATTTAATGAATACATAATCTTCTCTCCTTATATAACTTGTATCTGTCCGTCTTGTTTCAGATACGCCTAAGATATCTAAATTCATGTTTTTTGCTTCTTCAATAAGGTTATCAAACTTCCCTGCTTGATACAGGGTGCGTACGTCCCACGTATCAATTCTCAGACTTGTCCTTCTACTTTTCAGGTAGGTATTGTCAGAATGCACCCTTTCAAAAGAATTTGGGATGCATCAGTCATTATGCACTTCCTTATTCACTATAGGAGTTGTCTCTTCCTGTGAATATGTACACAGGCTTATCTCCAGGGGGCCAATAATTACCCGTACAACAACTAACAGGTATTAAATACATATGGGTTTCGTACTGTTTGTACTGTTCTATGCCCACTCAGGCACTGCGCATTCACCTTACTGTTCAGTTAAGTTTTCAAATTCATTATACCTTCATGGCAAGTATTTCTTATTATTGAGCCCATTATCATGCCAAAGTGGAAACCATCTTATGATACTAACCGGAAATATAATGATCAATGGGAAAAGACATTTGTGTGGCTCAAAAAATCCACTGATGGTTCTGAATAGGCATATTATTGCAAATTGTGCCGGTGTAACAAAGGCTTGCGAATGTGGTTCGTAAGCCGCTTACCAGGCGTTCGAAACGCAGCCGCGACCGATTTGTGCAGCAGACCGTGTCGTGTTGTGTTATTACGTGTTGGTATGGAAGCCGGTTGTTCAGAAAGCAGAGGCAAACTACTGAACGTAACATTTGCCTAGTACATTAACAGCAGCTGAAAAATGCTGGTGTTGACTGCAACGTCCTGCAAGGGATAAGCAACATAAAAAATATATATATATATTGTTCCAAGACTTTAAAATCTCGCAAATCATGAAACAACAGAAAAACACAAGCAGAGCGCCCCATCTTCTTCACACACCAAAAAAAAAAAAAATGTTCAGTGATGAAAATAAGTAAGCAAATTTTTGATGAAGTCAAATTAGCAGAGTTACAAATTGCTGTTAGCACGGCCTGCCATAGTGCCCTACGCACCATCGATCACTGAGGTGAAATAATAGTAGCCCATGGATGTGGCAGCACTCTTGGTCAGATAAAATTGCACCGAACGAAGTTTTTTTTTCTTTGTTTTTTTTTTTATCACAGTGATCTGGTACTGGAAGTGCGGGGGATTAAGTCAACCATCTGCTTCAAAAGTGTCATCCACTTATGTCGTTTGTCGTCGTTGGGAGGGGTAATTGAAGTTTCAGCGCGTTAAACGCTAAATATTAACGTTTGACTGTGGATTACAGAAATATGTGTCTAGACTCTATACACTTGTTTCTTTATATGTGTGCCTCATATACTGGCAGTTTTCAGTCTATAGAGAAAGGGAATACATTCTAGAGCTTTTGTTCTTGAAAGAGATCTTTGCTAGCACTGTCACCAAGACTGCTGTTAGTGTTTGAACTATTTCCAATGACATAAATATTTGTTTCTGGCTTCTCCGTCTTCTTGTCTACGGTGTGGCCAACAGCTGCTATGGATTCTGCCAATGCTTTTCCGGATGTCTCGTCTAGAAAGGTGACTGTGAAAGCAGCTACAAGTAATGATCCTCCAATCACAGACAAGGCAAGAGTCGGGCCGTCTTCCTAACATGGAAAGACATACAAATGGTTGCAAACCTAAAGCATGTCTATACAAATATAGCTACGAAATCTTGCTTGTTTCAAACAAAAAAGCTTGTACAATAGCATATGTCAGAACTACAATTACAGTTTTCAATGTTTGTTTCCCCAAGGTTTGGGTGTAAACAACGCGAGTATTTTCTGTGTGTTAAGAAACTGTGACATTCTGTAATATGTGAAAGATGTGGTACTATTAAGTGTGATTGATTGATTGATTGATTGATCTATGAACCGACATCACAGCATTCGGGGCATTCCCATAGGCGCTCCGTCCCCATCCTCAGCAGCCAGCGAAGAGTGCCATCACCAATAGTACCAGTAGCAATCTCATTATATGTCCGTCTCGCCTTTCCTCTGAGCGTCGAGCGTCGGCCAGATCCCCTCGTCACCCCTCGCTGTTGCATTCTTGCCAGACCATGGTGATCCATTTGCTCCTCCGAGGTGTACACGTGCTCTCACAAGGCCGCAATCACGTCTGCCTTGTCATGCATCAATACTCCACAAAGTTTTGCAGAGCCGGCCAATCTGTCCGCCTGTTCATTCCCCAGCACACCGGCATGCCCCGGAGAAATGATCCAGGCAATGCTTGCCACCCGTGACCTCCGAAGCGAAGCGAAGTGTGTGACTATTTAAGCGAAAGTGTGCAATGAAAGATGTGGTACTGTTAGGTGTGTGTGTGTGTATATTTAAGCGAAAGTGTGCAGTGAACGATGATGAGGAATTAATTAACTGTTCAAATAATCAGGCAAAATGAAATGCGTAGTTAAAAAAATAAACCAACGCTGAGTTACACCCAGGACAGACGATTCAGCTCGATATCGAAAAGAGCATAACTAAATATTTGTGGTTTTAGACAAGTAGAACTAGAAACTTATTAAAACACACAACATAAAAATACTGGGACTAGCAGATTGTAGCAAAGAGGATAGAATATGACAGAAATACTTGAAGATGATGTTGTGACATGGAGCGGAGTGAATACAGGCAAAATATGCCTAAAGAGGCACCCCACATCCATAGAGTTTAAATGAGCTGCTTTGTTGCAGACGACTAGATATTTCTATATAAAAACAATGCGAATCTCCATCACCATCTGTCTTGACAATCGCTGAATTTTGATATAAAGATTGCCATCGAAAAGACATAATTTTTTTTTTTATGTCGACGAACACCTGTACACTAGAAAGCAAATATAAATGCGTAAGCATTGAAACACGGTAAATGATATGGTACTTCAATTTTAATTCATCGCAACAGACGTCACGAGGCTATATTTAGCTTTGGCAGCTATATATAGCGTAGTTAGCAGCTATATATAGCACTGGCGGGGGATCTCCGTTCAATTAAAGTTTTTTTCAGTGCGTGTCATGGCGCGAAAAAGGAGCGACGAAAGGTAACACAGTGTGTGTAGTACATTTTTACGTTGGCTTTCTGCAGTCATGAATTTTATTGAACTGACAGCAGCTGTCCACGACAAGCAGAGTAGTGTTGCCTTTCTGTAGCAACATGGCATATTACATTCTGAAAGACGTTGTTCTGGTCATCATGTCATGGTGCTATCGCTGAGTGAACCTCAGGATAGATGGAGATGCCATCAATCGGGATGTCGACAGGACATCCCGCTGAGACAAGGCACATGGCTGCAAGGCTCGTGTCTGCCGTACAGACAAATCATTCTGTTTGTGTACTACTGGTCTCATGAGGTGACTAGCATTTCATTTTGCCAGCTGGAGTTGGGGATGTCGCAGACAGCTAGTATTGATTGGAGTAATTACCTACGGGGAGGGGGGGGGGGGTTTGTGCCAACACACTTTTAGTCAATCCTGCAGTGATAGGAGGGCCAAATACCACTGTTGAGATTGATGAGAGCCTATTTACAAGGCGCAAAAATCACGTGGGACGAGTTTTTCCACAACAGTGGGTTTTTGGTGCCATCTGTCGTGAAACAGGCGACTGCTTCGTGTTCTGTGTTCCAGACAGAACGGCAGCAACGCTCTTGCCACTTATCAGCACACACATTCGGCCTGGCACAACAGTAGTCTCCGACCTCTGGCGTGCATACGTGGAAATTAGAAATATTCCCGGTTTGACGCATCTCACCGTCAACCACTCTGAAAACTGTGTGGACCCCACCACCGGTGCACATACTCAATGCATCAAGCGCATGTGGAGAACGGCCAAGGAGAGAAACAAGAGGCAGAATGGAACACACAGGCATCTACTCGATTCTTACATGTGCGAATTCATGTGGCGTCGTCGCACTAAATGTGCTGGCCTAGATGTGTTCAACACCATTCTAGCTGACTGTGATATAATAAACCGTCCTTACCCTTTCCTATTTATTGACTCCCTTAAAAATAAACAACCCCTTTCAATTACTGTTTAAGTAACTTACTTAATGTAGGAGAAAATAAAACAGCGATAGACTGACCGTGGCAGCTTAATTTATTTGGCTTTATTTTTTTCACGTACCTGGCAAGACCGGGACTGATGGAAAAACAAAGGCCCAGTGTAGCCATTTTAGTCCAGCCAAACAAAGGGAGCAGACATGTAAAAGTTCCCCGTGTGAGAAAAAGGCAATTTTGCCTTTAAAACCATGATTCTCTTCAACTATTGGTATGTTATATCTACATTATTAAGATGTATTTATGTATTACATAGACCAGTATGTTTAATTAAGAATTAATTAGAATAATAAGTCAATTCTCTTAAACCAGGCTGGATGATGTTTACCAATGAAACACATGTGGGCGCCACGCTGTAATTTTTCCTATGTCTTACAATTTCAAACCCATATGTTAAAATCTTGTATAGGCATTATGAACTTATATCTCACTAGTAGTGCTTACAATCTAGAAATATTATGTGTACCGTAGAGTATCAAACTCAGGTCAAAAACACATTCTAGGCATTTTCTCAAGGTGGGAACAGACTCTTGATTCATACTTCAGTAGAGAACTCGTGTCTGTCAATTTCATATTCCTATGTTAAAACTTCTATGCACTGTGAACAATATCTCACTATTTATGCTTAGAAATCTTAAAATACTCTATGTACTGTAGAGATTGAACTCTAAAGAACAGTTTCAAAGGAGTTTTATCCATGCGGAGACATACACATGAGTACGCATATCATGGACTCAGTTCATTTTGGATAAATTGTTTTCCTAATTCATAATCTGTAACTTGGAACTAGAGTGCTAAATTTTAGTACAATCCTTTTGTTAACAGATTATCAGCTACTCAGCATGAGTGGTGAACATATAATCATTTCATAAAATAGTGTTAGGGAATGCCATGTTTGAGAATATAAATTCATGAACAATTAAAGTAAATGCGTGATGTAAATGCATGTTCGGATAGGATTCAATCCCCATCGCCTCACCGTAGTAGGAACAGAAGCGAAGATTGATGTTAATAAATTGCTTGCAATATTCAGAATACTGGACCGTGCGGCATAAGTTATTCTAATAAATACACTCCGAATAATAGCAGTCATTGGCAAAATATATCACAGCGATTACTATCCTCATGTGCTGTACGCAGTGGGGGAAAACAATGGATGTTTTAGTTTATGGATTAACCCCTGAAGAAAATTCAAAAACCTAGGCTCCGTGCATCATCATTATGATTAATCATTATGTATGACTATCATGTACTTAATATCAAAGAAATGTACATGTATGTTTTTTTCTGGTATGAGAATTTTCTCTGTTCTGATTGTTACTTTTTACTGGGAAATATACATTGTAATGTGACTCCTCTGGAAACATGAGATGATGTAGGAAATATGTGGATGTCAGTACTTAAGAAGCCAATGTTGAATATAGCCTTGGCCTAATGATGATTATAGTGCCGAAAGGAAGACGCGGCATTTGAAACCACAGAGATTCTGTATAGGCTATTCTCTTCAAGAATGAGAGATACATTGTCAACATGTTGGATGGACAGAATGACTTCACTCATCTAATAGTCCCAGTAACAACAGAACAAAACCGAGTGAAAAGATATCACACTCACTATCAGAGCTAGCAAAGTTCTACCACAAGCGACGAGGGACAGGGAACTTGGAAACCCACTCCAATCTCCTTCCCCTTTTTTGTTTGTAATTGTCTTGTGGAAGTTAACACATCACAGTAGGTTAATGCTCGTGTTGTATTCTTTGTCATCCCTTTTCTATAGAAGAGAAGCGAGTGGTGGTTTTGGTGGGACTGCATTTCATAACTATCATCATGATCCTGGGTTAAAAGCCTGATGAAGGTGAGTCAGGACTAAATGGCTTAACCATTTTCTGGATCTATAAATACATCGTTTACTGCTGCACTCATAAACAAAAGAGATACATACGAAGATACATACGAAGACAACCGACGGTATGATTGAGGAAGTCCTATTTTAGTAGGAATATCCAAGATGAACTTCAAGATCTAATAATCTACAAAGATGAAGATCAACAGAGTACTGACAACAGTGTATCGTCTGCTTTACTTCTGAGAAGTATCACCTATGGCCTCATCATTTAACCAAGTCAGTGAAACTGGGACAATCCTTCTATAAGTTACTAAAACTAACAACAGTGAGTAACCTTCAACTGTTGGTTGGATTACCAAGTTAATATCCACAATGGATAAGTCTTCGAAAGAACGTCTCACAGCTGCAACAGTCAAACATAAGGTTCCAGCCATGCAACACCAAGTTCTAGCTATGAACACCCACTCAAACAAATGGGAAGAGACACTGAAACAACATTATAGCCAATACAATCAATGTACCAACTTCAGAATTTCTGAACCATAACTACACCAGATTACCTCAAGGTTCCAAAACCTGAACACATAAAAAAGACCATATGAAAGCACTTAGCGGAGTAAATGCCTCTACGCCTGCAACCACATGAATCACATGATGGCCTGCAACCCTGGATATGTGGTGGAATAATATTCTTCAGTCTCATGCCTGCAGCAGAATCCTGGAATTAATTCCAGATGAACCAAATGAATAACAAGCAGAATTGTATGTCTACACTGAAAGTAAATAATGAATCAGAACTCTATGCTGGTCCCATGTCGGCCTAACTTCCCCATCATCAAGTGTGGGATGGCCTATCAACATGAACCGAGTATGTGACAAAACCTCTTGAACTAAGTTGGGAAACGGTTAACGTAAACCGAGCTGTTGGACAGTCGTAATCTTTTCATCGATAAGATGATATAGGGAAGAACCTTCTGCAAGAGCTTAAGTTGCATCTCCTGAAAGTATGACAGACCTAGGCACCAATTTCATTTGGAACACAACTCAATGGCAACAGAGTATTCTTGAATTCAGCTCCACGGAGGAGATATGTATATGTGGTGAATTTATTTCCTAATAGGGATTATAAGTATTTCCGCAACAAATTTCAGTGGACATTAAAACATGACTGTGAGTATTGATTGCTGTCCCGGATAATTATGGACATTAACATCTTAGCACTGGAGAGGAATACCCATCCGCAATGCCTAAATGAACACTATAATTAATTAATTTAATTATTAGTATCAACTGTTTTCATGTGTGTGTTTTTCTTCTATGACATGGAAAAGGTAAAGAGTGTTTTACATGGTAATGGTGTACAACTAAAGGGTTATGTTATGGTATATATGTATAGTATTTTGACACCTTTAGTCAGGTCTTAGTCAGATATGACTGAGCTACCGTATAACAGTAGACGGTACTACCTGGTTTCTGTTAGCGCCGAACGTTGGGCGGCGCTTACCAAACCCGACACCCCACATTGTGCCAACGGCTTCGGGCGGAAGATCGCAATTGGGACGGTACAAGCCTTACCCTGGTGCGAGGAAATGCAAGCTAAAGACAAAATTGTCATGGCAGGGCAGACCAGGCCCTAAGCCTTGGTTGGCGACTGGTCTAGGATCGAAGCTCCGACAGGCGGACAGTTAGAGCATTGCTTTGCTGATCCGGCAGCTTCTGCAGCTTGTCTTGTTCCAGATGTAGGGGTGTTACCTTTCCTCTGGAGTAAACTAGGCAGGCCGAGAGAGGGATCATGCTGCATGGGCAACACATGATCTCTATATTTTAGCCCAGGCTTTGTGCTATGGAGAGGCAATAACTCCATCCCTGGTCGTAACTGGTCTCGGAATCAAAGCGAGAGGCAACTGTTACGGGTTATAAGTCCTTGTCAGTTGGCGTAGACATGGGGCGCCACGCGTTGCCTCTGACGGTGGGAGACACCTATAGGTGTCACTGATCAGCTACCGCCCGCCTCAAGCTGGGCAGCCCCCAACCAGTTGGGTGCTGATCCGCCACAGCCTGCCTGCTTCAATGGCAGCTTGGGGCTAGGACCAAATCTGAATCACAGGCTGTAAAACCAATGCACCAGGTACAAACAAAAATCAAAATCACAAATACTGAAGTATTGGAAAGATCAGGTTGTGTGACAGTTTATTCCATGCTCAGTCTTCGTAGACTTAGATGGATAGGACATCTTAGGAGGATGGATGATGGTAGAATACCAAAGGATATCTTTTTTGGTGAATTACAGATGGGTAAGAGATCTCAGGGTCGGCCTCTACTACGATACAAAGATGTGTGTAAGCGGGACATGATTGATACAGGCATTGATAATGCACATTGGGAGCAAGTCGCCGCTGAACGTGTTGCATGGAGGGCAAATATCAGAAATGGAATAAAGTCAAAGGAGAAAATTATTGCAGAAAAGTCACACACCAAGCGTTTGAGACGTAAGATGGTGCATGATGGTGGAATTGACCACGTGTTCACATGCACCCACTGTGAACGGACATTTACAGCGCAAATTGCCCTTATCAGTCACACTCGCTACCGCCATAGTTAAAAGTTATTATGCCTTTTTAAAGCACAAACTATCGTCTGTCAAGACGGCAAGGTGCCAATGAATGAATTTTGACACCAACTCATTATTTTTAAAAATGAGAAAATTGTAAAAGGTGTCAGAAACAAATGTTTATATGTTGGGGTTCTATGTACTGTGATCATTATTTGCCTTAATTATGAGGGAAAATGAAAGCAGACCCAATTTGTGGTTGTGGTGTTGTTTGTAATAACCTTGTTTTTTTCTGGGGTCACTGGGTACTATATTGTAATAATGCGATGCATCCCATGCCTGTCTAAAAATGCATAGTGTTCATTACACACACACACACACACACACACACACACACACACACACACACACACACATATATATATATATATATATATATATATATATATATATATATATATATATATATATATGTAACTGCAGATCTTGAGTTAATACCTGAACTGTTTGTCCAAAAGTGTTGTGTACATCAAGTAAAGGTGGTGTCCAAACAGTGGTTATGTATATGTTGTGAGCAATCAATATCCTTCTAGCACTATAGTAAATTTAAAGGGTGATGAAGTGGGAAGGGAAACCTACACACAGATGCCATTGTTTCAAGGATTGAACTCTTTTCTCCTGGGATTTGTGGTAAATATCCCTGATCACCCTGCATTCTAACCAGTGACCAGAGAATCAATAAAACCCCATAGACAACTTAACATAATATTCTCATAAATTAAAATCTACATACCACATATGTGGGCATCGTCCGTGAATTTAAAACTCATGGTAAACATCACAATTTGTGTATTATTGTGGGTATATGAATTCAGGGAAAACCTCTCGCAGGTAAACCAAGTCACTTCAGAATGTTATAGTGTTAGTAACGGACCTAATAACTCATTAGTATGAGCTGAGTCAAGTGTTATGTGAACCCATAATGGCTCAGATAAATAAAGTTTTTTTTTTTGTACAAAACTGTTCACAGGTAATATCTTGATTCTGGTAGATGCATCATGTAGTTGGTTGTTGGGTATGAGATGTTTTTTTAAACTCATATTTTATATCTTAATGATGGGAAACTAAGTCCAGTAATGAACCTCCAGTAGTAAGGTCTCTGGGATGGTAAACTCACATAAGATAGGTAATTCAGTGAATGTTTAGAATTCATAGTCATTCCCATTTGATGTTTGAGGTATGGTTCTGCTACTCTGGTATTCTCTTTAAATGGTTTAAAAGTGGTGTAGTCATGAACACACTACTATATTATGTATCCATAAGGTTTATGTTCTTAAATATGAATCATGTGTTATTTAACTATTTTGTCATTTGATTATCATTGTATTTTCATGAATGATCTGCTTGTATAATTCATGTAATATTGAAAAATTACCAAGGCAGCAGAGAGTGATAGACAATTTTATAGATAATTAGGACAGATAAGTTAAAAATCCAATAAATTTTTTTTAAGGTAACAATTTAATCACCAAATGATGATTCAGTAGGACAGTAAATAATACCTGAGAGATGAATTAAACCAGGGGAAAATAGCAGTAACTAAAGTTAATGAACTAAAGGTTAAGGCCTAAACCACCACTTGAAAAAAAATGTAGACATATTTAATGGAAGGGAAGGGATATTGCAAGAATTTGCATATTTTAGGGGCACCCTAATTTAATCCTCTTTCATATGACATAACATGTTCTACAACACCGGTAGTAAAGTAAAGTGAATAACTGATGGATACTTAGGAAGAAAAGCCATACTGACACTTATTCTGACCCACCGGTGATATGAGTAGTATTATTAACTAACTCAGATGGCCCATATGTTAATAAATAGGGTCAACCAAAATATTCATCTGGTGAATTAAGGGAGCCTGATCAACTCACTTAAAGATCCAACAGAATATAAGATATTTCTTTAAATTATCCACTCCGATTCCATTATTGAAGGTAGCGGAAACAGACCGTATAGGTATGTAAAAGGTATAATTAAAGAATTAACTTAAGAAATTGGAATTTCAAATGAACTTCAGGAGATACCGGAAAAAATCTGTGCTAATCTCTAGTAAGAGACTAAACATTTCAGAAATTGGCTCCTTAACTTTGAAATTTACAGTTTAACCTCACTAAGTGAAATGTTCACTATGAGAAGTTCTCATCAAAAAGAGGAGTAAAACAACTTTTTAGTTAGCGATTAGCTTACGTAAAGTTATTTCAATAATTGCCTAACTAACATTCATATTCTCATAAGGGAAGAATTAAATAGGGCAAAATAAGTGGTACAATAGAGGCGCGCGACTCAATTGTATTTTCTTTAAAACTAACCGAGTAACGAAATTCTAGATAATGCTCGAAGCCTACTAATAGGTAGATGAATCATAAATCAATCGCAAGACGAAACAGATTTCTACATCTCACTTCTGATTTGGATGATATGCCAGCATTAAATATGTGAAAGCAGATCCAGACTGATAGAGATGAGCTGCAAGAACTGATATTAATCGGTGAAAGCAACAATTAAATAAACAACTCTTGAAATAGATGCTGTTTATAGATAGGACGAACCTCTTGACGTAAAGAGAGAGGAAACGCCTAAAACTTATACAGTGAACCCATGCTAGAAAAATGGAATATAGCTGTGTAAAAAAAACCAAGCAAATTGGAGCATATAGCTGAAGAATTGCTTGATGTTTACTAGATTAGGAATTTCAATCAGGAATCCAGCTAGTAAATTATATAACAGTTCAAAGATAGACCTTAGCCAATCTAAATAAATCCAGAGTTTCCACGTATTAAACGGATGAAAACAAAACTGGAGAGAAACATTAAGAGTACCTTACCTGTTATCTTGAGGACACAACTCAGGAGACGCCAGTATGAGAGGGATATACAGATGTAATAGTAATTTTACAAAGACTAGTAAGCCACATCCATAACTGGAAGTGAACCAGCAACTTGATTGTCTGGAAGACTATCACAGGAACCATAAAAGGGGCTTTTAACTTCTCACTGAACTGATTATATATGGTAGGAGACAATACGTCTGAACCTACATACCAATGTATGTTGCCAAGTTTAATATTGTCTAAAACCTGGAGGGAGGTAGACGATGATCAATGTACGCCAAGCGACGCAAAATTGCTCGTAATTCAACACCAAAGCAACAAATACAGAGTGAAACTCAAACACATCAGGTTAGAATTACTAATAAGGATTCTAGCATTAAATAGATCTCGATTAGAAGGAAAAGAAGAGAGAGTAAGCTAAGAATTAACTCAGTCGGACAGATTCATGTTCCCCGTACAATTCGGTTCAGAACGGAAATCTAGAAAAGTTAGACCTTGTTTACATGTTAGACGAGATTCTACGATAAAACCCGCAAGAGAAATGGGAACACCACTCTAATCATTAGTTATCAAACCTGATCAGGGAAATTCCCATACCTCGAATAATAACCCAAACACATGATGTGTTGGATGAAAATGTATTCGACAGGAACCATATTTACTTCTTCAGCGTTCCGAGCCATTGAGGTTCTTTGCTGCAAATACAATCCGTCTCCATTCGTCTCTCTGGTGGACCTTCTCTTGCCAGTCGTTGATTCCAAGTGCTTGTAGGTCTGTACATGTATTATCTCTCCACCGCCTTCTTGGTCTACCTCGGGGTCTACGGTCATTTATTTCCTGAGTGTAAGCGGGTTTTGTTTCCCTATTATCTTCCATTCTTTCTATATGCCCCAGCCATTGTAGTCTATTAGCCTTCATGATACCAGTGATTAGCGGGGACTTAAACAGATCATAAATGTCTTTGTTACTTCTTCTTTTCCACTCTCCACTTTGTGTATCCCTAATGGGTCCAAAGATGCGTCTTAAAATTTTGTTCTCAAAGGTTTGTAACAAGACTTCGTCTCCTTTCGTTGTACTCCAGGTTTTAGAGCCATACAGCACAACTGGTCTGATCAGTGTTTTGTATATTGTGATTTTGGTGTTACGAGATAGCGCCTTTGATTTTAGTAGATGTTGTAGTGCATAGTATATCTTATTTCCAGAGTTGATTCTAGTTTGTATTTCTTCCCTTATGATGTTGGAGCAGTTGAAGATCGTACCCAGATATTTGTATGTTTCCGTTCTTTTAATGGTCATATTATCTATTTGTATGTGGACAGAGTTTCTAGCCATTCCGTCTCTTGAAATTACCACATATTCTGTCTTATCTTGGTTGATAACCAGCCCCATCTGTTGGGCTTTTTCCTTTAAGTGAGTCAATATTTCCAATGTCTTTTGTTCACTTTGCCCTATAATATCTATATCATCTGCATAACCAAGCAGCTTGGATGTTCCTCCAATATCACATTCCTCCTTTACCTTCCTTAAAACTTTCTCTAGAGCCAGATTGAAGAGTAGCGGCGATAGTGCATCACCCTGTTTCAAGCCAGATGTTATTTGGAAGGGGTCTGATTTCCTGCCTTTATATGTTACTATATTATAAGTATCTTCCATGCATAGTCTGGTCATGTTGATTAACTTCCTTGGTATTCCAAATTCCTGCATAGCATTCCATAGACTATTCCTATGGACACTATCATAAGCCTTTTTAAAATCCACAAAAATGTTATGGAGATCTCTTTTATATTCCCAATGTTTCTCGGCTATTTGTCGTAAGATAAATATCTGATCTATTGTTGATCTGTTTTGTCTAAAACCCGCCTGGTAGTCACCTAATATGTCTTCTGAATATGGTTTTAGTCTATTTAGTAATACTGCGGATAGTATCTTATAGCTTGTGGACAGTAGTGATATTCCTCTATAATTTCCACATTGGAACTTGTCTCCTTTCTTAAAGATAGGTATCAATAATGACTCTTTCCAGTCATGGGGTAATTCTTCTGTCCTCCAGATTTTTATTATTAGTTCGTATAGCTTTAGATGTAATGCATGGCCACCTGCCTTTATAAATTCAGCAGCAATTCCATCAGTCCCAGTTGCCTTATTGTTTTTAAGTCGTGTGATTACATATAGGATTTCTTCAAATGTAGGTTCTTCAATTTGTGGTTCGCATGTTAGAACCTCTTCCTGTGAGAAAATGTTACTTGGAGCTTCACAATTTAGTAATTCAATAAAATATTCTTTCCACGTGTTGCACATTTCCTCATTGGTATTTATCATATTCCCATTTTTGTCTTTTAAACCATATGTGTTTTGTTGGTGCCCTCGTTTCATTGACTTCAGTTCTTTAAAAAAATTTCTGGATTCATTTTTCTGGTGATTAGTTTCCATATCTTTGATTATATTACTCATATATTCTTGCTTCTGCTGTCTGACTATTTTTGTAGCCTCTTTACATTCATTTCTATAATGCTCTTCCTTTTGGATGTTATTGATGTCATTTAACCATACATGTCTGGCATTCTTCTTCCTAATGACTGCTTCTTCACATTTTTGATTGAACCATCTGTTCTTTCTATGCGTGGTTAACACACCGAGACATTCTTCTGCGGTAGACTAAATTGTATTCTTGATGTTCAACCAAGTTTGGTCGATTCTTTCCTCCAAAGGGTTTTGCAGAGTTTCAAGTTTACATTTTATTTCATCTGTGAATTTCTCTTTGACTGTAATGTCTTGCAGTTTTTCTCTGTTATATGTTGGGTGTAATCTTTGTAATTTAGTATAGAAAGCTCTTTAGGAACCATCTTTAGCTTCCTTTAAATATCAGATCTATAGTTAAAACAAACGTCTAACTTTCAGGGAGACGGGCGAGTTTAATATGCTATCAGTAGACGCAGAATTAACCGTTGGTTTTAACATAATCTCAAGATTGATAATCTAATGAGAAAGAAATTCAGCAAATGATCTCATATAAACACTATCATCTGGCTATTGAAAGCTTAATGATGATATTTTAATTGCTTCAAAAAGTCGGTTTGATTCAGACAAACCATACTGGAAAGTAGCAAATTATCAGATAACCATGCATATTTCAAACCATAGCTGTCAACAGTGGAGAGGGTACTACACTTTTTCACAAAAAGGGAAATAAGCCTTTAAGGTTATGCCAGTTGTCGTGACTATAAGAAAATGGGCGTGGCCCTGATAGATTATCTAACATAGGGAAGTAATGTAGGAAATTACAAAGGGATGGATACTAGGTGAGTCAATGTAAAGACGGAAATTGTAGAATACTACTTGACCATTTAATTTCTGAAAGACATAAATGGCTTAAATGAGGGAGGCGTGTGATATAATAAAACGTCCTTACCCTTTCCTATTTACTGACTCCCTTAAAAATAAACAACCCCTTT
This sequence comes from Cepaea hortensis, assembly GCA_963921405.1. Taxonomy (NCBI): domain Eukaryota; kingdom Metazoa; phylum Mollusca; class Gastropoda; order Stylommatophora; family Helicidae; genus Cepaea; species Cepaea hortensis. The sequence continues at coordinate 65,513,091 of OY992894.1, read as the reverse complement.
CAAATACTGTTTAAGTAACTTACTTAATGTAGGACAAAATAAAACAGTGATAGACTGACCGTGGCAGCTTAATTTATTTGGCTTTATTTTTTTCACGTACCTGGCAAGACCGGGACTGATGGAAAAACAAAGGCCCAGTGTAGCCATTTTAGTTCAGCCAAACAAAGAGAGCAGACATGTAAAAGTTCCCCGTGTGAGAAAAAGGCAATTTTGCCTTTAAAACCATGATTCTCTTCAACTATTGGTATGTTATATCTACATTATTAAGATGTATTTATGTATTACATAGACCAGTATGTTTAATTAAGAATTAGTTAGAATAATAAGTCAATATTCTTAAACCAGGCTGGATGATGTTTACCAATGAAACACATGTGGGCGCCACGCTGTAATTTTTCCTATGTCTTACAATTTCAAATCCATATGTTAAAATCTTGTATAGGCATTATGAACTTATATCTCACTAGTAGTGCTTACAATCTAGAAATATTATGTGTACCGTAGAGTATCAAACTCAGGTCAAAAACACATTCTAGGCATTTTCTCAAGGTGGGAACAGTCTCTTGATTCATACTTCAGTAGAGAACTCGTGTCTGTCAATTTCATATTCCTATGTTAAAGCTTCTATGCACTGTGAACAATATCTCACTATTTATGCTTAGAAATCTTCAAATAATCTATGTACTGTAGAGACTGAACTCTAAAGAACAGTTTCAAAGGAGTTTTATCCATGCGGAGACATACACATGAGTACGCATATCATGGACTCAGTTCATTTTGGATAAATTGTTTTCCTAATTCATAATCTGTAACTTGGAACTAGAGTGATAAATTTTAGTACAATCCTTTTGTTAACAGATTCTCAACCACTCAGCAAGAGTGGTGAACATATAATCATTTCATAAAATAGTGTTAGGGAATGCCATGTTTGAGAATATAAATTCATGAATAATTAAAGTAAACGCGTGATGTAAATGCATGTTCGGATAGGATTCAATCCCCATCGCCTCACCGTAGTAGGAACAGAAGCGAAGATTGATGTTAATAAATTGCTTGCAATATTCAGAATACTGGACCGTGAGGCATAAGTTATTCTAATAAATACACTCCGAATAATAACAGTCATTGGCAAAATATATCACAGCGATTACTATCCTCATGTGCTGTACGCAGTGGGGGAAAACAATGGATGTTTTAGTTTATGGATTAACCCCTGAAGAAAATTAAAAAACCTAGGCTCCCTGCATCATCATTATGATTAATTATTATGTATGACTATCATGTACTTAATATCAAAGAAATGTACATGTATGTTTTTTTCTGGTATGAGAATTTTCTCTGTTCTGATTGTTACTTTTTACTGGGAAATACACATTGTAATGTGACTCCTGTGGAAACATGAGATGATGTAGGAAATATGTGGATGTCAGTACTTAAGAAGCCAATGTTGAATATAGCCTTGGCCTAATGATGATTATAGTGCCGAAAGGAAGACGCAGCATTTGAAACCACAGAGATTCTGTATAGGCTATTCTCTTCAAGAATGAGAGATGCAATGTCAACATGTTGGATGGACAGAATGACTTCACTCATCTTATAGTCCCAGTAACAACAGAACAAAACCGAGTGAAAAGATATTTCACTCACTATCAGAGCTAGCAAAGTTCTACCACAAGCGACGAGGGACAGGGAACTTGGAAACCCACTCCTATCTCCTTCCCCTTTTTTGTTTGTAATTGTCTTGTGAAAGTTAACACATCACATTAGGTTAATGCTCGTGTTGTATTCTTTGTCATCCCTTTTCTATAGAAGAGAAGCGAGTGGTGGTTTTGGAGGACTGCATTTCATAACTATCATCATGATCCTGATGAAGGTGAGCCAGGACTAAATGGCTTAACCATTTTCTGGATCTATAAATACATCGTTTACTGCTGCACTCATAAGCTGCAAATGCAAACAAAAGAGATACATATGAAGAAAACTGACGGTGTGATTGAGGAAGTCCTATTTTAGTAGGAATATCCAAGATGGACTTCAAGATCTAATAATCTACAAAGATGAAGATCAACAGAGTACTGACAACAGTGTATCGTCTGCTTTACTTCTGAGAAGTATCACCTATGGCCTCATCATTCAACCAAGTCAGTGAAACTGGGACAATCCTTCTACAAGTTACTAAAACTAACAACAGTGAGTAACCTTCAACTGTTGGTTGGATTACCAAGTTAATATCCACAATGGATAAGTCTTCGAAAGAACGTCTCACAGCTGCAACAGTCAAACATAAGGTTCCAGCCATGCAACACCAAGTTCTAGCTATGAACACCCACTCAAACAAATGGGAAGAGACACCGAAACAACATTATAACCAATACAATCAATGTACCAACTTCAGAATTTCTTAACCATAACTACACCATATTACCTCAAGGTTCCAAAACCTGAACACGTAAAAAAGACCATATGAAAGCAGTTAGCGGAGTAAATGCCTCTACGCCTGCAACCACATGAATCACCTGATGGCCTGCAACCCTGGATATGTGGTGGAATAATATTCTTCAGTCTCATGCCTGCAGCAGAATCCTGGAATTAATTCCAGATGAACCAAATGAATAACAAGCAGAATTCTATGTCTACACTGAAAGAAAATAATGAATAAGCTGGTCCCATGTCGGCCTAACTGCCCCATCATCAAGTGTGGGATGGCCTATCAACATGAACCGAGTATGTGACAAAACCTCTTGAACTAAGTTGGGAAACGGTTAACGTAAACCGAGCTGTTGGACAGTCGTCATCTTTTCATCGATAAGATGATATAGGGAAGAACCTTCTGCAAGAGCTTAAGTTGCATCTCCTGAAAGTATGACAGACCTAGGCACCAATTTCATTTGGAACACAACTCAATGGCAACAGAGTATTCTTGAATTCAGCTCCACGGAGGAGATATGTATATGTGGTGAATTTATTTCCTAATAGGGATTATAAGTATTTCCGCAACAAACTTCAGTGGACATTAAAACATGACTGAGTATTTATTGCTGTCCCGGATAATTATGGACATTAACAGCTCAGCACTGGAGAGGAATACCCATCCGCAATGCCTAAATGAACACTATAATTAATTAATTTAATTATTAGTATCAACTGTTTTCATGTGTGTGTTTTTCTTCTATGACATGGAAAAGGTAAAGAGTGTTTTACATGGTAATGGTGTACAACTAAAGGGTTATGTTATGGTATATATGTATAGTATTTTGACACCAACTCATTATTTTTAAAAATGAGAAAATTGTAAAAGGTGTCAGAAACAAATGTTTATATGTTGGGGTTCTATGTACAGTGGTCATTATTTGCCTTAATTATGAGGGAAAATGAAAGTAGGCCCAATTTGTGGTTGTTGTGTTGTTTGTAATAACCTTGTTTTTTTCTGGGGTCACTGGGTACTATATTGTAATAATGCAATGCATCCCATGCCTGTCTGAAAATGCATAGTGTTCATTACACATATATATATGTAACTGCAGATCTTGAGTTAATACCTGAACTGTTTGTCCAAAAGTGTTGTGTACATCAAGTAAAGGTGGTGTCCAAACAGTGGTTGTTTATATGTTGTGAGCAATCAATATTCTTCTAGCACTATAGTAAATTTAAGGGTGATAAAGTGGGAAGGGAAACCTACACACAGATGCCATTGTTTCAAGGAATGAACTCTTTTCTCCTGGGATTTGTGGTAAATATCCCTGATCACCCTGCATTCTAACCAGTGACCAGAGAATCAATAAAACCCCCTAGACAACTTAACATAATATTCTCATAAATTAAAATCCACATTCCACACTGACATTGTTCGATTCTGGCCACCCCAACAATAGTCTGCAGTCTGGCCACCGCCGCAACACTAGTCTGCAGAATATGATTGTCAACTCATGCATACAGCAGTATCATCCAGCAATGGGCCCTTTTCAGGGCCACTAGAAGAATGCCATAACGGAACGGACCCTTTTCAGGGTCACAAATTAGCACACAATAACATCCCCTAAGTGTGCACAAGAATATACAACCACTGAAATATTCAGGTCAACTCACACACATAACTAAACCATTTGCTGCACACCGACAACGTTATTCCGGTCAAGGTCATGCACACCGAGATACAGCGCGAATAAGGGGACTCCAGGATATGACGTGTGCCCTGGAATTCCCTTTGTTTGCGGTGAATTAAAATCCAATGATATAAGTATCTGGATACTTATCTGTTAATTCACCCCAAGCAAACGTCAGCAGTTATATTTAGGGTCACCAGCTATATTTAGCACTGACGGTGATCTCCAGTGCGTTTCAATTCCCCCCCCCCCCCCGCAGTGTTTCTTTGGCTTTGGCAACCGTTTCTGTGTGACTCTGTGTGTGTGTGTGTGTGTGTGTGTGTGTATGTGTGTGTGTGTGTGTGTGTTGTCATCATCATGAGTTTTCTGGGAACTGGCAGCAGCTGGTGCTGTCCACGACCAGCAGAGTAGCTTTACTTTTCTGCAGCATCATGGCTCATTTGACATTCTGCTAGACGCTGTTCTCATAATCATGTCATGGTGCTATCGCTGACTGATTGTCAGGACAGATGGAGATATGCCTACGACATTCACCATGTATGTCGGCAGGACATCCCGCTGAGACAAGGCCACATGGCTGCAAGGCCCTCGTGTCTCCCCTACAGACATATCATTCTTTTCATATACTGCTGGTCTTAAGAGTTGACAAGCATTTCCATTTTGCCAGTTACAGTTGGGGATGTCGACCCTACCACCGGTGCACATACTCAATGCATCGAGCGCATGTGGAGAACGGCCAATAAGAGAAAAGAGAAAAAAGAGGCAGAATGGCGCGCACACACACACGCACGCACGAATGCACGCACGCACACACACACACACACACACACAGAGGCATCTACTAGAGTCCTACATGTGCGAATTCATGTGGCTGCGTCGACAGACTAAATGCGCTGGTCTCGATGTATTTAACACCATTCTTGCGGACATTGTTCGATTCAGGCCACCACCGCAAGAATAGCGCACCACCGCCGCATAGAACATTGCACAACGATAGAATTGCGCACCGAGCTACGGCGCAACACAGGGAAACCCTGGATGTGACGTCATACACTAGGATTCCGTTTGTTTGGGGTGAATTCACAGAAAAGTACCAGTATCTGGGCAGGGTGTTCACAGAGGATGGAGGACTGGATAGATAAATAGAAATGAGAACACAGAAAGCAAACAACATCAAGATCAAATATAATCTATCCTAAGACATCCCTATATCACCATGCATACAAAAGATAAGCTTCGTGAACATTGTGAACATAAATACAACCAACGCTTTCCAATCTCATCTCATCTCATCTCAACTTCTATAATAATTAAACAACAAAGCACGTACAAAATTCAGTAGAAAGGGAGACAACATGGCTCCTAATCTTGCAGAAACATTGGCAGCTCCAAATCCTAGGCCCCTGTGAAGAAACAAAGTAACATTGTGGCATTTAATTTAGAGTAACATATTTCTCTCGTTTCATTAATAATCCACACAACTTTATGTTTATTGCTAATATTACTAGACTAGTTCACTATTATTACGCAGTTAATCTAGTGTTACCCGGCGGTCACCACGAATGAATTCATCAATTCGATGAAAGTTGTGTGGAGTCAATGCGGTTGACGAACGACGCTTTGCGTCAGCCTGTGAGAACTGGCCTACTTCAGCTTCGTCCCAATGACGTACCCAACATCAGACAGAGCTAACATCCACTGTTGAATCTCCAAAAACAGTACTCAAACGTTCGTGAATGCGAATCGAGTCTCGCCTTAAGCATTGATGAATTCTATGATATTACGTTACATTATCCAAACTTCTTTGGTGGCCATTTGTAAACCGTTACTGTTGCACAACATATGACTGAAACTGGTTGGTAGTGATACACGGTGCTCAAGGGTGTTTGAGAAACCCCGCTAAATTAATAATTGACACACCGATAAAGTATTTACATAGATTTTAAAAAAAAATAGGCAGCATTACTGATTGACCGTCCCTCGTACAATCAATCACCATTATCGTCATGTGCCAACCCGAAAGGCTTGAGCAGTCATGATTCACAATCTCACTTAATCAGCAGACCCAGATGAGTCCAGTGTTTTTGACTGATTATGACACGTCTCATCTATTTACAGTGTTACTGAAATATCGGTTAATGGACGGTGTTAAGTGTAGGATAAACTGGCATGTGATACCACGACAACTATAGTCTGTCCGGAAATTAATGCCTTCATTCACGATCAATTATTTTGAAAACTGTCTGTTGAATCATTATGAAATTTGTCCTGCCGTCTTATATTTGCCCGCCCCCCCCACCCCCCAAGGAATATGTCTTTGATAGGTCCAAAAGCAACTTAAATCATCTAAAGCGGCGACATTTCTTTGATGTATTGGGGAAAATGTGTAATATTAGTAAAGACAGAATTTACAGAGGCATGGGGTAAATAATGTGTATATTGACAGGAAAGTAGAAGGAATATATTTCTTACCTTATTTTTCATTTCTTTCTTGTTTCTTCAGCTGCTGGTTAATAATGTGTACACAAGTATTCATGCTACTAGGATGCATTTAGCTTTTTATATTGAGTTCGTGAAAGCTTCCAAATAGCTGTGCTTTAATGTGCGTATGGAGTGACCAGAAATGATACCGCAATTTAGTCATCATGTGTTAATTTTTAGGGATCTGTTCAGTTGTCTGTGTAGTTTGTTCACACGTACACATGGGTGACATACCCGCTTTGAGTCTTCGTGAAAGATTGACTACTCTGCTGTTTACTGTTCAGAGACGGAACATGATTACCTGTTTTGTACTATGAAAATAGTTGTCAGTGTCCCTGTGATTGGCTTTCTTTTTAACGACCAAGATGTTGGTCCTCTTTTCATTGAAGTTTATAGATTGATTCGTATGCACGTGTGTTGTCCCCTAAATTGACAACGTGTTTGCTATCACGTTTCCTGTTATGCCACAATATGTCAGTTTCCACCGCAATATTACTCTCCTGTTGGTATTCAGTGCGTTTAGTGTGTGTGTGTGTGTTTTTTTTTTTTTTTTTTCAATACCAGTTGTTTATTATCGCTGAGGGCTTGCGGAATTGAAAATTCATCACTGTGGAATACAAACTGTTGCCATTGATATTGTGCTGATTCTGTAATGTTTAGGGCCTGCAATTCTTCTGAATAATTGGAGCAAAATATCCCAGTAAGCGTGCACGTGGATTAAGGTCTGCGATCTGCTCAGACCTTAATCTGTGTCTGACGATTCCAGTAGGTTGATGACTGCTCTCGGTTGCATAAAATTCAATCCATCCTTTCTCCAATAGTCCTCTTCCTCTTTCAACACATGGTCCTCACATGTTTCCAGTAACTTTTATCAATATTTAATAGCGCGGACTGGATTAGTATCTTGACGTCAGACAATTCGAATATTGTATTGTCAGCTGCCACCTGTTCTTTAATTTTAGCCCACACAAGTTCTATAGGGTTAAAATGAGAATGGTATAGCGGAAGTCTCAAGCACCCATGATGATGCTCTTCTATCAACTTGTCGATTTGATATTTCTTACTTTTTGGCGTCTGTTTTACAATGGACAACAATTCTGTCTAGAAATACGTTTCTGGAAATGGTATGTTTTCCACTCGGAGCCATATCTTTATTGCTCCCTTTGTGTTCGATGCTGTAGGTATTTTGTCTTCTTGGGCAACAACATTTATATCATGCATTGTCCGTAATTGGACATGACGGTCTTTCTAGGGATAGAAGCACAGTATTCTCGAGCCAATCTCTAAATACATTACCATTCATCTTATTATGATAATCCCTATTGTCTGTATGCTTTGATACGAACACGAGCCCAGCATTATTTTGTAAGCCATTATGCGTATTACCAGCATGGGCTATGACCAAAAGCTATACTACTGGGCACATATCGCTTTATCTGTCCATCCACTGATTGCCATTCCTTATCACTTGTGTGGTGCGCATTGATCCACATTTCATCCAAATACACTATGCCATAATTTTCTTTGCGCATTTCCATTATTTCACGTAGCTATCGGCTTCTCGTGGCTCCTAAATGCGGTTGCTCGCAAAGAATATTTCTACCTCCCTTGTACTTTCTAAAAGTGAAGATAATGTCCTTATAATTTTTCACAAAGTTGTTTTGGATAGCTCTATGTTATTGTTCTTTCTCAACCAAATCCTAAGTTTTCTTACAGTCACTTTTTCTTTGGCATCCAGCATTTTTATAATGCTGGATAATCCTGGATATAAAATTCAACATTTCTGTAATTTTAGGATACTCAGTGGCGAAGTGGTCAAGCCTTTTGACTCGGGCTCCAAAGGTTGTGGGTTCGATTCCGGGCCGCATCCTTTGGTTCACGAGGTAAATTTTTCGGAGACTCCTGTGGGTCGTCGCTAGAGCTGCGGAGTTCGTGCTTTGTGCGATGCTTTCCGCGCTGCGGAAAGAGACCAAGCCATATGGGATAGAACTCGGTGCAATGAAGTCGACCCTGTCGACTTTTAAGCGACTATTTAAAGCATTTTTTATAATAGCTCGCCTTATGACATCCTTGTCAAAGCTGTCTACAATAACCTTTCTACCTACCGTTTGGTTATTGCGTGGTGGTTTAATTCCATATTCTTACACCCATCGACGAAATGACCGTTTACTCAAACCCAATGCGTGCACTGTTCTTTTTTTTTGAATTTGTAATAGTATAAAACAGTTTCCTGCGATCAGCTTCTAGACAAAAATATGTGTACAACTTCATAGCGATGCTTTGAAGTGTATAGACAATTTCGCATTCTATCCCATTGAAGAATATTCACACATTTAAATGTTAGCGATAAGTGGTAAGATGTAAAAAATAAAATAAGATAATAATCAGGTTTCATGAAATAACCCACATTTTGACGACACCTCTGAAAACTCCCAGTTTAAACAGCACGGGGTTCTTGGCATAAGGCCAATCCCGTGAAACACGTAGAATATTCAACATTGAACGCTGAATGTCTGGCTACGGTGTAATACATTTAAAATTTTGAACTTAATCTCTGACCCGTAAATTATATACCGCATATAAACAAACATTGAAATCTGCTGTACAATCTCCAGAATAAAAAAAATTTTCTTGGGTGGACATGATGATAAGGTTATATATCTCATAGCTATCCCTCAGTTGGCTACAGAGAAATGGATTTTTATATGGAGGCAAACAAATGTGAATGCACTATAGTCAAGGAATGCAAGTTGTTGGAAAGTGCGGCGTTCCGATGGCTACATGTCGAGGTTGTAGCTTACTCAACGAGCATGCTGAGAAGGGTCAAGGCAGACATGCTTCGCGCAGATTGGATTGCTTCAAAAAATAAAAAGATGGGGAGATCAGTTTTCCATCCAAGGCATGCTGGTGTGTTGGGAAAGGAGCAGGTGGACAGATGAGCTGTGTCTGCGCCGCTGGGTGGGGTATTGCTACCCGGTCAGGCAGATATCTTCAGAACCTTTGGAATCGTATGTATAATGTCCCCGGGAAGGTTAACGCGGTCGACAAATGCCCGCAGAGGTCGGATGTGTTGGCCTAACGGCGCAAGAACGCAGCTCTCCTGTAAACAGGCATAACACAATAACGTCCGAAAAAACTCTCCGGATGAACGCAGAAGAAGAAGAAGAAGAAGAAGAAGAAGAAGAAGAAGAAGAAGAAGAAGAAGAAGAAGAAGAAGAAGAAGAAGAAGAAGAAGAAGAAGAAGAAGAAGAAGAAGAAGAAGAAGAAGAAGAAGAATGTATAGTGTGGAAGAACAGATATATCACCACGTCCTTGACAGACTGGTGGTGCAGGGAGTGAGTAGAGTATCTAGGCCGACACTCAGTGCTCTAAAGAAGGGCTAGACGGACATATAATCAGATTGCTACAGGCACAATTAGTATTGGGATTCTTCGTTGGTTGTTGACAATGAGGATAGAACGCCTATGGGATGTCTTTAGTGTTGTGATATCGGATCTTGACTAAATTCTAGACTACTTCTGTATTTCTCCACATCAAGAAAGCCTCCTCTTTGTCCTGGTCAGTTGTCATCGGTCGGTTGTTATCATCAAAAACGGTACGATGTGTACCAGGCATCGCTTGTCTCTTCATCTGCCGGTGCAGCCTCCAGAATTGACCCAATGGCATATCCCCATCGACTTCATTGATAAACCGTTCAGATCAGAAAGATAGAGCTATTAAGGATATGGTAAGAGAAGCCCTGTCACCGGTCACTAGGAAGGAAGACTGTGAGATTAAGGTGGAGGATATTAGACGGGTACTGAAGTGGGCTAAAGAAGTAGTGCCAGGCCCGGATGGGGTGAGGTACACCCATATGAGTAACATGAATGATGGGGACTTAGTGGAGATGGCTCTTTATTTCAACCTAATCATCAATATGGTGGAAATAACCCCACGATTAGCTGCATAGCTACCTGGTCCCTCTCCAAAATCCAGGTAAGGATCACTCCAGACTTAATGGATACCGAATCATAACCCTGAAAAACACGTATGGCAAAGTCCTCGAAAAGATAGTAGCATGCAGGCTCCAGCGACATTTGGAAAGTCGTAATCTGCCTTCCAATGGGTTCGGGAGTCTGGGAAGGACACCTGGGCCAATGCTGCAACTTTTGCATTTGATGTCTACGAGGCCTTCCAGGATAAACAAGAGAAAGTGGTGGTAGCTTTTGACCCGGGGGGTGCGTATAACAGGGTCAGGTATGATCGGTTAATGTGTACACTGTTGGACATGGAGCAGCAAAATCGCAGCTATTGAGAACCCAGGTGTGGGTAGAATCTTGACATTTGCAGATGATGTGCTGGTGTACAGACAGGGCAGAGACAGGGCTAGTTTGCGAAAGACTTACAGGTGGCAGTAAATTGGGTGGCGGAGTGATGCTGGGACTCAGGGGTCGTTATAAACCCAGGCAAGGCATCGGTTGTGTGGTACTCCCTGGATAACCAGATCTTCAAGGCAGATGTCCCAGGTATTATGTTGAATGGGTGTCCTCTTAGTCGAGAGAGTAAACTGACGTATTTGGGTATCACCTTTGACAGGTGTCTTGTCTTTTAATGATCATGTAGAGGCTTTGGTGGTGAAGGCTGGTAGGGTACATAATGCATTAAGGGCGATGGCAGCAACCGGGGTAGATAAGAGGATGCTTTACAGGCTCTTTCAGCAGTTAATAATTTCTGTCATTGAGTATGGTTTGAGGCTGCTGACAGTATCAAAGAGCCAGCTTGAAAGGTTGGAGTGCAAACAGAATGCTGCCATGCGGGTAATCCTGGGGTGCACAAAGGACACACCAATTATATGCATGAGGCATATTCTGACGCTACCATCAATGGCGGATAGGCATAGGGTCCTTCAGGCCAAATGGTACCTGAGAGTTGCCACAGACAGGGATCACCCACTGCATGCAGCAATGGATATGGTCAAGGGTCATAGACTAAGACGAGGCGGGTCCTGGATGGCACAGGCAGAACTTTCTATATGTCAGGTGTGTGATCTAGAGACCATCAATCGTGTAAAACAGTCCGTCAAAGTTCCGGAAGACATGACAGACTGGCACTATGTAACAGTAATGCTGGGTCGTGAGTGTAGAGAATGGGCAGCTGGCCGCACTGAGTTTGAAGTGCAACAACTGATCCGAGTAACACGCATCAAGGTGGCGTAATCATCTACACCGATGGGTCAGTGGTGAGAAACAGACGTAGTGGTTGGGGTATTATTGCAAAGGGTAATGGACAAGTCTTGAAAAAGGAGAGTCTGGGATATGAGACTACGACCTCCGGCATGAGAATGGTGGTGGAAGCAGTAACAGCGGCATTCCTTTGGTTAGAGAAGACTACTGCAACACACACTGTATTTATTACCGGTTCAAAGAGTTTGCTTAGTAACTTGGAGAAAGGAAGGTTTCGTGTGGAAAGGCTCTCGTCGCTTCAGAGGTCAAAGATTGTGAGAATTGCATGGATATTTTGCCCTGGCATGCTGGGGTGCGGGAGAATGAACACGCTGATAGGCTGGCAGGGAATGTACCTCTTTGTGGTAGATTGCCTATGGACAAGGGGTAGGTGGTCGTGCGCTTGTGGGACCAGGTGGAGAAGGCGGGGAAACAGATTGAGAACACGTACGTGGAAAGAATGCGATTGCGGGGGATCGGCAGGGGTTCTGGAAGAATCTCAAAACTGAGAGGGAAGACCAGGAGAACTTGAAATCAGACTGCGGTGGTAACGATTAGTAGTGTGACTCTTCGCTGGCTGTTGAACTAATATTAATGAGAACTATAATGAAAAGAATCAGAAATAGAAAAAAAGCCATAAATCAGAAATGAGGAATGTAAAGTTTCGGAAGGCAAAGCCATCAACAACACCATATACATTAACCAACAGAATGACTGAAATTAACAGTGCTCTACATTTGTGCTTTTTTTTTTTCCTGTACTTAGGCATTCGATAAATGTTAAACACAAAGAAATGATTAGGATGTTGGAAATTGTAAACATTGATGGTAAAGATCTAAGAATAATAAAGAACATGTATTGGTAACAAAGTGCAGCCCTAAGAATTGACAACCAATAAAGAAATATCAACACATCTAACAAGGATTTAGTCAGATGTATTGTCACCTGATCTATTAAATTTGTACAGGGAAATGATAGTGAGAAGGAGAATGCCGGAGTATATCGTCACAATGGGAGAGGTGGAGAGAAAGAGAAACAGTGGGAGACCAAGAGAGAAGACATTGGATTGTTTGACATCATAGCATAAAGGAACATGCGTGTCAGAAATTATTGGCATCACACGAGACATAGAGCTGTGGAAAGACATGATCACGGCATGGACAATAAGAAGAAGAACAAAACATTTGGGCAACTACTGGCAGTATAGTTAAATATGCCTGGTGGTGATAAACTGTACAGAACGTCTTGCCTGATAACTGTGGGGTAGGTCTCATTTGTGACGATAAAGAGTGTTGACCAGGCACACGCTACAAATCCTCGACTGAGCACATTTAAGACAATCTCTGCTATGACCTTCTTGTCCCAGGCTGACACTGTGTTTGAAATCAATGTATGGAAATAAAGAACAAATATCAGCTTTGCAGAAAGTACGACCTGCATTAATATACTTATAATGAGTATACCAATGTTACGTTACGGGAACATGTAAACTTGATATATTAGAACTGGTAGTAATACACATATAATGTCAAAGTTACATTTCATAAACTCATAAACATTATATTAGAATAGACCAGGTTACCAGACTGGTGAGCACAATTATGATACTGGAAACATATCTCTCTGAATTATGTAAATCTGTATTTACTATTTAATTAATTAATTTATTTATCGGGTGGCGGGATAGGGGTATTCCCTATCAAAGGAGAGGTAAGGTGCCTCCTTCCCTCCGCTAGCCTACGGGACACCCTTGGGCAAGGTGGAGTACCCGTTTAGCCCCCCGATCAGGGTTACGTGAAACCATGTGTGCAGGTGGTGGATGAGTTGAAGAGCTGTGTATATACTGAGAACAGTAATTGATCGTTCTATAGAAGTAAACAAAGATCTATATCTTTGCTTTATTGACTACACAAAGGCTTTCGATAAAGTGAGACATGTCGACATGATAAAGATGCTTGAAGATCTACAAATTGATGGAAAAGACCTTAGACTAGTAAAAAACATGTATTGGAAACAACAATCTGCCATCAGAATTGATAACGATGTAGGTCAATATCAACATATTAAAAGAGGTGTGAGACAGGGATGTGTAATGTCTCCAGATCTTTTTTCCCTGTACAGTGAAAATATATTTAGAAATATAGAAGATATGGAAGGAATCACCATTGGGGGACGATACATCAATAACATTAGATATGCAGATGATGCAGTCTTGATTGCAGACAATGAACAGGACCTGCAAAATTTAGTAGATGCGGTTGTTGCACACAGTGAATAACTAGGGTTAGAACTGAATATTAAGAAGGCACAGATTATGGTCGTCACTGGGAAGAAGGAAATACCACAATGTGATATACGAGTAGATGGTCATATTCTTAAACAAGTGAATTCGATACTGATATCTCAGCACAGTCATAACATCTGATGGGAGATGCCTTGAAGAGATTAGAACAAGAATTGCCATTGCGAAGGTAGCCTTTTGCGAGATGAAAAACATACTGACCAACAAAAAGATATCAATTGGAACGAGAAAAAGAGTGTTGAGATGCTTCATGGAACCTATACTTTTGTATGGATGTGAAGCGTGGACAATAAGCAGTCAAGCTGAACAACAGCTAATGGCTGTAGAAATGTGGTTTCCGAGGAAAATGCAAAGAATACCATGGATAGATAGAAAAACAAACGAACAAGTCCTTCAAGAAATAAATGAAGATCGTAAACTGATTAGAGTCATTAGACATAGACAGTCAAACATTTTTAGGCATGTTATGAAAAAAAAATGAATTGGAGAACTTGGTGACAACTGGCAAGATTGAAGGGAAGAGACCGAGGGAAGACCTAGAAGCAAATACCTAGATGGTTTAGCCACGTGGCATGGTCGAGACAGGAACACAGAGCTGATCCACGACTCTGGTGGTCGAGTGAGATGGCAGAACATGACTGCCCACGCTTACCGGCAAGGCACATGATGAATGGATGTATTTACTGCAATCCCGACGAAATCAGGAGCCTTGAAGTGAAATCAACAATTTAGCATAATGAGTTACATCACAATGATTTTTCTAAGAATTATCATGCAAATAGTTAGGAAAAAAATACAACCCAAAATAGGGCAAGAACAATGTGGGTTTGCAGAAGGCAAGGGTACAGTAAATAATGTGTAGTTGCTGAGAACATTAATGGAGCAGCCTTCGATAGAAGTAAGCAAAGATCAATAACTGTGCTTAATTGACGACACGCAGGCTTTCTAAATGATAAAGATGACATGCAGATACTTGCAGATCTATACAAACTGATTGGGCAGACTTTAGACTTGTTAAAAACTGTATTGGACACAAGCTACAATTACAACTGATAATGATGTTAAGTCAGCATCAGCCTATTAAGAAAAAAAAAGGTTTAAAAGAAAAGAATATCGACTTCATTGCACCTGATTTTAACCCACATGGCTCGGTTTCTTTCCGCAGTGTGGTCTGCCGACAGCGTCGCACAAAGCAAGACCTCCGTAGCTCCAGCGACGACCCCCAGGAGTCTACGAGAAAACTGCACTCGTGAACCGAACGACGTAGCCCGGAATCGAACCCACAACCTTTCAGAGCACGAGGCAGACGGCGTAACCATATCGCCACGGAGACTCCCAAGCCTATTAAGAGAGGTGTGCAACAGGGATGCGTCATCTGTTAAAATATCATCCTTACACTCCAGCCAAGTTCATAGGTACCAAGTCCTCCACCCCCCCCCCCCCCCAACCATCCGGCGGCTAATAGTTCCAGCTCTGTGTTGGTAGAGTAGGGCCTCGTTCTCCCGATGTGCCTCTCATGTCTGACCATGCCAATTCTTTGTCCTGAGTCTTACATTCTGTACAACGAGGTGGATTCAATGGCGTCAAAGTTCTCAGCTCTCGACATCTCTCTATGGACATTAATAACATCGGCATGATCCGTGGACTGGTCATCAGCAGGGATGCAGAGCCAGCAAGTTAATCAGCTCGTTCATTTCCCTCAATTCTCACATGTCCCGAAACATAGATGCAGGTGACTCTACAGACAACAGACTCAGCAACGCTTCAATCCACTGTCTACGTACAGAACGCGTCTCGACTTTACGGATTCTGCTAATTGAATAATGTAGTAGACAAACGTAGGTATAGTTCTGTGAATCTGCCAATGAATCTAAGACACCGAGCCAGCAACAGATCATTGGCAGAGTTGGGGGCTCGTCCGGGGTAACTCTGCCAATTACCTGTTGCTGGCTCGGTGTCTTAGATTCATTAACAGATTCAACAGGAACATCAACTCACGATGAATACAAGCAAATACTGACGTCCTTGGTACTCTTCGTTTATTGTGGACAAATGTGACAGCAAACATAAATCACATGGTCCAGTATATGTGGGAGGGCGTGTGATGAATCTTAGTAAATGCATATTCACTTCTGCTGTATAAAGTTTATAAATTAGAAGAGTCGACGCAATCGTTTCAATATAGCAAATATTCAAACGCATTCGAAGATGTCATTCTTATTGGACTAATGTCAACTTACAGCCTGATCTTGCCGACTGGTGTGCGGTGTCGCTGGGCTGCCATTAATTCTGTGAAATGCGACAAACCTTCGTACTGGGCGTTCGCTTAGCCGTACTAGCTTGATAACACATCTCTGACTCTTGGTGGAGAATCAGTACATAAATTACTTTGACAATTTTTCACAGCTACAAACAACTTTGACGTCTTGACTTGTCGTTTCGTTCTCGTGATCTCACCTGTTCTGATCACGTGATACATAGTCTTTCTGAGTAGTTTCCCTTCTCTCTCGTGATTCATCATCACTATCTCTTAAAAGTCTAGGCTTCACTCGTTTTTCTAGTGCTTGCCAGTTAACTGTCGTTAACTTCAATCACACTCACTCTTTCTTCACTGCTCCTGTACTGTACACATTCTATTAATACGCAGGACGTACTGTAGACCCTGCGTTGCTACATGGCAGTCACTTCTGCCTTCGCTGGGTTGACCATTGCCCCAGCTTCAACATACCACGTGTATATGCGATTTAGTTCTGTTTGTAGATCCACAGCAACCCGATCTCTATCCTTACCCTGACGATACACTAACACATCGTCGGCATACGACAATGTCTTCCCCAGTCCTTTGATCTGCCCACAGGTAATTCTCACGGTGTAAGCGTTGAACAGCACCGGAGATAATGGTGATCCCTGCGGCAGGCCAGGATATGTAGCACTCTGATTTCTTTATCTATTTTTCGAATATATTTAATTACGTCTTATGTTCTTAACTTCTTGTCTCTCTCCCCCTCTCTTAAATCTTGCTGTTTAATGTTCACAAAGTGGGACGAGGACACTGATGATACTGGTTCCAATAATGTAGGTGTTTACGGTCTAGGAAACCTGGGGATGAATTCGTCGCATTAAAACATTTAAAACGCCGAATATCTGGCCCTAATAGACAATTATTATTGTCATTACATACGAAAATATTTGTTGTGCTTAGTTAATAACATTTACACTGCTCTTGGAGCTAGCACAAATTCATCATGAATACAACTGTTAATACATTTATTTAAAAAAACAAACAGTATGAAGAGACATATAAAGTGTGCAAAGATGACGGACATTCAGTATTTAATACTATCAAGACTCACACGTTAGTTTGACGGCCAGTGATGCAAATCCACAGACGCTGGCTAGGATTAGAAATAGTATTGCTGTCATTTTACAGCCCAGTCTATGGAGGAAATGCGTAAGTGGGTTTAATTCACTGTGGCCTTGCATAGATTTGACATAAACTTAGATTAATTTCATGTGACTCTAGTCACGGCGTATTGTTAAAAATATTGTCGTAAATGCAATTATATGTTAATACGTATCATACACTTGGGCAGATCAGAAGGAAAAGATGATGAAATAATCCTTCTTCTCTAATATCTTCTCTACTCCTGGTATTGTTTCCAGTGTTAGACCCAATCTTTGGTGAGAACTGGTGAGAATACACAATGCTGCCATGTGGTTAATCCTGGGGTGCACAAAGGACACACCAATTATATGCATGAGGCTTATCCTGGCGCTACCAACATTGACGGATAGGCATAGGGTCCTTCAGGCCAAATGTTACCTGAGAGTTGCCGCAGACGGGATCACCCGCTGCATGCAGCAATGGATATGGTTAAGGGTCATAGACTAAGACGAGGCAGGTCCTGGATGGCACAGGCAGAACTTTCTATACGTCAGGTGTGTGATCTAGAGACCATCAATTGGGAAAGAGAGTGGGTTGAAGTTCGGGAAGACATGACGAACTGGCACAATGTAATAATAACACTGGGTCGTGAGTGTAGAGAATGGGCAGCGGGCTGCACTAAGTTTGAAGTGTAACAGCTGATCCAGAGCAACACACATCAAGGTGACATAGTTATCAACACTGATGGGTCAGTTGTGAGAAACAGACGTAGTGGCTGGGGCTTTATTGCAAAGGCTAATGGACGAGTCTTGAAAAAGGAGTGTCTGGCATATGAGACTACATCCTCCAGTATGAGAATGGAGGTGGAGACAGTAACAGCGGCATTCCGGTGGCTAGAGGAGACCACTGCAACACGCGTTGTATTCATTACGGATTCAAAGAGTATGCTTAGCAAGGTGGAGAAAGGAATGTTTCCTGTGGAATGGCTCTCGTCGCGGGTGTACGGGGGAATGAACAGGCTGATAGGCTAGTAGGGAATGCACCTCTTGGTGGAATTTTGCCTATGGACAAGGGGGAGGTGGTCGTGCGCTTGTGGCACCAGGTGGAGAAGGCGGAGGAACAGACTGAGAACCCATATTTGGAAAGAATGAGATTGCAAGGGGATTGCAAAAAGATAGATTTTAGACACCAAAGGTATTAGTAACAAACACACCAATATCGCGTAGTGGAAACACGTCACTGGAAAGAGTCATTCGACAAAGCAGCCGATGTAATTTGACGTGAGCACGGAACATCGACACGGACACTTTTTTTGGTTCGCATATCCTTTACAGGACATCGCTGCCAACATCAGCATCTTTCAGCTGATCGTTGATTTCTTTGCTAGATTACGCTCAGTAGTTTGCCATTGCTTTCTGGCCAAACCCAGCTTGGCCTTTGTTATCACATGGTCTATGTGCTCATTATAAGCAAGGCTTTGATCAAACTGTATCCCCAAGTAATTCATTGCCTGCGTTCTTTCCACCGTCTCTGAACACAGCTTTACAGTTGGTGTTGGAGTGTTGAAAATATGATTATTCAACGAGAACCAAGCCATTGTTGCCTTTGTTGGGTTAAACATTGCCCCTTCTGCATCACACCAAGCGATTGAGTTCAGTTTGTAGTTCCACAGCAACCTGATCGCTATCATTATCCTGACGATACACTAAAACATCATCTGCATATGACAATGTCCTACCAGGTCCAGTGTCCTGCTCACTAGTGATTCTCACTGTGTAGGCGTTAAACATTACCGGAGATAATGGTGATCCCTGTCGTAGGCCAGGATATATTGTTGTTGGTTCCGAGGTCCAAATGCCACATCTAATAACTATTTTCCGTTGGAAGATAACTGCAGCGATCCAACTAAGGATGAATGGACTTATTTTGAGTTCAAGAAGTTAAAGCATTAAAACATCCAATGGTACTCGGTTGTACGCGTCCTCAAGATCGATCGTTGCAGCAAAGGTTTCAATGCCTGAGTGGAAACCTTCATAGACATCATGGGCAAAAACTGCTGCATTCGCCAGGTTTCTCTTTTTGGAAGGTACCCATCCAGGGTGGGTGGGAAAACACCTTGCCTCTTTAGCTGGCTTGATATTTTCCTGGAAATTAACTTCTCCAGCAGCTTGCCTATTGTATTCTGCATGGTTATTACTCGATATCCCTGAATTTTTGTGTGGTCTTTGCCAAGCTTCGGCAAGGGAATCAGATAGCTGTGTAACCACTCCTCCTTGATGCTAGCACTCCCTATACTGTTGTTGCACATGTCAGCTAGTGTCTCTAGCTCGTTGTCGGTACACCTATTGATGTCGTTGTATCTTATGCCATCAGGCCCGGGGCGCTCTTTTTTTATCGTCGTAGCACAGCCTTGATTTCTTTCACTGTCACTGTGTCTTCATCCGAAGTGTTCTGGGCCTTGCACCTGTCTGAGGTGATCTCCTTGGCAAGATTTCGGCCTCCAATGTCTGTCTGGTTGCTCTGCTCTAGATAGAGTTCAAAGAGAGCTTTGCCCTTGTCCTCGTCAGTCCTCTGCCAGATGAGGTAAGCACCTTGGAAGTCAGAAATGCTCTTATTCTTGACTACCCCACTCATGCTTTTATGTAGTCGCCAGAACGATTTCAGTGACTTGTCTGTGCTTATTCTTTGACACATCTCTGCTCATTTTCACTTTTAACCACCTTGACCCGTTTTTTTTTTTTTAATAGCTTACGTTTGTGTGTATCTCTCTTTCTAAGTGCATGCAGGGACTAGGATGACCAGCTCTGTTCTTCTTGGCATTTTATCATCTCCTTACAGCACTACGCTTATCCACCCAAGCCTTCTCCACCTCGAAATGCCACAAAGGTGGCTGCTCCAAGGTGACTTTACAATACAAACTTCCTACCATCTCTATGCTACCAATGCCAAATCTAGACAATGACAGAAAAAGAGAAAAGAAAAATGACAACAGAAATGAGATTCCTGAGAAGAATACTCAACGTATCAAGAAGAGATAAGATCAGAAATGAAGAAATCAGGACTGAAGTAGCAGAACTAGATTTTATTAGAAAGCAGCAAGTCAAATGGTTTGGCCATGCAAGTAGGTTACCAGTCAACGGCATAACACAACAATCAATGGTGTACAGACCAGATGGAAACAGAGGAAGAGGCCGATCACATAAACGCTGGACGGAGGGAATAGCAGAGTCCATGGGAATATCGATATATGAAGCTCATAATCGGGTACTATCACGATGTTTATACTTCACCTCGACACCGCAAGGTACAAGAGGAACATCATGAGATGAAATGAGATGAGAATGTCAGAGATGATATAACCAAGGAGCAATATGATGCCCTAAATATCGGTGGTAATGAAATACCAGAGATTCGATATGCTGATGTATTACTGTCCACATAACAGAATGGTATAGAAAAACTAATAACCTCAACCGAAAAGATTAATAAACATCACAACTTATATCCTAACATAGCAAAAACAAAGATAATGCATATAGATAAAACTAACATGGATACAGGAATATATGTTAATGAGGCAAAATTGGAGGTGGTAGAAAATTCAAATATCTTGGGTCATTAATTACCAACAATAGTGACACGATGAAAGAAATTTAAAGACGAATACCTATTGCTCTTCAAAAACTACAACAACTGAATAAATTGTGGCGTGGAACAGACAGACCTACACAAATTAAATTTTCAATAGCATGCATCTTTCCCATTGCAATATTCGCCTGTGAGACACTCACTAAATGAGCTGAACAGCGCATAAATGACTTAGAATATAAATGTTATAGACAGGTTCTAAGAATATCTTGGATACAGAAAAGAGCAAATGCATCTATACAAAAAGAGCTGAATATTGAAGACAGCAGGCTACTAAAGACGATAAAACAAAGAAAATTTGAATTTTGTGGTCACTTGTAATGTCATGAAAGTTTGGAGAGAACAATAATGGAGGGGTATATGCCCAGGAAGAGAGGAAGAGGAAGGACAAAGAGAAGATGGGTGCTGGATGTGACAGATTATCTGCAGATAGGTGTATAGATGCGGGACATTTTGCTTATGATCAAGAAGTTTTCCAGAAGGTTGTTTTGGGAGCGAGGTTCTGCAAAGGATATGCTACTGGATGAATGAATGAATGTATGAATGAATGAATGAATGAATGAATGAATGAATGAATGAATGAATGAATGAATGAATGAATGAATAAAATAAAAACAAGACAAAAGAATTGTATTAAAATGTAAGAAGTCTTACGAACAAGAAAAATCATACACAGAAATGGCTGTATCAGAAGTAAAGATAATTCCAAATTGCTGTTATGTAGCTAGGAGTGCAGAGTTGGGGTGAGCGCCCAAACTTGCAAAATACCCCCATGGCTTGTGCGTTCATCACCCCTGGCAGCAAACGTCCAACTCCTGGCCTTCACGTTGCAGAACTGTTTTAACTACAAGGAGAAGGGGCAGCGGCGAGACTCTAGCACCCTAAAGATAACCAGAGTGCTTTAGATTTGTATGCACGTACGTACATGCGCAGACACATGTGTGTGTGTGTGTGTGTGTGTGCGTGCGTGCGTGTGCGTGTGTGTGTGTGTGTGTGTGTGTGTGTGTGTGTGTGCATACACATTTAAACAGTCTGCTCTAGTAAAGGAAAGGTTCTGAAGGCAACCAGCCAGGGGGCACACCACAGAAATCAGAATGCCACGCAATTACGCCATAAAATATGTCGATTACTGCAAATCTTTATGGTGCTTGTCCCGCTATGGACCCCCAGGCAGGTGCAGTACATGGCCCTATACCTTGAAAGGGCCTAGCTAAAACGACTGGAGGTCCTTCTCAGATGTCCTGTGGAGTCAGGGGACCTGAGAATAGAGCGTCTGGCCATATCTAAAGGAAGTCGACAACAAGAAAATAGAACTAGACATCTTGAATCGAGAACAAATAAGTGCATGTTGCTTAAAAGAAACTCACCTCAATGAAAGCATAGCCTTCAAAATCAGAGGCTACCAGTGTTACCGATCTGACTGAAAGGACAGGCGAATGGGACCTAACTATTGTTTTTTGTTTTTTTTTAAATAACATCATTGCTTCCAAAATTGAAGTTTACATGGAAAGGGGCGAGTATGGCACATGCAAACTTAAAACAGACAAAACAGAGCTACATCTAACCAATTACTACTGTCTAAATGACCGCCCACAGGCACTGAACACGCTACCATTAAAAGAAGAAATAAAATTATTGTGTGTGGCTATTTCAACAGCCACTCGAATAGCTGAGGCTATGATCACATGGACCAGAGAGAAGAGATACTGGAAGACTGGCAGGATGAGAATCGATTCATCTTGACTAACAAGCCGTCCGACCCCCATACCTTCTACTCGAGATCATGGCACACTTCAAACACACCTGACATGGCTTTTCATTCACCAGACCTGGAGTGGAACGTCACATGAACTGTTGGGAAACAACGTGGTGGCAGTGACCATTGGCCAGTCTTTCTAATTGTAGAAAATAAGCTTGTAAAAGAAAAAAAAAAAGCAGCACCCTCTCGAAGTGGAACTACAAGAAAGCAGACTGGGCAATGTACAAACATCGCACTAGTATACTGGTTAGAAATCTGAACACAGATAAAAACATAAAGTAGTTGAGAGTTCGGGAAATGCATACTACACGCAGCACGAGAAACAGTAACAAGAGGTGCTCGTAAACAATACAAACCATACTGGAGTATTGAACTAGAACAGTTGCATAATGATGTGGAAGTGTTTAGAAGCAAGCAGAAACCAAATCCAGCCAAGAGCACCACAAAACATTCCAGCATGCAATAGCCATATTTCAAAGGGCTAAGCTGCAGATTAGACGGAAAAGCTGGCAGGTAAGGAGTCCGTAAGGGCTGTGTGCTGTCACCATATTTGTTTAACCTGTACGCTGAAAATATAATGAGAAATGTCAGAGATGATATAACCAGGGAGCAATATGATGCCCTAAATATCGGTGGTCATTAAATACCAGAGATTCGATATGCTGATGATACAGTATTACTATCCATATCACAGACTGGTATAGAAAACGTTATAACCTCAACCTAAGGAAATAGTGAAAATCACAACTTATATCTTAACATAGTAAAGACCAAGATTATTCATACACATAAAACTACTACAGAGAAATAAATATATGTTAATGAGGACAGATTGGAGGTGGTGGAATATTTCGAATATCTTGGGTCATTGATTACCAACAATGGTGACACAATGAAAGAAATTAAACGACGACTATCAATTGCTCTTCAAAGACTAAAACAACTGAATAAATTATGAAGTGGAACAGATAGAACTACACAAATTAGATTTTTAAGAGCATGCACCTTTCCCATTGCAACATACGCCTGTGAGACCTGGGCACTTACTAAACAAGCTGAAAAGCGCATAATTGCTTTTGAATATAAATGTTATAGACGGGTTCTAAGAATATCTTGGGTAAAGAAAAAAACAAATGCATCCATACTTTAAGAGCTGAATATTGAAGAGGGTTGGCTATTAAAGACGATAAAACAAATAAAATTGATATATTTTGGTCACTTGAAACGTCATGAAAGTTTAGAGAGAACAATAATGGAGGGGTATATGCCTGGGAAGAGAGGGAGAGGAAGGCCAAAGAGAAGATGGGTGCAGGATGTGGCGGATGATCTCCAGATGGGTGTATCGGACGCGAGACATCTTGCCTGTGGTCGAGAAGTTTTCCGGAAGTTTGTTATGGGAGCGAGGTTCTGCAAAGGACATGTTACTGAATGAATGAATGAATGAATGAATGAATGAATGAATGAATGAATGAATGAATGAATTCGGTATATGATATATTACTCTGAAGTACACACCTGTCAAGATACAGCGACATATGCCAGGCAATAAATTGTTCAACAAATTGTTTGTGCCTTCTGTGTTGACATTGATTATTTAGTTCGACTTTTTCACTGCCTTACATTTTCCTACTGTTTCTCTGTGCATTCTGTTTTTTTTAAATTAATCTTTATTTTGTTTACTGTTTCTTTATTTGTCTGTTCTTTGTATCATTTCTTCTGTCATTCATTTCTTCTTTGCAGTCTTCTTTATTTCTGGGGTTTATTACCCTCATGTCTGTTGTATTGACTCCTATAACATTTGCCATTTTTCATTTATACTGACTTTGTTTTTCTTTTCTATAATTTTAGTCTTTTCTGTACAGTAATGGTGTAGTTTCTCCTCATTTCCTAATTTGATTCGAGTATTACCAAATCTAGCTTGATATTTCTTGGAGCCATCTTTACGTTCTTCACTTTTACTCTTAGGTGCTCATTACTTGTAAACATAGTAATCAACACGTAATCTATAGATGTGGTGTAAAGCTTCTTTCCTTTATCGATTATTTTTTTCTGAAATATGTGAATTTGAATTACTAGGAAATCAGAAGAACACTGTAGGACTGTCTGGAAAAAAAAATAACTGTCATCTACTGCCTATAGTACCTTGCGGTGGGGGATGGTTGGGGTGGGGTGACGGTTGAGCCTGCGGAATTAAGGCCACCTGGCTAGTGCAGTGGCCGTTAACTGTGCAGGTTAGGGTATTCTTTTTCCCACAGACATAACATTATCCATATCTTACATAGGACTCAAAACCGGGTCTCCCGAAGAAGAACCACGCATTCTAGCCACTCGGCCAGCAGCTGATTGCTCAGTAGTCTCTAGAACCACTTTACATAAATAACAGAAGTGCTAGTTCCCAGTATATAAACGCACATTTTCCTTTAACATATGTATCTAGAACCACTTCACTTAAATGCTAGAAGCGCTAGTTTCCTATATATATATATATATATATATATATATATATATATATATATATATATATATATATATATATATATATTCGCATATCCTTTACAGGACATCGCTGTCAACATCAGCATCTTTCAGGTGATTGTTGATTTCTTGGAAAGATTACGCTCAGTAGTTTGCCATTGCTTTCTGAGCGACCGGCTCAAATACCCCTAAGTTACCGACTCGGAGAGAACCGCTAAAAATTCTCGCGCAACGTCACGTTACTTACGAGAGTATACGAGATTACGGAGAAAGTCTGTAACCTCTAGACCAGAGAGACCGGCCCCTGTATATATAAGCACTCATTTTCCATTAACATGTGTCTCTAGAACTACTTTACATAAACACTAGTTGAGCTTGTTCCCAGCATATAAACACTCATTTTCCTTTAACATGTGTCTCTAGAACCACTTTACATAAATACTTGATGCGCTAGTTCCCAGTATATACAGTATAAGCACTTATTTTCCTTTAACGTATGTCTCTAGAATCACACATAACGGTAAAAAAAAAATCAAGCTGCCATAAAGACTGATAATGACGTAGGTCAATATAAGCCTATTAAGGGAGGTGTGAGACAGGGATATGTAATGTCTCCAGATCTGTTTTCCCTGTATAGTTAGAAATGTTGACGATATTAAAGGAATCACCATTGGGGGGCATAACATCAAAAACATTAGATATGTGAATAATACAATATTAATTTCAAACAATGAGCAGAATCTGCAACATTTAGTAGATACGATTGTTGCACACATTGAACAACTTGGGGTAGAATTAAATTGTAGGAAGACCCAGATTATGATCGTCACTAAAAAGAAGGAAATACCACAATGTAATATACAAGTAAATGGGAATATTCTTAAACAAGTGAATCGGTACAATTACCTCGGAACAATCATAACATCTGTTGGGAGATACCTTGAAGAGAACTTGGTGACAACTGGCAAGATCGAGGGGAAGAGAACAATTGGGGGAGGGCAGAGAAGTAAATACCTGGATGGCTTGACCTCATTGTATGGTCGAGACAAGAACATTGAGCTGATCCACGATTCTGGTAATAGAGTAAGACGGCAAAATATGGCCGCCCACGCTTACCGGCATGGCACATGATGATGATGAGAACCACTTTACATAAATGCTAGAAGAGCTAGTTGCCGGTACACACACACACACACACACACACACACACCCATATATATATATATAATATAGCTGACCCGGTCCGCTAGCGGGGATCTGTCTGTCTGTCTGTCTGTCTGTCTGTCTGTCTGTCTGTCCGGAAACTGCAGACGTTTAAATTCGAATGGCATATCTGTTGGGATCATTGGGATGCGAGGCAACAGTACATCTTCTCCTTTAAATTTCACACTTAAAATTGTAGCTTCGATGATATTGTTCAGAGTTAGAAAACTTTCACGTATCTAAAATAGATCCATTATATTTTTTAGTTTAAAACTTTGAAGATGCCTTAAAGTTTTTATCACTTTGTTTATACCAGATACGACTGTGATTCACAGAGAGTATATATTCGGCCCTTTCCCGTTCCCGTTGCAGGAAAAATGGGTTCGAAAATTTTCACGTGTTTAAAATAGATGCATTATTTTTATGAAAACTTTGAAGATGCCTTAAAGATTTTATCATTATATTATAACGCATATGCCTATTGATAACTGTAGATAAACATTTTATAACACTTTGAGAAAAATACAACAATTATTTAAATTACATAATATAGCAATCTCCCCCGATGGTGTTTCTACCTTGTCGTGGTGGGGGAGCTCGAGTTTCTCAATGACCCCGAGAGCTGTGCCGGCCGTAGCGTAGCTACCAGCAGGGCCTCCCAAGCCGGACAGGTCAAAGGGTAGAGAACAGACAAAGAGAAACACCCTGGTACACCAGGTTGGGGGTTGAAGCGTGGGGTTAACATCCCCACCTTTGTAAAACCTATTTTGTTACGAAACAGGTACATAAGCCTCGAATTCGGATTGACTTATTTGGACAACGACCTCGGAACGTTAAAGGACTCTTGAGATTTGGAACATGGAATGTACGGACGCTATATCGAGCTTGAGCGGCTGAAGAACTAACCCGGGTTAGCTGGTTCAATATCAAATGGATACAACCGCAATTCAAGAAATAAGGTGGCCAGGAGATGGTACTTTAGAGCAAAATGGAATGATTATAATATATGAGGAAACACCCAAAATAAACATGAATTAGGAACAGGTTTTTGTCATCAAAAAAGAGTTATGGGAGGACGTTCTAATCTTTAAAGCTGTTAATGACAGAATTAGTAAATTACGAATAAAAGGTAAATGGAAAAATATAACGATGATTAATGTACATGCACCTACTGAAGAGAAAGACGATGACGTTAAAGAAGACTTTTATTGTGATTTGGAAGATGTCATAGAAGAAACCCCCAAACAGGACATCCTGATTGTGCTGGGAGACTTCAATGCAAAAATAGGTAGAGAGCAAACTCATAAAAAAGTGGCCGGTATGGAAAGCCTACATACAACTTAAAATGATAATGGATGGAGAGTCATCAACCTGGCAGAAGCCAAAGGACTGCAGATTAGCAGTACCAGACTACAAACAAAGGATATACACAAACAAACCTGGAAATCATGTGACAAGAGAACCTATAATCAAATAGATCACACTTTAATTTACAACAGAAATGCATCAAACATACAACAAGTTAGAAGTTCTAGAGGAGCTGAGTGCCACAGCGACCACTTCCTCGTTGAAGCAAAATTTAAAATAAAACTTAAGAGAGCTTTCTATACTAAATTACAAAGATTACACCCAACATATAACAGAGAATAACTACAAGAAATTACAGTCAAAGAGAAATTTACAGATGAAATCAAATGTAATCTTGAAACTCTGCAAAACCCTTTCAAGGAAAGCGTTGACCAAACTTGGTTGAACATCAAGAATACAATTCAATCTGCCACAGAAGAATGTCTCGGTGTATCAACCATGCATTGAAAGAACAAATGGTTCAATCAAAAATGTGAAAAAGCAGTCATTAGGAAAAAAAATGCCAGACATTTATGGTTAAATGACATCAACAACATCCAAAAGGAAGAGCAATATAGAAATGAATGTAAAGAGGCTACAAAAATAGTTCGACAGCAGAAGCGAGAATATATGAGTAATATAATCAAAGATATGGAAACTAATCACCAGAAAAACGAATCCAGAAAGTTTTTTTAAAGAACTGAAGTCAATGAAACGAGGGCACCAACACAACACATACGGTGTAAAAGACAAAAATGGGAATATGATAAATACCAATGAGGAAATGTGCAACACATGGAAAGAATATTTTGTTGAATTACTAAATTGTGAAGCTCCAAGTAACATTTTCCTACAGGAAGAGGTTCTAACGTGTGAACCACAAATTGAAGAACCTGCATTTGAATAAATCCTATATGTAATCACACGACTTAAAAACAATACGGCAATAGGGGCTGATGGAATTGCTGCTGAATTTATAAAGACAGGTGGCCATGCATTATATCTAAAGCTATACGAACTAATAATAAACATCTGGAGGACAGAAGAATTACCCCAATACTGGAAAGAGTCATTATTGATACCTATCTTTAAGAAAGGAAATAAGTTCCAATGTGAAAATTATAGAGGAATATCACTACTGTCCACAAGCTATAAGATAATTATCTTACCACAAATAGCCGAGAAAAATTGGGAATATAAAAGAGATCTCCAAAACATTTTTGTGGATTTTAAAAAGGCTTATGATAGTGTCCATAGGAATAGTCTACGGAATGCTATGCGGGAATTTGGAATACCAAGGAAGTTAATCAACATGACTAGACTGTGCATTCATTGGCACCTTGCTGTCTTAAAAGACGATAGTTTGTGCTTTAAAAGGGCATAATAACTTTTACCTATGGCGATAGCGCATGTGACTGATAAGGCCAATTTGCGCTGTAAATGTCCGTTCACAGTAGGTGCATGTGAACACGTGGTCATTTCCACCATCATGCACTATCTTACGTCTCAAACGCTCGGTGTGTGACTTATCTGCAATAATTTTCTCCTTTGTCTTTATTCCATTTCTGATGTTTGGAAAACGTTCTGGAAGATACTTATAATATAGTAACATATAAAGGCAGGAAATCAGACCCTTTCCAAATAACATCTAGCTTCAAACAGGGTCATGCATTATCGCCGCTACTCTTCAATCTGGCTCTAGAGAAAGTTGTAAGGAAGGTAAAGGAGGAATGTGATATTGGAGGAACATCCAAGCTGCTTGGTTATGCAGATTATATAGATATTATAGGGGAAAATGAACAAAAGACATTGAAAATATTGACTCACTTAAAGGAAAAAGCCCAACAGATGGGGCTGGTTATCAACCAAGATAAGACAGAATATATGGTAATTTCAAGAGAAGGAATGGCTAAAAACTCTGGCCACAAACAAATAAATAATATGAAAATTAAAAGAACGGAAACATACTAGTACCTGAGTACAATCTTCAACTGCTCCAACATCATAAGGGAAGAAATACAAACTAAAATCAATTCTGGAAATAAGATATACTATGCACTACAACATCTACTAAAATCAAATGCGCTATCTCGTAACACCAAAATCACAATATACAAAACACTGATCAGACCAGTTGTGCTGTATGGCTCTGAAACCTGAAGTACAACGAAAGGAGACGAAGCCTTGTTACAAACCTTTGAGAACAAAGTTTTAAGACGCATCTGTGGACCCATTAGGGATACACACAGTGGAGAGTGGAAAAGAAGAAGTAACAAAGACAATTATTATCTGTTTAAGTCCCCGCTAATCACTGGTATCATGAAAGCTAATAGACTACAATGGCTGGGGCATATAGAAAGAATGGAAGATAATAGGGAAACAAAACTCGCTTACACTCAGGAAATAAATGACCGTAGACCCCGAGATAGACCAAGAAGACTGTGGAGAGATAATATATATACAGACCTACAAGCACTTGGAATCAACGACTGGCAAGAGAGGGTCAACCAGAGAGACGAATGGAGACGGATTGTATCTGCAGCAAAGAACCTCAGTGGCTCAGAACGCTGAATAAGAAGAAGAATATAGCAATGCTATTAAAAGTAATGTCCCTTGATATAACGTTTTTTAAGTTAAGTCCCCTTGCAATATTTTAATTAATGTTAATTTATTACGTAAATAAGTGTTTGTAAACTAACAAACTATGCCGGTTGGCTGCCCGAGAATGAGGACATCTGTAGAAAATTTCATCTCAATCGGATGGACCGTTCGCGAACGCATAAAGGACACACACAAAGACACAAACATTAGCTTAGCTAGACATATTTTATCAGCTACCTACCTGTGCACAGTCAGTGATACAATAATAAAAGTTGGCATATTAGTAAGTGCCATTAGGCAAATGGTTAAGTAGATGTTGATACCAAAAGACGAGGCGCCAAACGAAAATCCGTATGAACACATTGACAAGGTAAACCTGGAAATAGAAATGGTACATCACTATTACTACTACTACTACTACTACTACTACTACTACTACTACTACTACTACTACTACTACTACTACTACTACTACTACTACTACTACTAATACTACTAATGCTGCTGCTGCTGCTGCTGCTGCTGCTGCTGCTGCTGCTGCTGCTGCTACTACTACTACTACTACTACTAACTACTACTAACTACTACTACTACTACTACTACTACTACTACTACTACTACTACTACTACTGTTTCTACAACAGACAGCTTCCGGTTTTCAAGATGGCGATGGACGGTCGTGTTGCTTTGTGATCGTTAACTTTTTCGCGTAGGAGATGGATTTATTCATCTATTGCGTGTAATTTGTGTGCCAGGATGTAAAACCAGGAGTTTCTACTAAAGATCTGCGCCGATGCCACGGAGTTTCGTGCATTGAGCGAAGCAATCCTTGAGTGAATTTTTCGCAGCGTATGTGTTTCTGTGGTTCTCAGTTTTTCAACATGGCGGAACAACGTGTGTTCTTCGAGCGGTCGGCAATCAACCTAACAAGGAGACGTAGGCGCCGGGCAGGCCACAAACGACAAGGTAAGCGTGGTGGTTTTAAGGCGTTTTAGACTCAAGTGTGACCGTCTGGGGCTCAGGAATATCCGTTTTCTGTGATGGAACTGCGCAAGCATAAATTAACGGGGCCCTATTCTAGAAACCCTGGTTTACAGGAACGACATTATAGCGCTCCAGGGAACGAGACTGGGCGATCATCTACTCTGAATTGCCGGCTTCAAATGTTTCTACAAAAGACGACATCTGGGAATGGCGATTCTCATTCGCGACAGCATGGTGGCGTCAGAGCTAGACATATCCAGTTGGGACAGTGACGATATACAAATACAGGCGGTAAGAGTTCAATCCAGTCTACCATTCGTGTTGGTTTATGTTTATGCCCGCAAAGCGAGTATGAATTCCCAGAAGTGGCAGTGCTTAAGTGACATATTAAGTCACGAGAGAAATGTTATTTTCTGTGGTGATTTCAACACTAAAGGCAGATCATGGGGAAACATTTCCTCAAACACACAGGGGAAGGAGCTCGAGACTGCAATTGAAACCATTGACCTGGTTTGTATCAACAGTGGCTGTGTCACCAGGACAGCAAGCCATCCAGGAGATGAGGACAGTGCTATTGTTCTGGCGCTGATTTCTCCTTCACTCACTACACTGTGTAGATGGGGTGTCCTAGGATACCACAGCAGCGACCATCACCCTTGCAGCATATTGGTGGAGAAAGACAGAACCAGGCAGCACAAGTTAAGGTCAAGACTTTCGAGTATGACAGTACAGGGCAAGATGTGGTGAGTAAAATAAGACGTGACAAGCACAGAAAGCTTCATGGCAGAAAGCAAAGCTGGGAGCAGCCACCTTGGTGGAATTTCGAGGTGGAGAAGGCTTGGGTGGATAAGCGTAGTGCTGTAAGGAGATGGCAAAATGAAAGAATAACAGAGCTGGCCATCCTAGTCCCTGCATGCACTTAGAAAGAGAAATGCACACAAACGTAAGCTATTTCAAAAACTGGTCAAGGTGGTTAAACGTGAAAAATGGGCAGAGGTGTGTCAAAGAATAAGCACAGACAAATCACTGAAATTGTTCTGGCGACTACATAAAAGCATCAGTGGGGTAGTCAAGAATAAGAGCATTTCTGACTTCCAAGGTGCTGACCTCATCTGGCAGAGGACTGACGAGGACAAGGGCAAAGCCCTCTTTGAACGCTATCTAGAGCAGAGCAACCAGACAGATATGGGAGGTCGAAATCTTGCCAAGGAGGTCACCTCAGACAGGTGCAAGGCCCAGAACACTTCGGATAAGACACAGTGACAGTGAAAGAAATCAAGGCTGTGCTTCAACGATCAAAATCAGCGCTCCAGGGCCTGATGGTATAAGATACGACGACATCAACAGGTGTACCGACAACGAGTTAGAGAAACTAGCTGACATGTACAACAACAGTAAAGCGAGTGCTAGCATCAAGGAGGAGTGGTTACACTGCTATCTGATTACCTTGCCGAAGCCTGGCAAAGACCACACAAATATTCAGGGATATCGAGTTATAACCATGCAGAATACAATAGGCAAGCTGATGGAGAAGTTAATTGCCAGGAAAATAGCAAGCCAACTAGAGAGGCAAGGTGTTTTTCCACCTACCCTGGGTGGGTACCGTCCAAAAAGAGAAACCTGGACCAATGCAGCAGTTTTTGCCCATGATGTCTATGAAGGTTTCCACTCAGGCATTGAAACCTTTGCTGCATAGATTGATCTTGAGGACGCGTACAACAGAGTACCATTGGAGATTTTAGTGCTTCAGCTTCTTGAAATTAAAATAAGTCCATTCCTCCTTAGTTGGATAGATGCAGCCCTCTTCCAACGGAAAGTAGTTTTTAGATGTGGCAGTTGGACTTCGGAACCAACAACAATATATCCTGGCCTACCACAAGGATCTCCATTATCTCCTGTACTGTTCAACGCCTACACAGTGAGAATCACCAGTGAGCAGATCACTGGAC